>VDFB02271358.1:109987598-110170670 GCA_007258455.2 Sequoia sempervirens
TCCTGGACCTCATCCAGATACATAGAAAACCATAGTTCATAACTTGTGAACATAACTTGCACTATACAATGAACCAAAAGCCCAAAATATGGATAGAACAACTTCCAACAACTATGATCAACATATTTGAACCACACAAACATAGGAACAAATTCTGGAGCAAAATTTGGAGCAACCACTAAACACCTGCAAACTTTTTCCTTTACAATTTTATCAATATCCTTGACATATACAACCAATAACCTTCATCCATCACAATAGCAACCAATTGAAAACCAATTACCCCTTAAGATAAGTGACAAAAACTTCATACTTGATTCAACAAGTTCATTATTGCAACAATCTCTCCATTTGTCATTGATGGAAACACATGATGTGAAAAACCATCAAATAAAACACACTAACTCTGAACACATTTCCTCATGATTCTATTTTCTATTTCTCCCCCTTAGTAGATAATCTTTTTCACATGATACTTCTCTCTCTCTCCACTTATTTCTCTCCCCCTTTGACATCAATGACAAAGGAAAAGATATTTCATTGATTTCCCCTTTGTCCATAAGAACATAATACTCTTTCAATAACAACACATGACACTACCTACTCCCATTGAGAGGTAGCCACCAAAACATTAGTCCAGAAGAAAGATAGATCCATAGATCCACTAGACTATTGCATCTCCATATCCATATAGTTCAAGAAAGGAGGGGAAATGACCCCTAACTTCTCCCATAGATACTCAAAATTATCTTTAGGAAGAGGCTTCGTAAATATGTTAGCCACTTGATCCTTTGTAGGTACATACTCAAGCTTTACTTCATTCTCCACAACCTTCTCTCTCAAAAATTAAAACCTGATAGATATATGCTTAGTCCTCAAGTGCATCACTCGATTATTTGAAATGTTAATTACACTTGTATCATCACAAATGATAGAAATAGGATCATCATACAATACTTTGATATCTTTCAATTTTTGTTTCATAAACAAAACTTGTGTATAGCAAGATGCAACAACAATACACTTAGCTTTAGCTGTAGATAAGGAAACCAAGTCTTTCTTTTTACTCAACCAAGCCACTAATTTCCAACCCAAAAAGAATGCACCACCACTTGTACTTTTCTTGACTTCTACATGACCAACCCAATCTGCATCTATGTAAGCATTTAAGGTAAAATCAGTATCCCTATGATACCACAAGCCATAATCTAGAGTGCCATTCAAATATCTAAATATTCTCTTAACATCAATATCATGCATTTCTTTAGGATCTTCTTGAAATCTAGCTACAAGACAAACTTGATGCAGGAGCATCCAGTGGTGCAGTGTAATCTTGCATCACCCAAAAAAAAATGTTTTCTTTATTTTCTTTAGTTGTTTTGATTCCCATGAAGGCATTTAAGGGGTTTAAGATTGTTAGGTGTTAGAAATAGCGAAAAATGGGCACTTACTATTTTTAGCAAGTCAGTCCAAATAGGCTCATATGGATGTGAAATTTTACCCGAAGGAGCAGAGATGAAAAAAATCTCCAATTATGAAAGAATAACCTCAATACCTTGAATAGTTTGGGAGAAATTAAAGTTTTTGTCCTAGGAAATTTCTCAAATGTAGCTTCAAATTCAGATATAAAACTTTAGAGACCTTGAAATAGCTCAAAAAGTGGCTGAACTAACCTACAATAGGTTTGCAAGATGTAGAGCTCAATGAGAGCTTTCCGATGATATGCAATAATAGCGAATCAGACGCCCAGATCAAAAGTTATGGCCCTATGAAGCTGGTCCTCTAAAAAGTGAATTTCATAAAAAATCCTTCCTAGGCCAAAAATCATTTGATTGGACTTTTGGCACCAAAAAAAGGGGAAATTTGATCTTTCTAGAACATTATAGGGTGGTTATTGGGGAAAATAAAAAGGTTAAGTGGGGGTTATAGGAGGTGTCCCTAATAGTGCAGATTGTGGCTTTGGATAGTAGATTTTATTTTTTGAGTTGATTTTGTTGTAATGAATCAAGCCCATGAGGCTGTAGCATGTAAGTTTTGAATCTATAATTTCATTATCTAAAAATAATTGAAAGTGGGTTGTTTTTTTGTCTTGCATTTTTTGTGTTGGTATCTGTTGTTTTGATTTATGTGGGTTTTGGGCGGTGTGGCCCTCATCAAAACTGCATGGTATCTACTCTAGAAGCAGTTAAATACAACAAACCTCCAATCATAGATTTGTATTTGCTCTGATTAGCCTTAGGTGAATAATCAACTTTACTCAATTTGCAACCAGTCATCGTAGGAGTGCATACCAGATTGGAACTATCCATCTTAACCTTCTTCAAAAATTCTCTTACATAATTTGACTGTGAAATAAAATCCCTTTATTTGTGTTGAAACCTTATTGAATAAAATATTTTTCTAACCTTTCATACCAAGCTCTAGGAGCTTGCTTCAATCCATATAAATCCTTCTTCAATATTCAAACCCTATCCAATTGTTCTGATAACTAAAATATTTTGGTTGTTCCATGTAGACCTCTTCCTCTAGCTCACCATTAAAGAATGCAGACTTAACATCCATCTGATAGACCTTGAAATCTTTATGAGTATAAAACATTAAAAATATTTTGATAGCTTCCATTCTTGCCATCGGAGCAAAAGTATCTTGAAAATATATACCTTCTACTTGTGAGTAACCCTTACACACAAGCCTTCCTTTGTTTCTAACTACTCCATTCTCATTCAACTTGTTTTTGAATACCCACGTTGATCCAATTATGTTTTTATTTGTCGGCCTAGGGACTAATTCCCAATTTTTATTCTTCTCAATTTGCATAAGTTATTCTTTCATAGATTCCATCCAATGCTCGTTTTTACATGCTTCACTTATAGTATTTCATTCAACCTCAAAAAGTAAACACAAATTTATTTCACTAGTAGCAACAACTCTTCTTCTTGTCAATATTCCTTTCCTTTTATCTCTGATGATTTGATTTTCTAAATGATTTTTCTACACATATTTAGGTATCTTAGGGGACACCATTAGAGCTTCTTTTTCTTCTTCATTATGCTTCTCCTATTCTCCCACAACTTCTTTAATTCTTATGAAATTAGGTTCATCAGATACATATCCATCAACTTCAATTGAATTCTTCACTGCCTCATCAACCTTGACATTTTTTCTTTCCACAATCTTTCTTAGTCTTTTATTGAAACATCTGTAAGTTTTTACCTAAGTAGAATTTCCAAGGGAAATATTGTCATCACTTCTAGCATCAAACTTCCCTAAATTTTCTTCATCCCTTCTGATATAGCATTTGCTTCCAAACACCTTGTAATACTTAACATTAGAAATTCTTCCACACCATAGCTCATAGGGGTCTTAGTACTATTAGCTCTTGCTTGAACTCAATTGAAAACATAAACAACAGTGTGAATCACTTCTCTCCAATAAGATTTTGGTAGACCAACTTGATCTAGTTTCTTCTTGAATTTTTCTATTCTTTCCTTCAACAACGCCATTCTACTGAGGAGTTCTAGGAGCATATAACTATTTTTTTTCACATGAACTTCACAAAACATATTAAACTCACGAGAGGTGAATTCACCACCTCTATCAGACCTCAAGCATTTTCTTCTCAAATTCACTTCATTCTCTACAATAGCTTTGGTTGTTTTAAATCTATCTAATGCATTAGATTTCTCTTTAAGAAAATTAACCCATGTATATCTAGAGTAATCATCAATCAAAAGCATAAAGTATCTTTCACCTTGTAGACTTCTCACTCTTGTAGGACCATAGAGATCTATATGAATTAAATCTAGTAGTCTGGTAGTAGATTGTTCCTTTTGTAAGAACTTATGAAAAGAAACAAGAGGATCAAGATACCAAAGATAGCACAAAAGACAGAGAGAAGATGAGAGAATATGATGATTGTATTCTCAATATTCATGAAGATGTTCAATTACAAGTATTTACAATGATTGCTTATAAAGGAAAGCTAGGACTAAAGGAAGGGCCATGAATGAGAAAAGTATCACATTCATGTGCAAGGGTAGGTAGAAGGAAATAATATATAATTCCATGAAAGGTGGATCACCCACCTAAAGTGGAATTATCATGCCACAATAAGTGGAGATAAAAAGGTGATAACTATATCACACCACAAAGAGTGGGATTCTCCTACACACACTTCCCTAAGTGTCCTATCACATCTATCAATATATGCACAAACCAAGATGCAAGATGCAAATAACTAGGTGTCGCGAGTGAAAACTACAATAATATGCACTCCCTAAGTAAGCTTAAGTAAAGTGTAATAAGTAAAATACTTATTTACACCAACACCTTTGACTTGAATTTGTTTCTTGCTTGCTTTCCAAATTGACAATTCCTGCAAACATCATTAATAGGCTTTGTAATCCTCGGTAAATCTCTTATGGCTTGTACTGCACTAATCCTCACCCAGTTATCAAAATTCATATGACACATTCTCTAATGCCATAACCAACTATCATTAATTTGGGTCATAATGCAACATCCACCAACACGCTTAAGTTGATATATATTCCATTCAAACTTCTTTCTTGCAACAATCACTATTTTGAATCCTTTTCTAATTTCACATATCTCATCCTCAAATACAAGAATATATCCTTTACTACACATATGTCCAACACTCAAGAAATTATACCTTAAACCCTTAACATAGTAGACATCATCAGTATTATGCTTTTCATAAAAACTTACTAAACCTATCCCACAAATTTTAGCACAAATATCATCTCCAAACATAACTAAGCCTCCATCATATTTTCAAGTTCAACAAACTTACTCTTGTTTAGCATGTAGGGTAAATATTATAGTATCTTCATCTTTCTCTTTTTCTGGAAATTCCTTCACCTATGTTTCAAATTTAGCAGAAGTAGGTTCATCTTTTTATAGCTAAGAAGAAGCATTCATTGTCATCAAAATCTTCATAATCAGATTCTTCATCAGAAATACTAGCATCCTCATTCACATAATATTCTCTATTGATCATATTTCCTTTGTTTTCTTTGTTAATCTTTTCTTCACCATTCTCACAAAGTTAGCTTCTACTTCATCAAGATTCTCTTCATCTGGATCTTTAGCTCTTGTAGCCTTGAAAGCAGTCTCTGATTTGGATACATTTCTCAAATTTGGCTTTCTCATCTCATAAGATGTTAGAGTTCCTAAAAACCAATCTTTAGTATAAGTCTTGTAATCCACATATCATTCAATAGTAGATACCTTTTCATTGTATACATCAAGGAGAGTTCTAAGAATCTTCTTCAAAATCCTGAATTCATCTACTCTAGTGCTAAGTACTCACATAGTTCCTACAAGCTCATCCACTCTCTGCACATAGGGTTTAATGTTCTCATCTTTAGACATATGCAAGACCTCAAACTGTGCCTCCAAATTCTATAACTTTTCCTCTTTGACCTTTTCATATCCTTCATGTAACTTTTCTAAAGAATTCCAGACCTCTTTAGCAGTCTTCATATTTTGAAATTTAATCAACTCGGAATGTGCAAGAATGTTCTTTAGAATAAAGTTCACTTTATTGTTTTCTTCATGCGCGTTGATTTCATCGACTGTACTTTTACCATTAGCTAGAGGAATGTAAGTAGTCTTATAAAAATTTCAACATCATATCCACAATACTTTAGGTATCTTCTAGATAGCATAATTTTTTCCATCAAACCTAGGGCATTCAAAAGTGATTTTTCTTGCCATCTAGGACCTTCCTTAAGCAATTAAGCTTCTCTCCAAGGAACCAATCTCTGATACCAATTGTTGAAAAATAAAATTGAGAGGGGGGGTAAGTTGTAACAAACTTTAACCTTTAAAATTTCCACTATAAATTAAATCAATCATGAATCCTTTACTAATATGATTAATCATTAAGTGCAAAATCAGAATCTAAAAATCAACACACAAATAGAATAACACTACATTTACACAGAAAATCCAATAAGAGAAAAGCCACCATGATGATTACCTCACAATATAAATAATATCAAAACCTATTACAAGGGATCACTACCAGAGAAGGATCACTACCAAAATAGGACTCACATTTCAGGTCATGACTCACTATCCAACAAGGGTGAACCATGTGGAGGGCTCACTGCCATAGAATTACAAAGAAGATAGAAGGGATTTTTTACACAAAGAAAGAAAATATCAATGCAACAAATATTTCCACCACAATTCACTCAACCACTTGCAATCATGCATGAATGATAGAGTACACCTTCATCTCACTATATCTGGAAACTCAACAATTAGATTTCACACTGATCTTCCAAACTCATATCACACTAATTCACATCTATCTTGCATCTATCTTTCTCTATTTCTTTGTACTTCATCTTCACAAATATCTCATAATGTATTTATACCTCCTTCAAATTTGAAACTTATCAAAAGTTGACCACACACTAATTGCATTTAAAAATTCAAATTAGGTTGGCACAAACAAATTCTAGGGTTGAATTAGAATTAGATTGACCTAATCACATTCTTCAACATGCTTCCATAAGATTTTATGGGAGTGTCAAACACAAGGTCCATCAACCTAGTGTAAAACACATCAACAATTAACCACACACAACCTTAGCACAATCAAATCCTTCCAAATAACAAAATTAACCTCACCATGATCATATCAGCTTAACTCCAAAACTACAAGTCATAAGACTCAAACAAGATGAAATCTAGAGCAACAACATTTCTCCTAGACCTTAGCTAGATACACAAAAAACCACAGTTTACAACTACTGAACATAACTTAGATTGTACAATGAACCAAAAGCCTAATATATATATAGCAACTTCCAAGAACCATCATCAACATATTTGAACCACACAAACATAGGATCAAATCTCAAAGCAAAATCGAAAGAAAACATTGAACAATAACCTTTTTTCCTTTAAAATTTTCTCAATAGATCTTCAACACATAAAACCAATAAACTTCATCCATGACAACAAAAACCAGTTGAAAACAAGTTTGCTATTCGACATTAATGACAATAGCTTCATTCTTGTAACACTAGTCACAATCCCTGAACACAATTATTCTAGTTCAAATTCCACTACAAACCATATTATCTAATCCCAATGGAGACCTATTCACCAACAAGAACAATTTGGTGGATGACACAAATTATTGGTGTTTCCCCTATAATGATTCAAACATGCCTTGGAAGTGTTTGAGATGCAATCTTTAGCAGAAGGTTTCAAAGAAAAGAAATCAGGGCATCTCACCAGATGGAGGAGTACATGTTTACCAATCTCCCAAAGTAGAGAGTATTGTTGTAATTACTCATATGAAAGGTATGCCACTATAATAAGAAGTAGATATTTCCCTAGAACATGCACTCTTTTCTTGGATGGAGGATGAACTTGTAGTGTTTCCTAATGAAGCTTTAATGTCAAAGACTGGACAATTCTAGTTAGACTATAACACTTTCTCTAAGAAGAGGTTCACCAGAGAGATTTCACCTCAAGCAAAGCAACCTAAGATAGCTATGGAGAAGATTATCTATACACCCATAGTGGTTCAACCCTATCAAAATTCAAAGGAGGTGTTTCCATTCAAGCTAAAGATCTTGCTTCTCATATCACTTACTGTGGTAAAATAATTGAAGAATGCCACTTCCAACATGTCTTTATGGGACATTTTCACTATCCAAAAACAAAAATTCTTATTTTAGGAAGCTTTAGGAGAGGATAAGTTACCCACATAGACTAATGCAGCCTCAAAAAGTAATCAAGAGAAAGGGAAAAGGCCAGTTCAAGAGCCTAAAGCTTTAGGAGCTAGGACATTCATGAACATGAAGGAAAGCTGAAAAGGTTCAAGGTTGGGAAATCTAAGCCCACTCCTTTTTAATTCTGATTGTAGGGGATAATTTGTTACATAATTCAATGATTAACTCTGGTGCTAATTCCATGGTTATTCCTAAGATAGTTGGAGATTTTTTGAAGTTAGATTATGAGTCCCATGATAGATGAATCATGTAGTTTGATGGAAAGAGATTCCAGGCCATAGGTCTAATCAAAATCCTCTCTTTGACTCTATATTTATGTCTCAGCATTATAGTCACTAAAGAGGTAGTCATGGTTGATATTCCTCCTATTTTTGGGCTCTGTTTTTCTAGTGTTTTTACTACTAAATATGGAGAGGACTTTTCTTTGTAACGGTCTCATATAATCTTGAGGAAAAAGCATGGTGCTAAGATGAAAATACTATCAAAACCCTTACACTCATAGAAAATAGTAGATAGTGTTGTGATGAACTTTCAGGCTACACATACATTGTTTTCAAATAATGAAATGTATTTTGTAGACATGCTAGAAGATGAAGAGGCTACTAGGTAAAGAATCCATGAGGAAGAGGTCTTGATAAATGAATTTATGATGAGTTACAACCGAAAAAATTATGATGCTACCGACCTAGGAACATATGTGACTTATAATGAAGATAAATTCATCCCTCAAGTGACTAAAATTCAATAGGCCCAACATGAAAGCCTAGATGATGAATTGGGTCTATGGAAACTACACTTTAATGGTGTGATATGTAGCTTAGGTTTAGGAATGGTAATTTTCCTAGTGTTCCCGATTAGTGCAAAGACTCTTAGAGCATTTTAGTTCTAATTTTCTTGAAAAATAATGAATCCAAGTATGAAGGCCTAGTCCATAGTTTGATACTTGCAAAATGCACGGGAATCAAGAGATTGAAGGTCTTTGAAGATTCAAAATTGGTGATCAAACAAGTTATAGGACTATCAATTGCATAAAATGTGTGGATGTGATCCTATCGCCACAAAGTGTGGGACACAATCAAATGATTTGAAGCCTTTAATATCTAGGTGATTTTAAGATCTCAAAATGTTGTAGCAGATAGAATGGCCATGGTTAGTTCTTAGTTCAACCCAGTGGCATACCTACTACTAAACAAGCATCCAATGTGGGTTATTGTGAGATCCAATAATGCTCATAATTATCAAAACTAGAAAGTCTTTGAGAGAAATTCCCATATTTCCATGTTTATTCAAATTTTTGGTGAATTTGTAGAACAACTATAGCCTAAAATTGAAGAGGCTTATGAATATAAGTGTTTCACTTACATTTGTCATTGCACCAAAAGATCAATCTATTACTGCACAATAAAACCAATAGAGTTAATGAATCCATGGAAGGTGGTTAAACCATGTCACAAACCCAAGTGCTATGCTACATTGCACAAGGAAACCAAGGTCACACACCTTGTAATAATCCCTACTAGCACAAGCGAGGGGTTTCAACCTATGACTGAAGCTTTCATACCAATTTTTGTATAGATGGTTGATGTTGCACCAAAATATTGACCTGTTAATTCCCGATACAAACACAAAAGTTAATGAATCCATGGGGGGTGATTAAGCCATGTCATGAACCTAAGCACTACACTACACAACACAAGTAGACCAAGGCAACACACCTTGCAACAAATAAGATTATCCAAATTAGAACCAATAAGTTTTCAAAGGCTTTAATCACTCTATAGAATCTTATTTATTTTGATGATGCCAAAAATGACAAGAGAAAGTTCATTGCAAATAAAGGTGATTACTCTGATAGGGATGTCAAAGGTGACAAGAAACAAAATGTTGAAAAAGAAATTCCTCCAAGGGAAAAAGAAAGGTTAATATCCTTCTACACCAAGTATGATAGGGTCATGGCATGGACCTATGATGACCTAAAGGGTTATGATCCTAGTGTGATCCAACACATTATTGATTTGATTGGAGGAACTAAGCTAATCTGCTAGAAGTAAAGACTGATCAATTGAAAGACTTAATCCCTCATGGCCTAAGAATTGAATTTTTTTATAGAGTCTAGGGTTATATATATGATTAAGCACTCTACCTAGCCATCAAAATTAGTCCATATCCAATAGAAGAATGGTGACATTTGGCTTTGTGTGGATTTTAGTGATTTAAATAGAGAATCTTTGAAAGACCACTACCCTCTTCCTTTTATGGAATATATTCTTCAAAATCTACTAGGGTCATAAATGTTTTCCTTTCTTGATGGTTTCACTAGATATAATCAAGTGAGTGTCAAATAGGAAGACCGACATAAGACTATGTTTACCACTAAGTGAGGAATGTTTGCATATGCCAAGATGCCTTTTTTCTCATCAAATGTTGGAGCCACCTTTCAATGAGCAATGAATGTTGTTGTCAAGGATTTGATCAATTTGATCATCCTAATCTACCTAGATGACTTAATGGTATTCTAAAAGTCTAAAGGTGGCCATTTTGATCATTTGGGGAAGGATTTCCAAAAATTCCAAGAGTTTGGGATATCTTTGAAGCACAAGAAATGTGTTTTCAGAGTTTCGTAGGGCAAGTTTCTTGGGTACATGATCTCTAAAGAAGGAAATTTACTTAGAACTCAAAGGAGTGAAAGCAATGAAGGAGTTTCACCAACGAGCAAATAAGAAAGGATTTGAATCCTTCTTGAGTAAAACTAATTTTTTTAGTAGATTTATCTCTGACTTTGTTGGGCTAATAAATCCTATTACCCTTATTTTAAATGGACTCTAGATAGTAGAATCGCGTTCGAAAAATAAAGGAAGCAATTTCTTCTACCTCGATCCTAGTTAACATTATCTTTTCAAAATACTTCATCATGTATGTTTACAATGGTGAACAAATCATTGCAGTAGTAGTAACCTAGATGGATGAATAAGCTAAGGGATAGCATCTAATTGCTTTCTATTCAAGAACCCTGTGAGGGTATGAGACCAAGTATAAATTTGTTGAGAAACAAGAATTTTCCATTGTGAAGGGTCTCAAGAAGTTTAGACACTTAGTGTCGAGGAGCAAGATTATGGTTTTTTTGGCTCATTCTAGTGTGATACAATACATTATGGAGGGGGATCTCACTAAAAAAAGAGAAAAATGGATCAAAAAGATTCTAGAATATGATATTGAGGTCTAACTGATGAAAGTAATCATGGGAAAAGGATTTTGTGAGTATTTTTTTAGTGAACTTGAGTTCCAAGTTGAAGAAGAACTTGCAAAGGAATTTATGGTAAATTAAATCAAGTTGGAGGATTCTTGGGTGAATGGTAGAATCAATTTCATGCAAACTAGAAGGTATCTCATCGGTGTCCCTTCATATAAAAGAAGGTTTATAGAATGTAGGATGTTGAATATTCCATATTTATAAGCATGCTTTTAAAAAGAAACTTCAATGGCATTCTCCTCCACTGCATGAAAAAAGAGAAAGGAGAAAGGGTATTAGATGAGTTTCACTACAACCCCACAAGCAGCCATTTCTCAGTAAAGACCACTTCCATAAATATAATGCATGTAGGATACTATTGGCCTACATTATTTTCTAATTTTTGTGAGGAAATAACAGTTGTTCTAGTTCTTTATTGGAAAATAGAATAATTTTGTCATGCCGCTAAGTTTGATCATGGTTGATGAGCCATTTGCATAGTGGGGCCTACTTCATCAAGTTGATCAACCCCATTTTGAGCTCAGGACACAAATGGAGCTTAACTAAAATGATTTATTTTACAAGATAGACAAAAGTAGTACCTTTAAAGTATGCCATAAAAAATGAAAATTTGAATTTCCTTAAAGAATTTGTGGTAAGGTTTGGCTCACCCAAAACCATCATTTATGATAATGCATGGGCCTCTGTAGGATCCAAGATTTCTAAATTTGTATTAAAGTATGGATTCTTTCTTAAGACTTCATTGAACTACGATTTCTAACGGAACGGTCTCATAGAGTCCCAAAAAAAAATCTAATTTGGTTGATCAAGTAGATACGTGTGGGTAACCAAAAAGAATGGAATATAGGAACTTATGAGAAGCATTATGGGATGATCATATTACTTTGAAGCAAGTTTTGAAATCCTTGATGTATAAATTGGTCTATGGAAAGGATGTAGTGTTTCCCATCTCTATATATTTTCTTGTGGTACAATTACTTATGCCTGTGGAGGTTGAGGAGAATGGCAACATGGAGGTAAGGTTGGTGGAATTTATTAATGTCTAGGAATATCAAGAGAAAGCCTATGATGCCATGAAAAAATAATAGTGGGTGGTTAAAAAGTGGTTTAATAAGAAGGCTTCTGACCATAGTTTCAGAGAGGGTGATTTGGTCCTCAAGTATGATGAATGAACTACTAGACTAGGTTAGCACACTATGTTTGATAAACTATGGAAGGGTCCTTTCCACATTGCCAATTGTAATGAGATCAATGCATTTAAACTTGAGGATATAGAGGGAAACACTCTATTATTCTTGGTCAATGGTATCCATTTAAAGTATTTTAATTAATTCCTCATCTCTTATGAGACTTTTCTTTGTAAATTATGTGAATTTTGTAAATTTTGTACCATATGTAAAAACTATAAAGTGCAAAATTTTACAAGAGATGAATACAAATAAAATACAAAAGACTATATTCAATCATATATGTAAAAATAATAAATAATATAGTAATAGGAACTTAGTCCTATGTATCCACAGTCAAAAGGAATTCAAATCTCATCAAAGGAGAAAAAATACAAAAATAAAATGCCTTCAAACAATTCATGCCGTTGTCAACATTTCCACCTATTATAGGTTGAGGAGAGTACACGAGGTCTTGAAAATTAGTGTACCACTTGATGTTGTGGATGGGCTCTACATTCATCACTTTCAACAACAAGGCACAAGTAGGGACTGAATTCTTATGATGTCACTCTACCATGGTTGTTCAAAAACCAAAGAGAAAAGAAAGCCACATAACTAGTCACCTTTCCATTGTCGATGAAGTGTCTTAGGTCCATCACAATGGGGTTTCCCAACCCTAAAACCACCACATCTATGACCTCTTCCAACCCCACTAGATAGTCTTTACTGAAAATATCTTTGGTGAGTTCTTTAATTTGGGGCTTCAACTCATTTAGGTCAAGGAGGGATGCTAGGAATGTAGAAACAATATTGGTATTATAGTGTAGGAAAATGCATACCCTTGCATTTTCACACTTGTTTGGGCTCGACTTGATTTGTTTATCCTTACTTATGTCTTAATTGGTCAGATTTTGCATCCACAAGCCTAATGAGTTACATATTTTGTATGGATAATCTCGACAAGCATCAATGGATAGATAATAATTTAATCATTCTAGCTATGTGTCCCTGATTTTTGGGTCGGGACTAAGATGCTACCTAGGGTGTCTTTGTCCCCCAAAGGTCTTGGGACCCTAATTTCAAATGTTCCTTAAAGTGGCCCCTTTTTTGAGTTCATGCCTTGGGACTAAGACACCACCTAGGGCATCTTAGTCCCCCTTAAGGTAATTTTTGGATTTAATTTCAAATCTTGGCAAGATTTAGCCTCCTTTAATTAATAAATCCATATGTTGACTTGGTGTGGTGTAATTTTAGGATATTAAGCATAGATAAGTATAAATACAAGGTTATTCCACTCATTTTTCATCTAAGAATTCACGTATTAATTCCTCATATAAAATTGAGTTCACAAGAGCATTCAAGAGTAGTTCATCAAGCATTTTGAGCCATCATCAAGATTCAAGCATCATGCCAAAGATCTTCTTGCATCATGTGTCTATTTGAGCTAACCTTTGTGATGTAGGGTTCTGATTCAATCAAGCAATTCATGTCAATATCAAATGAGAATTCATTTCATTCAAGATCCACATTCAAGCTAGCCACCTCACAAAAGTTTGCAGATTTCATAACAAGGGTTTGGTGAGTTTCAACATAGAACTTTGTTCATTCATCATTTCACTTCATTATTCTATCTCATTTCAGCGTTTAATTACCAACAATGGGTTTGACCAAGGAAAATTCCCATTTACTAATAATCAGCGAGTTTTTCCCTCTCTTGCATGTTTGTGATTGTATATTTGTGTTGAAGACTTGAAGATCATTTGAAGTACAAAGTTGCAAAGTTGTCATCTTCACGGAAACTCACCTATAGGCTAGATCCAAAAGTTTTAGGACCTAAAATCTGAGAAGAAGGAAGCACAGACCTTGAGCCTTAGGATCATATTCAAAGATTCTAGAAATTCAGAATGAGATTAATTCACCACCTAGGGCATCTTAGTTCTCCCAAAGTTATTTTGTAGAGATTCCTTTGGATCCTATTCCGACATCCAAATCTTCTACATCTTCCCTGAAATATAGCAGTGAGACTAAGACAATGGTAAGAGCATCTTAGTCCTCCATAGCATATTTTAATAGTAATTTTGCATTCCCATAATCCTCATCACATTTCTAGACTTCCTAGGTACATACATCATAACTTTTTGTTGCTTAATTTCATCATATAACTTGCATGAATAGATTTTGTGAGTTGAATGTTAACTTATATTTTCCAAGCTTTTTCTTGGTGGTGAACCCCCAAAAGCTTAAAGAACCCCATCCTAGGTCTTCCTTGTTGACAATTGACTCATTGTTTGGGTTGATAGTCAATAAAATTTGGGTTCCTAAGGAATTATTTAATGAACAAAGGAGAAAAAGGTGGGAATTTCCCCCAACCTGTTTTCCTTATACTTTAGGTATTTACTCTATATAGATTAGATTTAGAAAGGAAGTCATACCCAAGACCCACTTAACAACAACTATGACCAAATAATTTTTCATCTTGGTCATTCTCCACATCCTCTAGTTTAACACTTCTACAAAATCTAGTTGAAACTTCTTTCAAATTACCCTAATGGGAGTACCCATGATCACCTACTTATATTATAAACAAGATTTATTTAAAATTATAATGATTTATGCATTAAACTTGAGACCAATTTATAAAAAAATTAGGTAAGATCGACACAAGTAAAATTAAATTCTTGCATGTATGGCAATATGGAAAAATGATCAAGTGGGGAATCTAGCATGTGAAAATTGTACGAGGTTGGGTTCAAACGAAAAAGTTGGGAAATTAATTTAGGATGTAGCATGTGCATAAGATTTTCTAATTCTTGCCAGGTGTCTTTCCACCTCAGCACATCTTTCTTGATACCATCACGACAAAGTTTCTTGATTTAGATACCTCTAGGCCACTTTTAATACAAAACATCTCATCAATTTTGAATTTCCAAAAAACCTAGTGTAATGAGTTATACTTTCCCCTCTTTCCATCAAGAGTTCTAAATTTCCCCAAAAAGAAGGTAGTTAATTTGAAAAAGTGGTCTTGTTGGTCTAGCAACTCAAATGCTAATTGTACATTTCATTTGCATTTATCCTAAGTGAAAATTAAAGTAGAGTAAAGCATACAGTGAGAAAGAAGAAAGTTAAAAAAAAAATTCTAAGTGCAAATTTCAATGAAGTGAGGAGTTTACAGTGCAGAATAAAAAAAAAAAGCATTTGTGGTAGTTTTTGTGAATTTAAAGAAATGGTAATTGAAGGGACATCATCTAGTGTTGGTGCTAAAGAAGTGTCAGCTTCATCTTTCTTTTTCGATTTATTTGGCAATAAATCCTACTCCTCGTCTCTAATGTTGGATAAACTAGTGTTTACAAACACTCGGTTCTTGAAGTAAACCAACCATACAGGCTCAACTTTGGTCTTGGATTTCCCTAATGATATGCATGACCCAAAATTGCATACAAACCCAAAGGGCCTCTGTAAAGGTTCCTTCACAAGAATGCAAAATAAAATGAAGGATAAAGATCTTGAGTCTCTCAAATTTTGAATTTAGAACTACAATATCCTAAATATGTGTTACTCTTATTGAATCCATGACTTTAATTTGTAGATGCTTGTGTATTAAATTTTGATTCATATTCTAGCATCATCAAAGGAAAACAGTTGAAAGTTAACATCAATGTGAATACTATCAAGGATATCTTGTGTGTCTGGTTTGACCAAGAAGTGGTGGAAATATTTGAAAGGAGGAAACTACAATATTATTGGGAAACAAGGAAATACCAACTCAATTTATACATATATGAAATTAAAAAGGAAAAGTTATAGGTAGAGCTTCTTGAATTCCCCTTAGGTCTCAAAAACTTCTAATTGGACCTGTAAGATGTATTTTTTCTACTTGCATTTGTTTATGGTATGGACCAAAAAAATAATGTAGAGGAATTTCAAATGGGTTTGGGTTTCAAACTCAAGAAGCAGAAGTAGCCTCTAGAGTATGAATTTGTAGACAACATTGTAGAGAACATATTCAAGCAGTTGCAAGTATATGAGATGGCTTGTAAATTCAGGTACTCTGAACTTTTCTTGCACACATGATTTTGCATCTAAAATTTTAGTATTTCTAGATCTATACATGCCACTAAACCTCACCAGTGCATCAGATATGA
This sequence comes from Sequoia sempervirens, assembly GCA_007258455.2. Lineage (NCBI taxonomy): Eukaryota > Viridiplantae > Streptophyta > Pinopsida > Cupressales > Cupressaceae > Sequoia > Sequoia sempervirens. The sequence goes on from VDFB02271358.1 coordinate 110,003,941, forward strand.
GGAATTTGGTTGCTATATGGAACCATGTGCTTTATGTGATGCATGATTATTATACCTTTTCTAACCTATTTTAAATGCTAGTCATCCAATATGTGAAATGGTAGTACTCCCCTGTTAGGCTAACAATAGACCATGTTGCATGAATGAATGATAGTTGGACTTCGTGGGACTATATTTGTGGAGTGAATTTCAATTTTGTGTAGATGCTTGGATTCATAAAGGAGCATTTTAGCCTACCTACTTGTGTAGTGAATAGGACTTGCACCATTTAGATGTCTGAACAATTGTCAATTATTGATAACAACAATGAATAGTTCATATGTCCCAACAATTGTCAATACTTGATGACAAGTATCCATCTAACCTTGTATACCAAGCTCTTGGAGCTTGTTTGAGTCCATACAAAGCCTTCTTCAATTTGCAAACATAATCTAGATTATCAAAATATTGAAACTCTTCTAGTTGTTCAATGTAAACTTCTTCTAGTTTTCCACACAAGTCTTGTCTTGTTTCAAATCATTTCACCTTATTGATTTAGCTTGTTTCTAAAAAACCTAGTTGGTTCCACTCACATTTTTTCTTTAGGTCTTGGGACAAGTTACCAAGTTTCATTCTTCATGATTAGATTAAATTCTTCCTCCATAGCTTTTGTCTATCCTTTCTCTTTTCTTTCTTCTTTATTTGACTTAGGATCTATCTTTGGCTTTAATGCAAAGTGTACTTGCTCACTTGATATCTCAAGCCTCTTTTGTGTTTGAACTCCATTTTCTTTCTCTCCTATAATGTGATCTTCAGAGTGTTGCTTTTGAACATACTCTTATGTAGTTTTTTATAACTTCTTCTAAGTCTTCAATACTACTATGCATTGGTTCTTCATCATCTTCCACTTTTAGAACACCAATATACTGAATAGGTTCATCAAATCTCACATTTTCACTCTCTACAACCTTCTTCAATATTTTTTTGTAACATCTATATGCTTTACTTCTTAAATAATAACCAAGGGTATGTGCAGGATCATGATGGGCCAAAAAGGGGCGATATGATGGGTATGTGTAGGGTATGTGGATAACGACTTTTTTTACCCAAAATTGATGAAACAAAAAGGGTTTTTAAAGGAGATTCTCAGCTTCCACCAATATAAATTATGCTTTACTTTGAATTTAATAAATAACTATTATTCATTTTCTATTTGAATTATGACTAAAGTCCTGATTGATAGGCTGATTGAAAAACAACTATAGCTTTCAAACAGTATCAATTTTTTTGAATCCAAAACATGCATCACATTCTATACTTCGCAATCTATAGGATAAAAAAAAAAAAAAAATCAAGAAGTTTTGACCAAGTCGACGTGGTCAGACATATGAGTTTTTATATTTTTTAAAAGTGGTAATAAAAAAGTCATAATTAATTATTTACTGGGAAAAAAATTTACAAAAAAATATGCATCACATCAGGACATGATTTCTCTACTTATATCTAAAATCTTATAATAAAATGTTATCATTTTATTGTGGTTAGGATGCTCAGATAGACACCTACTTTTTATTTTTTCTCTAAAATTTAAGTACTACTACATTGAAATTTCAAATTTTCACCAAATAGTTTTTTTTTGTTTTCTAAAATAAACCTACTAGTTTAGAAACTAAATTAAATTTGCTACAAATTCTATTCTTACATATTTTTGAAATAATATAGATAACTTAGTCAAATTTTTACATCAAGTTGCTTAACTCTGATTTTTCTGAGTTTTTTGCCACATAAGGGCCTATTTTTTCCATGATGATCTTGCACATACCCCCAAGAAAAATTCCTTCATTAGATATAGAATCAAAATTACCCAAGTTTTCTTCATCACTTTTGACGCAGCGCTTGCTTCAAAATATTTTGAGGTGTCTGACTAATGTTGGTCTTCCTTTCCATAGATCATATGGTGTCTTATCAATCTTGTGTCTGATCTGAAATCTATTAAAACTATATACAATAGTTTGAGTAAGTTATCTCAAGTACATATCTGGTATATTTTCTTCACATAAGATTATTATTGTCATCTCCTATACAATCTAATTCTTTCTTTTTGCAACTCCATTTTTTTGTTGAGTTTTAGGACCAAAAAATTGTCTCTAGATCCCATGCTCTTAATTAAATTTATCATATTTGTCAGAAGTGAATTATCCACCTTCATTTGATCTAAAAACCTTTTTTTTTCCTTCCAATTTCATTCTCTACTAATTCCTTGAATGCTTCAAACTTTTCAAATGCTTCAGAATTCTCTTTTAGAAATGTAATCCATATCATTTAAGTGTAATAATCAATGAACATCATGAAATACCTATCACCTTGTAGAATTTTAGTCCTCATCAATTGCACAAATCTATATGAACCAACTCTAATGGATTTGATGTGGAATATTCCTTATTAGTATATTTGCTTCATGTGTAATTCCCTTCATGACATGGCATGCTGCTGGTTGTTTGAGGCTTCTTAATCTTTGGCATATCTTGGACTAGTGCTCTTGAGATAATCTATACAATATCATAAAAATTTACATGTCCTAACCTTTTGTGCCAAATCCAACTTTCTTCTCTTTGTATCGTAAGACAATTTTATCCATTCAACTCACTTAGATGATATATGTCATTGATTGTCCTGCTTCCTTCTGTAGTTAGTTCTATAGTGCTAGATTCCTTGATTTCATAATTTTCAACACTAAAAGATAGCTTATAACCCTTATCAAACTTCTGATTGACACTTAATATATTGTGTTTTAGTCCCTCAACATACAAAACATCATGCATGTTTTTCCTACACCATCAAGGCTCAAGATAAACTTACCATAAATTTTAGCTATTGAGTTAATTCTAAGAGCCACAAAACCACCTTTAAAATTCTTGAAATTCATGAACTTATTTTTATAACCAATCATGTGGCTAGGGCAACCACTATCTATGATCCAAGAATTCTTCTCCTTCTGAGGATATATATGAGTTTGAGAAATCATTGAATATTGTTACTTATTTTCCTTAGGAAGACTCTTCCAAACTTTATCTAATTCATGACTTCTACTTTCTAATCCTTTTCTTCAAGGTTTTGGTAGAGGAGGACTCACAAAATTTCTTCTACATTTCCTTTCAATGTGTCTAATTTTTTTTCATTTGAAGTAAATGATATTAAAATTATACAAAGGTGCAAATCCATTGTTTCTAACAAAGTTACTATTGTGTGGTCTCACAACACACCCCAAGACTATAAGACTTGGCGACCCAAGTGAAATATAACGCTTATGGTAGGTGTGGGCTAGTTGAGGAGATCACTAGGAGTTAAAGTCAAAGGAAATTTTTGGAGTACTTCATTATTTGAGTATACAAGGTACCATAGGGCTAGAAATGTTGAAATTTTAATGCAAGGTTTTGGGTGAAGATTTTTAGTTTGGGAGTGAAGGTACTAGAGGATGTGGATATTTTGGTGGAATCCAAGGTCTGAGAAAATTTTATTTTGGTAATAGTTGAAGTGTCGAGTACTAGGCACTGAGTAGCAATGTTAAGTTTAAAGTTAAATGTTTAAGTTTTCCTAAGGGTCCGAAGGTCTTGTAACCTTACCAAAAGAGATAATTATACAAGAATGTGATTTTAAAAGCATGATATTTATGGTGTATTTAAAATGATGGTTTTGTTTTCATGATAGTTTTATGAATTTTTTTCAAGGGATTTATTATGTGGAATTTGTGCTTGCAAGAGGAATAGATTGTATTGCAACATTCGAGTATGGATGGTCAGGAAAATTTGGATCACAAATAGAATCATATCCAGATTGGGTGATACATTCTGGGAGTTTATGCGAAGGAGGAGATTGTGTTGTCAGAATACTAGGAATCCTAGTATTACACATGAAGTGAAGGAAAGTGCCAACCTCTGGTGTGACACATTCCCAGGAGTATTAAACTTGAGGTAGGACTGAAGTGTAGGAACAAAATGTTAAAGTAATCATTCTGAATATATGGGAAATTCCTACATCCTATTCAAATTCAAGTTATTATCTTGGTGATAATACAAAGATGAAGATCCCAAAAGATATTAACATGTTGAAGAAGGTTGTCATTCATTGACTTTGTCAGTGATTCTCCTGCTAGTTGTCATATTCCATGTGCCTTGTCATGATTTTTTCCTTGCATTTCCTCTCATGTATCTATCTAATCTCCCATGTGTCTTGTTATTATAAAATGCTAGGAGAAGTTTCATTTTAATTTAAGTTCAGAATTTGTGGGTTTGAGAGAACCAAAACCTCTTTAATTTTTGTTCTTTTTCCTATTTTTGTTCCATTCTAGATTAAAAACTTGTACACATAGAAGGTAATCAATATCAAAGCTAATTTGAAATCTACCACCTAGTATGAAATATTAGGTAGCTTGTTGTTTGTTATACTAGAGAAGATTGTATGTTTCACCATTTAAGGGTGCATACAAAACCTACCATGTGTCCAAATAAACCTCCTATCCTTAAAATATCACATCATTTTATGCCTTACTATGAAGCAATCTGGTGATGTATTTAATGGTTTTCTTTGATTTGGTTAATTCTCAAGAGGCATGTGTGGATAATACCTAGGAAAATTTTTACTTTCTTAGTACTTTTGATGCTTTATTTTAGAATAGATGTTTAAATTTTAGAAAATGTTCAAAAAAAGATATAAATGAATAGGAATTTTATTGCAAATATTTCAATTTCATGATATTGTTGAATGTTTAAACCTAAATTTACTTAATTGAAAGAAAATTTGTTTGAAATTCATGAAATGTTATTGCAAATCTATTAGTTTCATGAAATTTTTTGATGACTTGACCGAGAAATCTTTTACCTACCCTTATGATTCCTTTGAGAACTGGAAATAACTGTTTACCCCTCATGATTAACAAAATTATCACAATGAACCCTAATGCGAACCTAGTGTGGTCAAGACCTAACATAAACGAGCCTTGGGATTAAGCTGAGTTAGCCTAAGATTTAGGTTGTCCTAGTTCAATATTTCAAGTGAACTTAGGTTCCCACAGTATATCTATGAAGATTTATCTACACTGTTGGTGTGTGACTAACATCATGATCAATAGGAACTAGCACTAGAAGGAAGGCCTTGTATCTTTTTCTCTAGTTTTATCTAGAATTAGTATCAATATACTCATTCTGGGTTTGAAAGTTTCTTGTAAGAAGACAATCTATGCAAGTTGATAGTATCAGAATGGAAGTTGATAAGCTCTGAGAAATCCTTAACTGGACACTTTATCCTTTGAATTTATTCACCTTTGGTAGGGTCATTGATTGTAGAATTCATGATACACCCGATCATGGTGAACTTGATTGTGAATTTTTTCTAACTATGGTAATTATAGCCACGTATAATATGAATTCATTAAGGGAAGAGGTTTTAACTACCAAATAAAGGAACCATTATTGAGAACTGTCATAGAAAAAAGTTCATTTTGCTTGACATGAGATTAATTTGACTTAATGAGTCCTTAATCTACTGTTGTGAGGTATTTTATTCATCCACACTAGGTCTTGGACCCTTGCAAATTAAATAAAATGTTTTTAATGACATCTTGTGAAGATGATGTAAGACATTTCTACATTCTTCTAGACTCTATTCATTAGAATTTACCTAAAAATCACCTTTTCACACTAAACAAGTCCTCTTTTAAATTGTTGTAAAGTCTTGTGACAAGCTTTCACACTTTTCTAGGAACTTAACCATTTACACATTTCTTATGCTTTATTTGGCCCCTTTATGCCCTTATAAGGCATAATTAAGTGTATTTTTGAATGTTAGCCCGATAAAAAACATTAAATACAAGATAATTTTTGACACACATTTTCAATCCCTAGGTGGGACCCATTTTCCATGGGTGGTGAATGAGTCCCCCTTGGCCCCAAATTCAAAAAATTTAAACTTTCCTTTCGGATTTTTATTCAAAATCACTTGATGTCAACCTGTGATGAGGTATGAATGGGTAAATAAGGCACAAGATTGTATAAACAAGTTTTTTTCTTCTCATTTTACATATATCTCATTCAATCCATTCATCTTTCATCATACACACATACATTCTTCATTATTCATTCAACGTTCCTCTATCTCAAGTTAAGTAAGCTAGGGCTTTCACATTGCAAGTCATTAATTTATTTTCTTAAGATATTCAAGGGTAGATTCTACATGTTATGCTATAGAATTTCAAGATCAACATCATAGCAAGGTAATCTATTCCATTATTTCATGCTTGATTCCATTCTTTCATCATTTTGGTTTAATTACCTAAACAGGGTTTGACCAAGGAAAACCCCCATGCCCTAACATTCACCATTTCTTCTTCTCTTCTTGTGTGTTTGTAGATTTACATCTATTGGAAGCTTGTACATCATTTAAGATCAAGTTGTAAGGTTTCTAAAGTCCTCTCTTCATTCAACATGTCAAAATATCAAAAAAATCTCATTTTCAGACCCGTAACTCAGAGTTTCAGAAGCAGACACCTGTAGTAAGTCAAAGTGTAGATCAAAAGCTCGGGAATCCACTTTTGAAAATCTAGAAATTCAAAAGTGGACTCATTTATTATGGGTTCCAAATGAGTCCCATTTCCAGGTCAGCTTTATGTTTTTTGTATTTCCTGACACCCTTTTGAGAGAAACATATTCTGACTCAGTTGATCGAAACTAGGACTGATTCGCTCAGAATGGTGAATGAGTCCCTCTAGGCCTAAAAAACATCATCAATAGCATTTCAAAAGAAATTTCCAGTCTTCACCAAAATCCCAGGTGCACACTTTTAGTCTAATTCATTTCTGTTGCATCTTTCCATTCATTTGTAGGTGATTTTGCAATACACAATGAGTTTTCAAGCAATCTATTTTCCTTTAGTTTATATTCACTAGTTAAGTAATATTATTAGTTTCTTACATTTAAACATTACATCTAGGCATTTTTCATCCTTTTTTTCATCCACATCACATTAAATTTTGAATGTGAACATAAGCATTTTTTGCCCTTCTTTCTCATTCTAGGTGAAAAACCCTAGAAGTTATAGAAAGCAGGTAGGTCCCAAAAATCCATGTTCCATTTTGGTGAACTTTCTTTTTTAAATACTCTCTTGTCTACTTTGGATTCCATCATACATCTAGCTTGAATTAAGATTTGCATGAAGTCCTTTGCATGATAGGTTTCAAATTTTGCGTTCATAGAAAGTGCATTTAGATTGCATTTTTGGCATCTAATTTCCTGTAACTTTTCTAGATTTCTACATTTATTTTTAGATTTTCATCATAGCACTTAGAATTCACAAAAATTATTCAAAAAATTTTGAACATTTTGAAAAAAGTCCATACTGGGACTCATTCGCCACCTTGGGTGAATCAGTCCCTCTTGACCCCTGAAATAGCTTTGTACAGAATTGAAAATACAATTTTTAGGCTTTTGATTGCTTCCATCAGTTATCTATATCACCTGGCTAAATTTCTATAACATACATTTCACTAGGGTATGTGTAGGATCACGGTGGGCCAAAAAATGGCAATATGATGGGTATCTATAGTGTATGTGGCTAACGACTTTTTTAAAAAATTGATGAAAGAAAAGGGTTTTTAAAGGAGATTTTTAGCTTTCTACCAATGAAAATTATGCTTTACTTTGAATTTAATAAATAATTATTATTCATTTTATATTTGAATTATGACTAAAGTCCTAATTAATAGGCTGATTGAAAAAAAATTATAGCTTCTTCAAATGGTATCACATTCTATGCTTCACATACTATAGGATTGAAAAAAAAAATGAATTTCATGAAATATTGACCAAGTTAAGGTGGTCAGACATACAAGTTTTTATATTTTTTAAAAGTTGTAATAAAAAATCATAATTAATTATTTACTTGGAAAAAAATTACAAAAAAATATGCATCACATTGGGACATGAGTCCTCAACTTATATCTAAAATCTTATAAAAAATATTATCATTTTATTGTGGTTAGGGTGATCAGACAAACACTTAATTTTTTTTTCCTTGAAATTTAAGTACTACTGCATTGAAATTTTAAATTTTCACCAAATAGATTTTTTTTTTTAATCAACCTAGTAGTTTAGAAACTAAATTTAATTTTCTATATATTATATTCTTTCAAATTTTTATGTCAAGTTTCCTACCACTAATTTTTTTGAATTTTTTGCCACTTAAGGGCCTGTATTTTCCATGATGATCTTGCACATACCCACTACATTTCACTTAGAATAGCTCATTTCATGCATTGTTTAATTTCACTTTTGTATTCACAACATATCATTTCCAGATAGTTGCATTGTGTAAATAGAAAATTAAAAACTTGTTGCATTGTGAGTTCTTTCATTTTAACATGTTTTCTTTCAAAATATATGCTCTTGCTTTGATTAAAAATGGATTTTATAAGCATAATATCCCCTTTAATGAGTTTTCTTTTGACTACCATAATAAGGACTTTAAGAGATAATCCATTAATACAATCCTTAATCTTACATTGCCCATTCGTGAGAATGGTAGTGTTGACAATCATAACACACATACTTGTTCTTCTTCTGATACCTCTCCTATTAGTGACGAAGGTATTTTGGTGCAAGAAGTTACAAGCCTCGAAGGTCTTGATTGTCCCTCTCCTTATTCCCCTTTGGATGACCTTACACAACAAGAACATGCAATCATTAACACATTCCTCAACATCACCTTACCAAGTCTCCATGCTCATGATAATTACACTTGGTCATCTCTTAATATCCTTCCTCAAAGTAACGAGGATAGGACGGTGTTAGAAGACATGCCTATTAAGAATCATGACCCCTTGATCCTCCCTTGCCTAATGTCCCTATCCTATGGGAAGATGTATTTGCAAACCATAGTGGTTCTTCTCTTGATACCTCCTCCACTTGTGATGAAGGTATTTTACAAATCTCAAATTTGGATGAACATATTACAAGCTCTCCTAGTAGGGTAGTTAATATAGAACAAGATAATGAAACCTTAATGACAATGGAAATTCACCTAACACCTTCTCATAATCACCACCCCTTCCTACTACCCCCATTGATCATTCCCCTATTAGAGATGAAATTATTTTGGAAGAACCTAGCCTTACTTGTCAAGAAAATGTGACTTTTTGTTCTCCTACAAACTCTCCTCCTAGGGAGAATATCATGATACTAGAATATGACAACAATCATAATGTATCTCCATTATCTCAACAATTGGTTCTTGATTGTGCTCACTTAGAGATACATCAACACAAGACTGGTGAGGATATGAATGCACAAGTGTCCTTTACCCACCTTCATTTAATCTCACACAACACAACCCTAATTCTACCTTCACAATTAATAGCCTTGAACATCATCCTTCCCAAAAAATTCAAACTCTCATCTTGCAAAATACTCATGATTTGAATTCGTTAGATTTTTTATCCTCCTACAATGAAGAGAACAAAATCTCACAATCTATAGAGTCTTGTGTAGGTATGACATCCAAGCAAGTTGTATCTTTGACGCCCACCATATCACCACCTTTTACCCTTTATCTTTTCGAGACTTCATCAAGATCACTTGATCACACTTCCTCCTCGAACTTGAAAGAAATTCTATTCCAAGACTTCCTTTTGTACATATCATCGAGTTCACGGTCCTCCACTAATGAATGTCAGGTTTTGAGTTATAAAATCTAACATTTTCAAGATTTTGGTATGCATCCCTATGTGGGGGCACCTCATTCCTCTAATTTCTATTGATTTTCACTCTAGCATGCATTTCATTAATCATTTTGGCTCACCTTTGTCTTACACTTAATGGGGGAAAGGGGATCGATAGCCTTGTCCTCGTATGTCACTTGTGGTTTCCTCCTTTGGGCTAGTCAATATGGTCTCATGAATACATAAGAGCAAGCTTGGGATGTGGATGAAATTCCTTAGGTTGGCTCACATATGATATACCTCTCTCTTTCATGTCGTAGCTTATCGAAAACATATGACAGGGCATAGGGATTTCCAAGTAAGTTCTCATGTCTTCTTCTTCCTCTTCTACTTTAAATAAATTTCTCATTGTATGGGTGCTCACAACTTCTTTAAAGTGGGGGCATAAATCACCACTCACATTTCATTGCATGATTTTCTTTTTCATGTGATTCACTCTCTTGGAATCATTTGGAAAAATGTTCCATAGGATGAGACCTTGTACTTGTCCTCTCTTGGAAACAAGATGATATCTTTGCACTCATCCTCTCTTGGAGACATTTAGCATGATGTTACCCAAGATGAGACATTTCATGAACAAATCAAAATCCCTTTGAACAATCCTTACACTATTCTACATTAACAATGTCTATGAGTGTCAAGTATATGAAGTTTTGCTTACCTCATGAAGCATAGACCAACATTTTTCCTTGTGGTGCCTTGTTAAAGTTATCAGGAGGTATAACTTTGATATGGTTGACCAGGAAGCCTACCTAGCAGCATGACTTTTCCCCATAGCCACCTTTTTGCTTGTGATTGCATACCAACTAGTGTATGTATTTCACCTTTTTGGGATTTCTCACCTCACAAATGATCAAATGTTTCATGGCCCTAGAGTGAGTATGTTGTGGCCTTCTCACCCTGCAAATGACCTAAATTTCTATGGGCCTAGAGTGAGTATACTTTTGGGCTTTTTCACCTAGTGGATAGCCAAGAGTTTCGTCATTCCAGAGTGAGTACACATTTCCTTTCTGAAGCAAACAAGCCTAGATCTGATCCATAACTAGTTGGACAAATGGTTGAAGCTTGATCCATCTTTTTATTTTCATCTTTCTCTATCTTTCCTTTGCATGATTTTGTATCTTGATGGTTTGAATTGGGATTTTGGATCTTGGGGGCTTGACCACCTCCTTGATCTTTCTCATTCTTTTTCATTTGAATCTATACACTCGAATCTCTATTGAATGTCTAGGTTTTAGTGTGAGTTTGAAGGAAGTTCATCACCTCACTAAAGTGGGGACTAATTGTGCCAAAAAAAAAAAATTTCCTTTGCTTGACATGAGATTGATTGGACTTAATGAGGCCTTAATCTAGTGTTCTTAGGTATTTTATGCATCCACACTAGGTCTTGGACCATTGCAAATTAAATAAAATTCTTTTTGTAGACATCGAAAATATACTGATTAACATCGTGCACCTGATCCCGACTTACTAACATCGTTTCTTCCTAAATAATCCCTTGGTCTAACCATGTAATCAAATTCCCCTATCTGATTAAATTCATCAATATCCTCTCTTGGTTAAATAAATAATTTTGTTAATTAAGTCACTTTCTTTTGATAATTAAATCAACCCATCTGATCTAATTATCCCGATTTAATTAAATAATCAATTTATTTGATTAAACCCCTAAATTCTATCCATTAAGTTAAATAAATTAAAATCTTATTTGATTTAATCTAACATCAGCTCCCTTTTAATTAAATAAATCAAAAAAATTATTTAATTAGCCTCTTATCATATTCCTCTCTTATCCGATTTAAATAAATCCATAAATCTAAGTCAAATAAGTCACATCATCTACTCTCCTGTTAAATTAATTAAACCCTTGATTAATTTAACCTCATCTCATGTCACATCCTCTAGATAATGCAAGTTTCACATGAAAATAGATTTAATTCATTTATTAAATCTCTATTTTCCTCACAAGGCATCTTTTGGAATATTCTCTCAATTTGAATTCAAAAATTCCAAGTCAACATGTACATCCAACAAGGCATTTAAAACCTCTTACATGTCCTTTCTTGAGCCGTGGCATTTATTGCATTTTCCCTTCCCTCTTACATGTCATTTCAACAAATTTGAATTTCAAATATTGGCATTTATTAGCACAAACCCCAAATCTTGCACAACCATCATCCATTCATAGCTTGACAAGTAACATATCATTGGATGAATGTTAGTCCACATTGCTCAAATTTGGACATTCATCCATCTTGAAATCCTATAAATGAAGAGCTCCTCTCCTCATTTTATCATCCACAATCCAAGCAAAGTTACCATGCTAAAATACTTAGCCATTTCCATCCATCATTCAAATTCTTAGCTAGGATTTTTGCAGATTTGGCTAGGAGTTCTCATCTTCTCATCAAAGTGGATCAACATCATCTTCAACATTCAAATCTTGGATCATAGAGAATGGGAAAGGGCCAATTTTCACATCAAATTGACACCAATTCCCCCATGGGATCAAGTGTTTTCTATTTAAATTAGGATTTAATCTTTGGTTTATCAATTTCATTGTGTTCTTGCTAATTTTCTTTCCTATTTTGAGTTTGCAAATGGATCTCATGGGGAATCCTTCTTTTAGCTTTCAAATCCTTGTCTAACTCATTTACTCATGTTGTTTTGTAGGTACTAGGAAAAGGGTTCACACATTTGGCGCTAGAAGGAGGGTTAAAGTCATTATTTCTAACATTTCCTAAAAAATTTCACGTTTTCTTGACACACAGGAAATTCCAATGCGGGCTCGTCAGCGTTGCTATTTTAGCACCATGGGCTCGTTAGCGTCGCTGTTTTAGCACCACGGGCTCGTTAGCATCACTGTTTTAGCACTGCTGGACTCATCCCACCAAAAAATTTCAAATCCTAAACTCCATTGCTGGACTCGCCGATTTGCATCAGTTTCAAAAAATTCTAAACTCCGACGATTTCAAAAACTGCGACGCTGAGCGAAATAGTGATGCAATTGTGCTCTCTATCCCGACATAGAGCGCCGCTGACTGGTAAGCAGCATTGTAATAGCGACGCCTTTAGGAGTTGCGACGCTGTGAGATAATAAAAGGGAAAAATTTGATTTCTTTTTAGCACGTGTTTTTAATGATTGCTTCTTCCTCTATTTTTTGCTTTTTAAATTTATGTGTTTTTCCAGAATCTGACTGATTTTCGCCTTTGTAGGTTCGAAATCAAAAACTAAGGGAAGAGGAGCATGGTGATGATATTTTGGCCAATCAAAGTGTTTTTAAACACTTAGGTGTTTGTTTAACACTTCCTTAGGAATTTGTCATCTTTTCATCTTTAGAATACTAGTTTTCATTTGGGCTTAAAAAGAACCTTTCAATTCCATTTCTTGCAAAGATTAAAAGGAACAATAGGATCAACAACTTACTAGATTTTGTTTATGGGATTAACAAATTGAACAAATTTTTATCACTTGTATTTTTGGTGCTCTAAAATGAACTCACATATTGCTTTGAGGATCTAAAAAAGAACAAGTGTAGTTGTGTTTTTTGTGAGGGCTTACTTAGACTAAAGCCATTGGAAAAGGACGTATGCGCTTCTCTCACACTTTATAGCAATCTTGAGAATCAGAAGGCCTTTTTCATGACTTTGGGTTAAGATAAAGCAATCACCTCCACACTTCGATTTGGGCTTAAAATTGAACAAAATCTTGTGCGAGTGTGAGTGGGGGCTTTGTTGTGTACATCCTCTCTCCTTGTTGCCAACAAGGATTGATCGGGTTATGAATATTGTTCTTCATTCACTATTGTTTATCCTAGAGGGCCTGCCTTGGGGAAAAAATACTCACCCAAGGGAACGACTCAACCGATAACACTCTAAAGCCAAGAGTATTTTCAGCCGGGATATAAATGTGGATATTGGAAGAAACGCCAATATCCGCAGTTGATTCTGACAAGATGGATCCAAAAGGGGACTCTTGCTGTATGGGTCAATCTCCATGAACGGAAAGTCCTTAATAAAACCCATGTGCTAGAATTTTCCAAAATCCTTAATCTATTTGTTGGTGCAAGAATGACCGTTCTAAAGCCACCCCACACTTTTACGGTCTTCTAGTAGAGATGGAAAGCATGCCATGGGAGTTTCATGGGTGTTGACGCTTGGCTGCCCCGTATAAGTGAGTGTCATGGAGGGGAGCCAGTGGGGTCAAGCATCTAACCATCTGCTAGAGATAAGTGTAGCTAGACTTGTCCAAGTGGGAATCCAACAAATATTGTCTTACACATCCATAGGATTGTACTTATTCTTGGGTTACAAAATGCATTGCTTGATCGAAAACATCATGAAAAAAAACACTTAAACATCATCCAAATTTCAAACCCTTTTGAGAATAAATACCATTGAAACAATCCATATGTTATTGTTTTCCCTTGGGATTCACATCCTTAGAGGCTTCTAAGCATTGGATTAGATCTCAATTTGTCTCCTTAAGTAAACAATAGGGAAACCCTTTGCCTTAAGTTTATTAAATTTCCACATAACATATCTTGTGGGGTTTGAAGAAATTAAGAGATAGGACATCTAAGTTTGAAAACCTAATTGAAGAAAGTGTTTTTGGTAAAATAAAGACATTAAGAAAAGCTAATCAAAATGAACTTTCATATGTGTTGAAGACTCGAAATCCCAAAGTACAAATCATTGGTTGAAAATCTGAAAATGAATGTTCAAATGCAATCATTTTTTGGTTACAAAGGTCATTAGGAAGCATTTGCATGCTCTTCAATACCTAGATCTAGGTAAACAAAGTGTCCTTTTTAGGTTCATCTTAGGATCAAAACATTATCAAAATCCTTTTCACCCATCCATCCAAAACATCAAAACAAAATCCATCTCATCATCACCTTTTGGGAAAATCTTGAAACTAGGCTTTATGGAAAAATCAAAATCATCCAAATTATTGAGACAAAATCTTTGAATTTTTTTTATCAAAACACCTTTGGCTAGGCATGTGTAGATGCATCCTTTTGCATATACTTAGTCAAAGTTATCAAAATCATCTTGTCTAGCTTAGTGTATGTAGATGAATCCTTCTCCATATGCTTAGTGAACAATCATCTTGTTTGAATAGGTGTGGGTAGATGCATCCTTCTCCTCACACATATTCAAATTATCATCCTTTGAACAAAGCTATCCCTTAGATCATTATCCAACATCTTAGGGTCTTTTTATTCAAAAATCAAAATCAAAAGCAAAATCAAAATCAAGGAAAAAATCTCAAATCTCAAAATCCAAAATCAAAATCAAAATCCACAAGTCCTAAAAGCCTAGTGTCTCATTCAAGATTGATCAAAAGCCAAAACATCCATATCATTCATACATAACATCATCATCATATCATCACCTTTGATCCTCAAAAGCATCCTAAAACTTTCACTTTGGGACATAAAATAGAGATCAATCCAAAGAATCAAGAGATTCATCTCCCATATTCTTGATCCTTGTTTTATGGTCCAAACAAGATCTCAATACAAGAAGAGTATGGAAGCCAACAAAGAAACACCCGCTTCAAGTGATCTTAGCCAAACCAACCAAGAAATGAATCCAACAGAATCAAGCAACCCATTGACCCTCTCATCATCACAACATCCTCAAGAAGAAAATCAAGAAGAGGACCTCACTTTTAGAATGTCTCACGAGGAAATGACAAAAATGCTCCAAAATCTGGACAACCATAGAATCATCAACAACATGTTGAGACTTAACCCTTCGTTATACATGCTTGAGCTAGCAAAACAAGGGGCCAAGTTCCCTTTGGATTTTGATGTGAGTACTATCGTGGACACATCATTTCCCCCAATTTCATCCACCATCCCCATTTCATCTACACCCCCATCTCAAAACGTCACACAAAAAATTTCATAAATCACAACATTGTTTGCTCCAACCCAACCCAATGTCAATAAGGGAAACACATTCCTCAATGCTCTTCAATCACATCCCCTTGTTAATAATCAGATCATGGACGCAAACACCACCTTGGAACAAAGCATACCTGAAAACCCATTACACAAGAATGTTCCTCTCACATTCCATCACGATGCATCATCATCAATTTTTCATGCAACACCACAAACACCTCTTCTCACAAATTCACAAGAAGAGAGAGATACATTCAGACTAGGGGGCTTATTCGACACCACGACATTTTCACAACAACTCACGCCCCTTAAATTTCCACCTCTTCCACCATTTCCATTATCATCTGCACCACTCCTTGGTTTAGGGCTTCCTCCCCTACCAAGTATCAATTAGACCTATATCCCAACCATCAATCAAAGCATCGCATCAAACACTCAAAATTTATCGTTGATATTGCAACAATAAATGATAAATACACAAGCAATGGAAACATCATGAAACACACCCCTAACCTCACAAAGCATGGTCTCACAAGGACCAATCACATCAATACCATTATCCAACACACAAAAAATCAACACAACATCATCATCTACCACAATTCCAAATCCACCACCACCTCCACCACCACCAATGTTCACCACATCAAATCAATATGATGCAGCATTGCAAGCTGCTTTCCAAAGAGGATACCAACAAGTCCAGAAACAAAAAGCCGTGCAACAAGCTGCTCAAGCTGCATAAGCTGCACAAGCTGCAATACAAGCACAACAAGCCACACAAGCTCAAGCTTTATTGCAACAACAATAACAACAAGCCGCCCAAGCCACACAAGAATTGCAAGCACAAAGGGTCGCACAAGCACAATTTTTTTATAGCAACAAGCTACACAAGCACAAGCAGTACAAGCTCAAGCCCAAGCGTAGGCACAAGCTCAATATCAAACACAACAAGCACAAGAACAAGCACAACTTCTTGCACAAGCAGCACAATTGCAAGCATATCAACAAGCATTGAGGCAATACCAAGAGCAAAAAGAAGCAGTAGAATTAGCAGCCCAACAACAAGCGTTGTTGGAACAACAACAAGCACAAGAGCAAGCCCAACAACAAGTGTTGTTGGAGCAGCAATAAGCACAACAAAAAGCACAAATCCTAGCGCAACAACAACAAGATCAACAAGAGGCATCATTCATAAAAAAGCAAGTAGAATCCTACTTCGCTCGTCAGAACATGCATATACCATCAAACAACACATCCATCCAAACCATGATTCAAACACCTCAAAACACTTTCTCCCACCCCCTGATCCCCAGAATGATGTGATGACACAACTCAGGTTGCTCTTGCAACAAGTGCTCGACCTTCAATCGGGGCGGACAACCAAAATGCCAAGCAACTTGTGTCCCTATCCATTTAATAGGAGCCTAGACATGAAACCATTTCCTAAGGGATTTGAAATTCCCAAATTCAACAAATATCGAGGGATGGGAAACACTAAAGATCACATCAGGGAATTCCAGGTTCATTGTATGGAGGTTGCATATGACGATACTTATCTGATACGGCTATTCCCTATGAGCTTGGTAGGTCCGCTATAGAATGGTTCTCTTTCTTACCTTTAGGCATTAGAACATTCGAAGAAATTAGAGATGCATTCATTAGGAATTACGCATGTAACATTGCAATGGATGTCAATCTCGAAGAATTATCGGCTCTAAAACAAGGGAAGAATGAGTCTTTCGCCTAGTTCCTTCAACGATGGTGATCCAAGGCCAATCGGAGCAAGTGGACCATACCAGAAGAACAACAAGTCTGCACAATCATAGCAAACCTTGAAAGCCGCCTGGCATTTCATCTCAAGGTTCAGGGAATCACCACATATGAGCAATTTATCTCCAAGGTGCTTAGCATCGAAAGAGCCCTTGTGACTCAACCCACTGAATCAATGTCATATCATGAACAACAAAACAATCGCCCACCATCAAATTACAATGATAAACCTCAAACATGGGCAAGAAACAAGAACGTTAATAATGATGGTGTCGTCGATGCCAAGGTGGTCATTAGTGGTCCTCGTCAACATACACCCGCACCACAAATCTAATCACAACGCCAAAACACTCATCACACAACATACCAACCCAATAATCCCACCATCAATAACCTCACTAATCAAAGGGGACCTCCCTAATGAAAAACTTATCCAAAACACAAATACACTATTTTGGGGGAACCATTAGAGGATATAATGAAAAAGTTGATCGAAGAAAAACTCATCAAGCCTCCTACATTCGAGAATTACCAAGAACTCAATGTCAAAACCCCTTGGTACAACGAGAATCAACTTTGTGAATTCCACAAAATAAAAGGTCACACCACAAACAATTGCATGAGACTCAAAAACATCATCTAAGATCTCATTGACAAGAAAATCATAACCGTGGAACAACCTACCAGAAATCAGGACCTTCAAATCTACACAAATCCGATGTCGAATCATGGCAACAAAGGGAATAAAAATGATAAAGGGAAGGGCAGTGTAAGTCATGTGTACGAAATAGTTGTTACTTCCCTAAATGAGGACTAAATGATCATCACCATCAAGCGTGCCCATGCCAAAGATTGTGGAGTCACCACAAGAGGCAGAAAAGTCACCAGTGTAGGATCATCCCAACCTAATAGAGTCCCTTCATCTAGAGTCATTCCGCATACCTACAATGTTGTAGAAAAACTCAAGAGAACACCATCACACATCTCCATCATGGAGTTGTTAAAAATCTCATCAACGCATAAAAAGATCCTTGAGGAAGCATTAGCCTCATCCACTATCCCCGCAGATCTCAATGCAGACCAGTTCCAAGCTATGGTCAGAAATATCATAACACCTAATCTCCTTACATTCTCTGACCAAGATTTCCCCACCCAACCATCACACAACCGTGCACTTCACTTGGAAGCCATTGTCAACAAGAGAAAAATCAAAAGGGTCTTGGTGGATGGAGGTGCAAGTTTGAACATCTGTTCTCTCAGCCTCATCAAGCAGTTGAAAATATCAAAAGATTTCATCGACAAAGGAAAGGGCATAACAATAAGAGCATATGATGACCAAGAAAGAGTATCTCAAGGAACGATTAAGCTCCCTATCCAAGTAGGGCCAACGCTCATGGAAACCACCTGTCAGGTCTTGGACCTCGAATTGCCATACAATATCCTCCTGGGACACCCATGGATTCATGCGATGAAAGTTGTAGCATCAACCTTCCACCAATGTGTGAAATTTACACATAATGGACAAGAGGTTATTGTCCATGGAGATCCTGAGCTGTTCTCATATTGCAAGAATATTGAAGCCAAGTATTACAAAATACCCCAAGTGCCAAAGAATGATGAAGGACCATCCACACCATACATTGACCCCACCACTCTCATGTCCACTTCCACGACAAAGACACCTGCCATCCCCACCATCTCCAATATCAAGCTCATCATCCAGGAGGACGGTTGTGGAAGCTACAAAACCCCTAACAATGCTTTTGTGATAGGAGAGTTACCATAATCTCCTAGATCACGGGGACGCCCACAAGAAAATCAAGCTTCCACATCACAAACCTATCTTAAAAATTATCCTAAATTTACAAGATGGGGAGACCTTGGTCATGAGGTTATTGAAGTAGATCCATCTCACATGTTGTATCAAGATGAAATACTGGCAACTAATTTACCAATGGACAAAAGAAGGAAGGGCCTACACATGATGCTTGCAATGGGCTATGACCGAAATCAAAGACTGGGACAAAATGACAATGGGCTCATAATACCTATCATGCCCAAGACAAGACCCATAAAAAATCTTGGTCTTGGATGTGCCACTCCAAGAATAACCATACGTGGCCAGAGTCCTCCGGTTAGAATGGTTAATATTTCTCCTCAGCCAGTGCTAGTACAAGTACACTCACCAATAGTCACAGGTAGGGACACACATAATTTTATAACTAAGCCCGACATTAGTAGCGATGACAAAGATACCTTATCCAACCTACCTAGGCTATTCAAAGATACCACCTTGTGTATGATTAGTACCATATCCTTTGAACTAGATAGTCAAAATCATGAGATTCATTTAGTCTACCCCCAACTGATTGACTATGACCAACGAGGACCACCAGTTCTCGATACATTCGAAAAAGATGAAGCGCTCTTAGAATTCATGGGATTGAGGGATAACATTCCAGATGGAGACCACAAGGTAGGGTTTATAATGGAGTTGGACACACATGCCTATTACGGGGAAACGATTGAATCCTTCAGTCACAAAAGTGAGAAACTAAGAATCATATCCAAGTCCTTGAGTGAAAACCACACTGTGGCACTCTCTAACAAGAAAATAGTAAAAAGAAAGGACGTATCCAATGGTGAAAACATCTTTGAGGCACCCAAGGATGAAGGATTCAATCTTCCTCTAAGAGCTCTTCTCTAGGAGAAGTCAACAGTCTTGGCCAAAAAATGCAAGGAGACCCTGCATATCACATTCTATGTAGAATCACTATTAACAGA
Organism: Sequoia sempervirens; assembly: GCA_007258455.2. NCBI lineage: Eukaryota > Viridiplantae > Streptophyta > Pinopsida > Cupressales > Cupressaceae > Sequoia > Sequoia sempervirens. Next base: position 110,024,158 of record VDFB02271358.1, read on the forward strand.
AGAACAAGAGCTCCTAGCAACATTCCTAAAGGAAAGACAAATAAACTTTGCATGGAGTTATGCTGATATGCCAGGGCTAGATCCAGAGATTGTGGTCCATCATTTGGCAGTATATCCAGAAGCAAAGCCGGTCAGACATAAGCTTCAAAAAATGCATCCCCAAATCACTTTGTTAGTCAAAATGGAGCTCAAAAAGTTGTTAGATGCAAGATTTATCCGACCAATTGATTATCCAGAATGGGTGTCAAATTTGGTACCTATTTCAAAACCTGATGGAGCTATCAGAATCTGCACAGACTTTAGAGATTTGAACAAAGCATGTCCAAAGGATGATTTCCTGCTTCCCAACATCGACATGATAGTAGACATGACAATAGGACATGAGATGCTATCACTAATGGATGGATTTTTGGGATACAACCAGATCATGATAGCAAATGAAGATCAACATAAGATTGCCTTCACTTGTCCATGGGGGACCTATTGTTGGAACATGATGCCATTTAGCCTAAAGAACGTAGGAGCAACCTATCAAAGGGCCATGACACTGATATTCCATGACATGATTTACAAAATAGTCGAAGACTATGTCGACGACATTCTAGCTAAATCAAGGAAAAGACAAGATCATATAGCAACCCTAAGTGCTATCTTTGACAGACTGGAGGAATACAAAGTTAGACTAAATCCCAAGAAGTGCATCTTTGGCATATAATCAGGTAAATTGGTAGGATACATAGTCTCCATGAGGGGTATCGAGGTGGATCCAGCGAAGGTGAAAGTAATCCTTGAGATGGAAGCGCCAAAGACATTAAAACAACTAAGAGGCCTCCAAGGCTGACTACAATCCATCCAATGGTTCATAGCACAACTGGAAGACAAGCAGAATCCATATTCTCACCTACTCCACAAGGGGGTAGCATATAAATGGGATACAAAATGTTAAGAGGCATTCAACAAGATCAAGGAATATCTACTGACACCCCCAGTGTTAATGCCACCTATCCCGAGAAAGCCATTGATCTTATATGTGTCAGCAACAGTAGTAGCTCTTGGAGCTCTCCTAGCTCAGCATGATGAAAATGGAACAGAGAGGGCTATCTACTATATCAAAAGAACAATGGTTGGTCATGAGCTAAATTACTCATTCATCGAGAAAGCTTGCCTCGTAGTAGTGTTCGCATCCCAAAAATTCAGACATTACATGTTGGCACACAAGATAAAGCTCATCGCGAAAATTGATCCCCTCAAATATCTCCTATCAAAGGCAATGCTCATAGGCAGAATGGAAAAATGGGTAATGATATTATCAGAGTATGACATGGAGTATGTAGAGCAAAAAGCCATCAAGGGACAAGTTATTACAGATCAACTAGCAGAAGCACCCATTTATTTTGAGAACCCTCTTGTCTCAGAATTCATAGATGAAACCATCTTTAACCTCAACGTAGCTGACCACTGGAAACTATACTTCGATGGTTCATACACACAACATGGATCAGGAGCTGGTGTCTTCTTCATCACCCCACAGGGGGACTGCATACCAAGGTCATACAAACTAGCATTTCCTTGCACAAATAACATAGTAGAATACGAGGCTTTGACTAAAGGTCTCAGGATAGCAGTACAATGGAATATCATAGCCCTCAAAGTCTACGGAGACTCGCAGTTGATTATAAATTAGGTCAATAATGAATATCAGACTAAGGATGACAAGCTCACTCCATACAAGAAATTGGTGGAGACTCTAAAGGAATCCTTCATTGACATAACATTTGAGTAGATTCCAAGAACCAATAATAGAGCAGCAGATGCGATGGCGACAATTGGATCCTTGTTGAATATCCCTAACAATGTCCCAAGATACAAATTCTTGATTGAGCAACTTCTCATTCCTACATTCAAGGTACCAGAATCAGAATATGTGTGTGAAATTGTTGGTCCCGATGATCCTTGGTACCATGACATCTACACATATCTTCGCATAGGAGTCATACCTACTGACCTACCATCAAACCTTAAATGAACCTTTATCAAAAAGGCATCTCGATTTGTCATCCTAGGTGATACTTTATACCATAGAAGCATAAAAGGTACCTTGTTATGTTGTCTAAATACTAAGGAGGCATTAACTGCTCTAACCGAGGTTCATAACGGTATATGTGGCTCACACTCAAGTGGAATGACCATCACCAAGAAACTGCTGAGGATGGGGTATTACTGGCCCACAATGGAAAGAGAAGCGCATGATCATGCTAAAAGGTGTTTACAATGTCAACAGCATGGGGACCTCATCCATGCTCCAGCTCAAGAGCTTCACCCGATTGTCACACCATGGCCCTTTTCCAGTGGGGACTCGATCTCATTGGTAAAATCACACCCACCTCATCCAATGGCCACAAGTTCATCATCACTACAACTGAGTACTTCACAAAGTGGTGGAAGCCATACCATGACGTATATCACTGGGAAGCAGATCTCAAAATTTATCCTCAACTATCTCATATATCGTTACGGTGTCCCACAAGCCATTATCTCGATAATTGGACACCATTCAAGAACCAGGAGGTTCGCGACTTGTGTGAGAAATTCAAAATCTAGCATCACTTCTCCACACCGTATTATCCCAAGGAAATGGCCAAGCAGAAGCCACAAACAAAACCATCCTCAAAATGCTTAAGAAAATAGTCAATGATAGGTCGTGACTGGCATCTGCAGCTTAATCCCGCCCTCTGGGCTTATCAAACCAACATCCACACACCCACTTGCGCCACCCCATTCTCCTTGGTCTACGGATCAAAAGTTGTACTCCCCATTGAGATTGAGCTCCCATCCCTCAGAATATCATTGCAAAACCTCATCACGGATGAGGGGGTATGTGCAAGATCATGATGGGCCAAAAAGTGGCAATATTATGGGTATTTGTAGGGTATGTGGCTGACGACTTTTTTTTTACCCAAAATTGATGAAATGAAAAGGGTTTTTAGAGGAGATCCTCAACTTTCCACCAATATAAATTATTCTTTAATTTGAATTTAATAAATAATTATTATTTATTTTCTATTAGAATTACGACTAAAGTCCTTATCGATAGGCTGATTGAAAAACATCTATAACTTTCAGATGGTATCACATTTTTTAATCTGAAACATGCATAACATTCTATGCTTCACATACTATAGGATTAAAAAAAGAAAAATTAAATTTCATGAAGTTTTGACCAAGTTAAGGTGGTCAGACAGACGATTTTTTATATTTTTTAAAAGTTGTACTAAAAAATTCATAATTAATTATTTACTTGGAAAAAAATTACAAAAAAAGGTGCATCACATCCAGACATGAGTCCTCTACTTATATATAAAATCTTATAAAAAAATATTATCATTTTATTATGGTTAGGGTGGTTAGACAAACACCTACTTCTTATTTTTTCCTTAAAATTTAAGTACCACTACATTGAAATTTCAAATTTTCACCAAATAGATTTTATTTATTTTTAAATAAACCTAGTAGTTTAGAAACTGCATTCAATTTTCTATAGATTCTATTCTTACATATTTTTGAAATAATATAGATAACTTATTCAAATTTTTATGTCAAGTTACCTAACACTGATTTTTCTGAATTTGTTGCCACTTAAGGGCCTGTTTTTTCCATGATGATCCTGCACATACCCGAGGTATATCGGGTATCAAGACTAAATGAGCTGGAGTTACTGGATGAGAGAAGGATTGATGCTTTGAATCACTTGCAAGTCTATCAAAATAGACTCAAATGGAGCTACAACAAGAAAATCAAAAGCAGAAGTTTCCAAGTTGGAAAATTGGTCTTAAAAGAAAATCAGAAGACTATCCCAAATCCCAGTAGCAAAGGCAAGTTTGAAGCTAATTGGCTAGGACCTTTTGTCATAGCAGCAAGTTATAAATTAGGGGCATATCAGCTATCAACACCCGAAGGGGAACCTCTACAAGAGCCCATGAATAGCTCCCATCTCAAAAAGTTTTATGGCCAAATCTTTCAAGGTATAGAACCAAAAAAGCAAAAAAATCAAAAAAATTCTTGAAAAAATGGTTACTTTGGCGAAAACCTGGCAAACAGGTGTCTTGGTGACAAACAAAAAAAATAAAATCAAAAAGAAGAAAAAATCCAAAATCAAAAAGGATAAAAATAGTAAAGAGAAAAACTCTAGGAAAACCACTTTGGTGGCACTTTGGGCAAGTACCTTGGTGAAAACCTGGCAAACAGGCACCTTGTGTAAATAAGCACTGTCCATCCACCAGGATCTTTATTGCTTGATCTGCATCATCCATCCATTTTGCTTCCATCATCCATCGCATTCAGGTCTCCATCCATCACTCATCCACTCGCATTCGCACCATAGCTTAGTCTTGCATTTGTATCATGATCCATCCTAGTACTACTCGACCCATCCTCAAGGTCAGTTTGTCCTGCCTTTATCAGAGTAGTCTATTGCATCACACTGGGGGAACGTTCTCATCGGATCGGATTCGTGTATGGTCTTAAAGTTCTCAACATCATAAAATCCAAAAACATCAAAACATCATAAAATCCAAAAACATTCAAAATATATCAAAAACCAAAAATAGGTCAAAAATTCATTCAAAAAGCCAAAAATAGGGTCATCTTGTTGAACTACATCGTCTCTGAGCTTGAACATAGGCAAGGTTGATCTTTGATCATCCCCTGAGACATTTAGGTCAGTCCCTTAGGAGTCTGTCATAATAAACTGACAATTCATCATGTATATCTTCATCTGTAAATCGGTCAAGTCGTCAGTCGAACTATGTGGTCTCTGCGTGTATAACGTAGGCAAGGATAATCTGTTGATCAGCCCTCGAGACCCCTAGGATAGGTCTTTAGGTTAGTCTCTTGGTCAAAATCTCAGAAAAATTCCAAAAACATTTGAAAATTTTGAAAATCAAAACATTTGTAAAACCTCGAAAAATACCAAAAACAACCTCAAAAAATTGCAAAACATCCAAATATTTGAAAAAAATCCATCTTCCTCATCTCGCTTGCACCCGCAATAAGCACCATCCATAATAAATTGACCGTCATCCTCAACCTTTGGTGAAACAATTGGAAACAACTATACCAGTTTAAAACTAGAGCTCAAAACGTCAGGTTTTAAGTCTAAGTCAGTGTGCAAACAAGCTGGTTATCTCTTCATATCGGTAACACATCATCTGAAATGATCTCATATCAATCATCCTTTATAAATGAAATGACGTGCCACCATCCACTAACATGTCCTAGGATGAATCCTTCCTACAATGGGCATTATCTTTTGGCAATAAGTTTCGTTCATCATCCTTAGAAAACACATCCTCTTTCTGTTAGCGGTATTGAAGAGCATCAGTCTGTTTGTTTACTTGGTCTCTATCTTTTGACTTATCTTATTTGCGCTCGTTCCAAGGATGTCTCGATGATATCCCAAAATAGAGGATTTAGAGAAATAGGAATGGGGCAATGATCATTATCTTTTGTCTATTGTGCTTGTTGGATGCTCTTGCAAAATAACCTTGGTGAATACTTGCTTTGTTAGGTATGTGTGGAAGAAGTCTAGGGAAACTTGTTGACTATTACAAGGATAGGTTTACCTTTCTGTGTTTTGGTCCAAGGTGTCTGAAACTTCTGAAGTACATCCTAGCAAGGTTTCCATATGTCAGGTGTGAACAAGAATACTCCTATCTATTTGTTGAGTCAAAGTCCATCACACTAGGTACCACGCCATCCTGGTTTGCTATACCTTGATGCATCCTACCACGTGTGTTATCAAACATAAGAAAATTTTTCCCTTTGAAAATCCCAATTCCTTGGCAAGTAATCATTATCATCATCATCATCTTGCATCTTGTTGAAATGACTTCTTCTTTTACTAACTGCACTAACAAAGTACTATGATAGTTGATCACCATCACCATCACCATCATTAATCCTGCATCCACAAATCATTAGCACATTGCATAACATATCATATAGGAAACATACACATTGCATTTTAAATAGGTGCATTCATGACATCACATTCCACCCATTATGTGGCATTTCATGGCATTACATTGATCATTGCATAAAGTATTCGTTTACATTTCATAACCATTTAATATTACCATTGCATAAATCATCCCATAATATGAACGAAAGCATCTGATAATCATCATAATCATAAGCAATAGGTATATAAGCATTAATTCATTAGGCATACATATCATCGCATCACATACATCATCATGTAGGATATTCACATTTGTTATTCTAAGCATCTCATACCATCATTTAATTTGCATCATATCACGACCTTTGCATCATATCACATTCATCCATAAATCATCTCATAATAAGCATTTTCACACACCATCATACGTACCATAGATCATATCATATATCACATTTTGCATTGGCATAAAATAAATCATCATATAGATAACATTATTGCACATCATATCATAGGTTAGCATACTATAGATCTGTTAGTCATAATCATCGCATACATCATTAGAAATAAATGCATCCATAGGAACATCATTGCAAAGCATATAGAAATAAACCATCCATACATAAATAAAAGTACACGGTACATCTCATCAAAATTGGCTCATATATATCATATCATCAACTGTCATAGTACAAATAATAATCGGATCACTGTACATATGTGTCAATCAGTAAAAAATGCCCATTGGGCTATCAAAAACGAGCCCATAAAGCACAAAAGTTACATCATAAAATTTGGATCAAGCCCGATCTCCATGGATGCTACCCTCGCCCTTGTCACCGTGACCCTCTGGTGGTCTTTGACTGGCCCGCTCTGAGTACTCTAGAACCCAGTCTGCTCTAGGTACATGGTCGTGGTAGGCCCGGTGATAGTACTCTATCTCTCGGATAGCATCTCTATAAGATCGTACCAGCATAGTACCCTGGGATGAGGAGGCTATTATGCTCTCAATCTGCTACCTGCGACCTAGCTCTGTCACTGCCTGTAGCTCTACAGCCTGTCTCTGCCACATAGCCTGATCCCTCTCTGCTCTAAGCTGCTCCCTCTCAGCCCGTACCTGGTCTCTCTTGGCCGTTACTGCCTTTACCTGTGCTTGTAATTGCAAAATCAAGGCATCCTGTGTGTCTACCTACCCTATTGGCTGTGCCCGTGGCTACACATGAACCTGACTTTCACCCTCAGTTCATGGTGGTGGGATTGGCAGATCCTACTACTGGTCCTGCATGGGGACATCCTCGTGACCTGGTGGAACTGGGGGCACCTCTGGTAGATCCTATCAGATCTCGATCCTCGGTCCTCACCCTCACGCTCATCCTCTACCCCTGCCTTTGACCCTGTATGCCTCTGGATCCTCACCTAGAACAGTCAATTGTAGAGGAGGTCTGAACCAATCTTTGTAGGCTTGTGTGGTGCCCGCATCTACCAAACCCTAATCGTAGGCCCAAGGTCAGACCACCAAGTGTCAGAAACTCTCAACCGCCTTCGCAGTAGGAATACTAGGCCCCTTATGACACCTGTGTTATGCTGCGTGCAAAGACGGCCCCATAACCGTCATTAGGCCGATCCTGCGGCTCTCCAAACTGACATTGTACACGCCCAGGAAGGTATCTCTCTATCATCGTGTGCTCTCGGCCCGGCATGTATCGATCCTGGTGACAATAAAAGAGCTAGTCTGCATCATCAGCCCATCCAAACTGATCGAGGTATGGTCTCCAAGTGAACACAAGCATCTTATCTATGACCCGCCTCCAGTAGGGGATCCCATGCTCTCTAGTGTGTGTAAAGGACACACCACCTATGTATCGTGTAACTAGGGCATCTTCTGGCCCCATCACAATTGTAACAACTCATGGACGTAACACAAAAATGTGCTCCCATGCCCAAACATGCAGAAGTGTCACTCTAGCCCCTAGTGCTCTGCCATCCACATATGCATACTCATGGAGATCCCTATAAAGTGAGGCCAGAAGGACGGGCCCCCATGCAAACTGAACTGACCTATTCCGGACCATCCTCTCCCAGTAGTATCCCCATCCAATACTGAAATACTGCCCTTGTCTATCTGGGGCAACCAAACCTGAAATGATCACTGCAACGACCTAGCGGAAGGGAGGTGCTATGACTCTGTGCCACTCTAGCTCAATCTAACTCTTGCAGTAAATAAATTCTCATGTGGCGAGGACTCGGGTGCAGTAATCGCGTCCCTCCTCTATGTCATAGATCACCTGGCGGCCATGAATGGGAAATCAAAGTATGCACCAGACGTCCTCCAATGTGACGGTCGCCTCACCAGTGGGAAGATGAAACGACGATGTCTCACTGTGCCACCTCTCGGCCAGCGCTGATATCATCTCGAGGTGTGTGCGCACGGGTGCCGTGTACACAATATGCCATAGTCCTGCAGCTCCTAGCTGATCCTAGTCTCTGTCACTAAAGTCCCATAGAATTCTCGCTAGATCTCTTGACCGGTGCTTTCGAGAATAAATCTACTTGGGCCCGTCCTACATCACGCAAAGTCGGCATGTTAAATTTTTTGGAAAATTCTTGACCTAACGCTCTAAACTCGTTCCCAGCGGCGCAGTTTGTGAAGGCGTCACAGTTTGAGTTTTCTCAAACTCCAATGCTGGACCCAAAATTTAGCCAAATAGTGCTACCATGACGCACTTTAGCCCCCAGCGTCGCCATTTTCATGAAAAGGGCACTGCCGCGACACACTTTTCCAAACTGGCCCGCCGAGTCTGAGCTGAGTTTGAGCCCAGGGGTGGAGTTTTTAAACTCCAAATTGCACCGCTGCAGCGCTAAACAGTGTCGTTGCAGCGCAAAGAGGCTAAAAGTAGTGCACTTTAAACACTGAGCGGTGCTATAATAGCACCGTTGGAGGCGAGCTCTCCTTAAAAGCAGTAATAAATGCATCAAAATGAAAAAACAAAGCTTCAGTTAGGGTCACATACCGGGGCACCAATGCCAGGTGGTCACTGGTAGGTCTAGACTCGGTCAGAAATGTGCAGAGGAAACTATCGTTGTGCCATATCGTCAGGAGGTCAGAGCTCAAATCTCAAGGTTTGCTAGCGGAGGTGTGTGAAAATGACTTGAAAGTGACCCCTCGGGCCCCTTTTAAGCCTAAAAATTAGGGTTTTTTGACCCTCTAGGGCTGTCTTGCTAGGGTTTTGGACCCCCAAACCTATTTTCGTCCATTCGAGGCTTGTTTATAATAGTTTTATTGCATTTAGACACGTTTTTAGTCTCTTGGACCCCTTTCGGACCTGTCGGGCACTTGGTCACCTTTTTCACGAGATCACGCAAAAAATTGAAATTTTCGTCTGATCTCTCAAGCGGGCATTATAATGGCATGTTTTCTCTCACCATGTAGCCATGGGGAAATTTTTTTAAATATAAAAAATTCTTGATTTTGATCAAGATCGTGTATTCTTTGAACCAACACAACGAGTGCATTGCTTCAAAGAGGGGCAAAATGTAGACATCGAAAATATACTGATTGACATCGTGCACCTAATCCTGACTTACTAACATCATTTTTTCCTAAATCATCCCTCAGTCTAACCATTTAATCAAATTCCCCTATCTGATTAAATTCATCAATATCCTCTTTTGGTTAAATAAATCATTTTGTCTAATTAAGTCACTTTCTTTTGATAATTAAATCAACCCATCTAATCTAATTATCCCTATTTAATTAAATAATCAATTTATTTGATTAAACCCCTAAAGTCTATCCATTAAATTAAATAAATTAAAACCTTATTTAATTTAATCTAACATCAGCTCCCTTTTAATTAAATAAATCAAAATCTTTATTTAATTAGCCTCTTATCATATTCCTCTCTTACCTGATTTAAATAAATCCATAAATCTAAGTCAAATAAGTCACATCATCTAATCTCCTGTTAAATTAATTAAACCTCATCTCATGTTACATCCTCTAGATAATGCAAGTTTCACATGAAAATAGATTTAATTCATTTATTAAATCTCTATTATCCTCACAAGGCATCTTTTGGAATATTCTCTCAATTTGAATTCAAAAATTCCAAGTCAGCATGTACATCCAACAAGGCATTTAAAACCTCTTACATGTCCTTTTCCTTGAGCCAAGTGGCATTTATTGCATTTTCCCTTCCCTCTTACATGTCATTTCAACAAATTTGAATTTCAAATATTGGCATTTATTGGCACAAACCCCAAATCTTGCACAACCATCATCCATTCATAGCTTGACAAGTGGCACCATATCATTGGATGAATGTTAGTCCCACATTGCTCAAATTTGGGCATTCATCCATCTTGAAATCCTATAAATGAAGAGCTCCTCTCCTCATTTTATCATCCACAATCCAAGCAAAGTTACCATGATAAAATACTTAGCCATTTACATCCATCATTCGAATTCTTAGCTAGGCTTTTTGCAGATTTGGCTTGGAGTTCTCATCTTCTCATCAAAGTGGATCAACATCATCTTCAACATTTGAATCTGGTATCATAGGGATTGGGAAAGGGCCAATTTTCACATCAAATTGGCACCAATTCCCCCATGGGATCAAGTTTTTGCTATTTAAATTAGGATTTAATCTTTGGTTTGTCAATTTCATTTTGTTCTTTCTTATTTTCTTTCCTATTTTGAGTTTGCAAATGGATTTCAGGGGGAATTCTTCTTTTAGCTTGCAAATCCTTGTCTAACTTTTTTATTCATGTTGTTCTGCAGGTACTAGGAAAAGGGTTCGCACACTTTTAATGACATCTTGTGAAGGTGTTGTGAAGTGTTGTAAGACATTTCTACATTCTTCTAGAATCTATTCATTACAATTTACATAAAAATCACCTTTTCATCACTAAAAAAGTCCTATTTTGAAGTGTTGTAAGGTCTTGTAACAAGCTTTCACACTTTTCTAGGTACAACTTCACCATTTACACCTTTCTTATGCTTTCTTTGGCCCCTTTATGCCCTTATAAGGCTTAATTAAGTGTATTTTTGAATGTTATCCTGACAAACAACATTAAATACAAGATAATTCCCGACACCCATTTTTAGGTCCTAGGTGGGACCCATTTTCCATGGATGGAAAATGAGGCCCCCTTGGCCCCAAATTCAAAATTTTAAAATTTACTTTTGGCTTTTTATTAAAAATCACTTAATGTTGGCTTGTGATGAGGTATGAATGGGTAACTAAGGCACAAGATTGTATAAATAAGTGTTTATCTTCTCATTTTACATATATCTCGTTCAATCCATTCATCTTTCATCACACACACATACATTCTTCATTATTCATTCACCATTCCTCTATCTCAAGTTAAGCAAGCTAGGTCTTTCACATTGCAATTCATTAATTTAGCTTCCTATGATATTCAAGGGAAGATTCTACATGTTATGTTGTAGACTTTCAAGATCAACATCATGGCAAGGTAATATATTCCATTATTGCATGCTTCATTTCATTCTTTCATCATTTTGGTTTAAATACCTAAACTAGGTTTCATAAAGGCAAACCCCCATGCCCTAACATTCACCATTTCTTCTTCTCTTCTTGTGTGTTTGCAGATTTAGGTCTATTGGAAGCTTGGAAATCATTGAAGATCAAGTTACAAGGTTTCTGGAGTCCTCTCTTCTTTTAACAAGTTGAAATATCAACAAAATCTCATTTTTAGACCCGTAACTTAGAGTTTTGGAAGCAGACACCTGTAGGAAGTCAAAGTGTAGACCAGAAGCTCTAAAATACACTTTTGAAAATATAGAAATTCAAAAATGGACTCATTCTCCATTCATGGCGAATGAGTCCCATTTCTAGGCCAGCTTTATGGTTTCTACATTTTCTGACACCCTTTTGACAGAAATAGATTCTGACTCAGTTTACCAAAACTGGGACTGATTCACCCAAAATGGTGAATGAGTCCCTCTAGGCCTGAAAAACATCATCAACAACATTTCAAAATCAATTTCCAATCCTCATCAAAATCCCAGGTGCACACTTTTAGTCTGATTCAGATCTATTGCATCTTTCCATTCATTTGTAGGTGATTTTGGAATACACAATGTGTTTTCAAGCAAGTTGTTATCCTTTAGTTTCTATTCACTAGTTAATTAATCTTAATAGTTTCTTGCATTTAAAAATTACATCTAGGAATTTTAAATCCTTTTTTTCATCCACATCACATTAAATTTTGAATGCGAATATAAACGTTTTTGGCCCTTCTTTCTCATTCTAGGTGAAAAGCCCTAGAAGTGATAGAAAGCAAGTAGGTCCCAAAAATCCATGTTCCAAGAAGAATCTTGAATTATGAAAAGGTGCCTAACCTTATTAAGGCTGAAAATACTAGAAATTTAACTGTTAAATCAAATCAATTTATTAACTACAAGTGTCATGAGGAAAATCTTGAAGTTTTACAGGAAAAAAAGGAAAAGGCACTGAGACTTGGGAATAATGTGCCAAAAATGTGAAAATGAAAGTGATGAGTCACCAATCCTCTCACATGTGGAAGGTGCCAATGAATCTCCTAGAAAAAGTGGGAAAAGCGAGTGGGAGATGCATGTTTTTCACCCCTAATTGGAAATCCATGAGTTAAAAAGGGAAATTTTCTTGATTTGATATAGAATATATAATATCAAGTTTTAACTTTCTCTCTCTCTAATGATAATGTAAATTTTTTTATTTCTTGGTCTAACGAAGTTAAAAGTGAAGACAGGGCCAAGGACTAGAGGAATCTTGGAGAGAAAGAGAATCAAGAACTGAACATAGTCATTCATGGAGCCAAACAAAGTGAAGAAGAAAACCATGAACTAGGACTAGATGAAGGTAGATTATGGAGGAATCAACAAAGGTGTGTGCAATCAACCTTTAATGATGTCATTTTCATACATATGAGCCAATTTATTGGTAAGTATGCATTTTAATTTACATTTGTTAAACACAAAAAAAAGATAATTCATTGTTGTAGTAGGAGTTTTGAAATGTACACTCAAGTGAATTTAAAGACAAGCCTATTGTAATTTGCATGAAAACTACTATGAAGACAGTGATAGAAGTTAAAGTAAATTTCTTAGTTAGGGTTAATTTTTTTCTTAGGGTAAATTTTTGTTAGTTAGGTTAGTTTTCTTTTGTAGGTTTCTAGTTTTTTCTTAACATTAATGATTTTTTTTAATTTAACACACACATGAGGGTGAATTGAGACATTCTTAAGACATTGTGCTATGAAATGAAGAAAGGAAACCATGCACAATAAATACACACTTAAGGTACAAAAATAAAAAAATTCATATATAAATATATGTGTATACTTTGTATATACATGGAAATACAAAATTTCTCATTGTAAAAGTGCAAAAAAACCAAAAGGGGGAACCGAGTTGCAACAATATGGTGGTCAGTTAGTAAATCTTGGATGCTTCATCCATAAGGGAAGTATATCCCAAGTAAGCGTTGTCTCAGTGAGAATTAAAGTCATGGGTATGAAGATCAGTCAAAAATGGCCGAAGAGGAACTAATTCTCCTCATTCTAGGAATAGAGGAATATCATCAGCAGAGGGAATTCCAATGGCCAGGTGTTCAATAGATAGGACATATTCCAATTTCCCTAGGAAATTAGGTTGCACTATAATTTGAGCATTTGTGTGATCTTCATCAACAAAAAGGCCACGATCTAGGAGTGAGGCTACAAACTGTGAAGCCAAGTTTGAATTCAAACTATATTACGCTCTGGATTCTACAAAAGTTTTCCAAAGGACTAGGCATAAATTTGGTACAATTAAGCTAGGATTCTGAAGAAAGAAAACCTTAAGCCATTGGATAGTAATGGGACCCATGACGCCATTCTGGTGACAACACAGGTCAGGAAAATGGCAGTACCCATAACATAAATGCAAGAAAGCACAAGAAGAGTGGAAAAGTAAAATGATAATTGAAAAGGAAAATATGTTAAGAATTTAAAAGAGAAGTGTGGAATTTATAGGAAACCATGAGAAATCTGTGGTACATAGTTGCTTGGATCGAAGTCTTGGAAAATGTAAGTTGAGGTGGCAACACGACAATTTTCTCTAGAGTGAAATGTTCAATCTAATTAATTCTCATAAAATTGGTTGCCATTGATTCAAAGTTTTCTAGTACAAATATCACAAATCAATAAAATTGAAGATTTCAAAATTAATTGTGGTCATTCCATTATATTTTATTGAGCCATATTAATCATAAAGGTGTCCATGAGTGTAATTCAAGAAGGAAAATCAAACTGGTAAGGTGGCACACATCAACATTTGGAAATTAAAAGGAAATAATACGTGTGTGTTAAGGAATGTGAATTAAATGTAGAGTATGATGGTTGGAAGTAAGTGTAATCATGACAACTCTGATGTATTAATGTTAGTGCAACTCTATCAAATCGAAATTGCTAGCCAAGTGTTTTAGTGGTTGCCATAAAACTTAAAATGGAAGGGATGTAACTGGTAGTTCTAAATTTAGATTTAATTTGGTGATTGGATTACTTGCTACTAACTTTTAACTTATGCATATTTTTTAATAGAGAGTGAATTGTAGTTAGCTAGGATTTGGCATAAGGGTGGTAAAATTTAGCTGGAAATTTGCACCTATAGGGAATAATTAAATGAGTTTTCAGGAATTGGTGAAATGATGGCATTGAATGAAAAATAAAAGGGTAACCTTTGCTACAACTGTGATTCCCAACCTATTATCTAGCTTCATTTCCTACAAGTTGAAGCAAATGAGCTTACAATGAAATATCAAAAAAAAAAAAAAAGAGTATCGAAGAAATATCAAAAGAGAAAAATTCAACGCTTTAGGCTATCCAAATATCTCTACTGGGGCTATGGATGCTTAACTGGTAGTAGAGCTATGTTTGGGGGAATTACAAAGATAACCTTTTCGGGGCTATGGATGCTTGATTGGTAGCAAGGCTCTATCCATTGTTGGCTTTGGAGGATTACAAAATTATGTAGCTCAATGTCAATGAACTAACTTTTTCACCAAGTTTTTTAAACTAGAATTAATCAGAGCACACACTAATAGTTTCTAGAGAAATTTAATTGTCTTTATGTTAGTATCTAGGTAAAGGGAAGGAGTTATTATTTGAAAATATGTATAAGTTATAATTTCGAGTGGGTGATTTGATCTTAGGTTTCTTTTAAATTTGGTTTTATTGATTGCAAGTTGTTGTGTGGTCTCACAACATGCCCCAAGATTGTAAGACTTGGGGATTGAAGTGAAAACTAACACTTACATGGCAGGTATTGGCTAGTTGAAGAGATCACTAGAAGTTAAAGTCAAAGGAAATTTTTGGAGTACTTCGTGATTTGAGTGTACCGGGTATCAGAGGTCCAGACACATTAAAATGTTAATGCAAGGTTTTTGGCGAAGTACATTCTATTCTAAGAGTGAAGGTACAAGAAAATGTGGAGGTTCTGGTGGAATCCAAGGTCCAAGAATTTTTATTTTATTTTTTGTAAAAATTGAAATGTCAAGTACTGGGTATCAAGTAACAATGTTAAGTTTAAAGTTAATTTTTTACATTTTCTCGAAGGTTTGAAGGCCTGATAACTTGACTAAAAGAGAGAATTATGTGAGAATATGATTTTAAAAGCGTGATATTTATGATGTGTTGAAAATGATGGTTATTTTTAATGAGAGTTTCATGAATTTTTTTAAAGGGATTTAATATGTGGAATTTGTGCTTGCAGGGGGAATAGATTGTAATGCAACATTCGGGTATGGACGGTTAGGAAAAATTGTATCATGAATAGAATCATATCCAGATTGGGTGATACATTTTGGGAGTCTATGTGAAGGAGGAGCTTGAGTTGTTAGAATACTGGGAATCTTGGTATTATGCATGTGGCGAAGGAAAGTGCCAAAATCCAAAGTTACTTGTTCCAATGAGTATTAAACCCGAGGAAAAACCAGAGAGTAGGAATAGATTGTTAAAGTAATTATTCTAAATATATGGGAAGTTCCTACATCTATTTGGATTCAAGTTATTATCCTGGTGATAATACAAAGATGAAGATCCCAAAATATATTAATGTGTTGAAGAAGTTTGACATTCATTGATTTCATCAACAATTCTCCTGCTAGTTATTATATTCAATGTGCCTTGTCATTATCTGTCCCTTTGATTTCCTCTCATGTATCTATCTAATCTCCCCTATGTATTGTTCTTATAAAAGGCCAGGAGATGTTTCATTTTATGTTAAGTTCAAATTTTTTTGCTTTCGTAGAACCAAAAATTCTTTATGTTTTGTTCTTTTTCTTGTTTTCTATTCCATTCTAGATTAAAAACTTTTATGCACATAGAAGCTAATCAATATCAAAGCTAATTTGAAATCTACCACCTAATATGAAATCTTATGTAGCTATTTGTTTGTTCTATTGGACAAGATTGTATGTTGAACCATTTAATGGTGCATATAGAACCTACTCGATGTCCAAATAAACCCCCTCTTTAAAATATTGCATCATTCTATGTTTAGCTATGAATCAATTAGGTGATGTATGGAATAGTTTTCTTTGATTTGGTTAATTCTTGAGGCATGCGTGGATAATACCATGGGAGCAATTTTAATTTTTTAATACTTTTGATGCTTTATTTTAGAATAAATGTTTAAATTTTAGAAAATGTTCAAAAATATATATAAATGAATACAAATTTTATTACAAATCTTTCAATTCCATGATATTGTTGAATGCTTAAAGCTAGATTTACCTAATTGAAATAAAATTTATTTGAAGTTCATGAAATTTTATTACATATCTCTTGATTTCATGAAATTGTCTAGTGACCAGACTAAGAATATATTTTACCTATCCTTATGATTCCTTTGATAACTAGAAATAACCATTTGCCCCTCGTGATTAATAGAATTATCACAATGAACCCTCATGTGAACCTAGTGTGGTCAAGACTTGACATAAACAAGCATTGTGATAAGTTGAGTTAGCCTAAGATTTAGGTTGTCCTAGTTTAGTCTTTCAAGTAAAGATAGGTTTCCATGGTCTATCTATGAGGATTTATCTACACTGTTGGTATGCAACTAACATCGTTATCAATAGTTACTTCTTATAAATTTTTTTTATAGTCCACAACCTTATGACTAGAATTATTACAATTTAGACAATAACTAGAGAAAGGAAAATTGAACTTGGAGTTGTATCTCTATCTTTCAGATCCTCTTCTCTTATTCTTCACTTGAATAAATTTATAACTATGTTTCATTCTTTCATCACTTGCCATGATTCTTTCAGATCTTGTACTTTTAGAGCCTGTCACTTCTAGACTTTCCTTAGAAAATTTCTCAAACTATTCTATTACCTTTTTCTTTGGATCATTAAAACCTATTCCAGTTTTGACATGCGGAGTTCTCTAACTTCCCAATATATAACCTAGGGTTTAATTACTCTTTCCATACTTCATCTGAAATTGTTGAATCACCTTCTCAAGCTCTTTTCTTATTATCACAATTTTATCTTCCAAGTTTTCATAGTCCTTATCTCTTAAAAATAACTTTTATGCCAAAACTTCTTTAATCCTTTTTGCTTCTTATGTCTAGGTCTTCAAATGAAAAAGAACCTTTTCTACTTTACTCAAATTCTAGTATACCTTTTCTTTAGCCTTCACTTCTAAATTTTTGTTCTTCATCCTTTTGATTTCTTTTCCTACACAAATCAATTCTTCTACAAGATCTACTTCATCTTCATTGTTTCTAGAATCCACTTTTGCATCTCTTTCAGTAGTCTCAAAAGCCATGAAAATGTCCTTTTCTTTTTCATCTTCAGACATATATTCATCTTCTTCCTCATTGGTGTAGAAATTAGTATGCTTCCTCTAACCTTTATACCTTCTCTGAAGTGATTTATTTCCATTATTTTGGTCAACATTGTTAGAACTCTTATGACGAAACTTACCATAAAAATGTAACTTGCTTTTGTACTTACCAAAACTTGTTTGTAGCTTCCTAACAAAATTGATTTCTTCTAACTATTATCCATTATCAAAATCTTGATCAACCCACTTCTTAGAAACTTTGAAAGTATCCTCTTTCCTTATAGAATCTTCACTTTCAAATCTCATCTCGAATGTAGATAGAAATCCATGTAGTTTAGTCAACTTCAAAGAATTCAGATCCTTATCTTTTCCAATAGTAGATACTTAGAATCAAACCTTATATGGAGAGATTTGAGTACCTTTTTCACAACATTCTTCTCTTTAAAATTCTCACCAAGACCTCAAATAGAGTTTAAAAAGTAATCAACATAGAGTAAAAATGTAGCAATATTCTCATCTTCTTTCATCTTCAGGCCTTCAAACTGAGCTCTATAATTTTGCAGCTTTGCCTCTTTGAATTTTTCATCACCTTTATACATGGTCTAAAATTTATCCCATACATCCTTTGTTGTTTCACAATACATTGAACTTTCACAAATTCAGAGTAAGTCAATACACTTAAAATACCATTCCTTGCCTTAGCATTGAGTTTGCAAACCCTTTTCCAACTTTATATGTAGGAGGATTTTCAAGAATATCATATCCCTCTAATACTTACATCTATATGTTCATTCTTAAATCCATCAAACAAGATTCCATCCTAACTTTCCAAAACAAAAAATTGGACCCATCAAAATTTAGTGTTGTATTTCCATAGGATCCTTTTTGTGCCATCTTGCACCTACCTTATGTTGTTAGGATTCTTCAAATGAAATTGTCCCTAATACCAATTGAAGTGAACACAATCTATTGAGAGGGGGGGTGAATCAGTAGATTAAATCTACTTAAAACTATTAACTCAAATCCACATAATAGAAATGAAACTAGAATCAAGCTAAAAACTAATGATCAAGGAATGTACATGAGAACACACATCTTCACAAGTGAATGTTGGATATACATGGAAAACTCAAGATGGAAAAAAACATGGTTAGAATAGTTGCTTGGATGTACTACCCAAATCTAGCCTCATGATGCAAAATATACAAGTGAAGGGTATGTGTGGGATCATCATGGAAGAAACATGCCCTTAAGTGGCAAAAAATTTAGAAAAATCAGAGTTAGGCAACTTGACGTAAAAATTTGAATAAGTTATCTATATTATTTCAAAAATAATTAAGAATAGAATTTGTTAGCAAATTGAATTTAGTTTCTAAACTACTAGGTTTGTTTAAAAAGAAAAAATCTATTTGGTGAAAATTTGAAATTTCAATGCAATAGTACTACAATTTTAGGGAAAAAATAAGTAGGTGTCTCTGACCATCCTAACCACAATAAAATGATAATATTTTTTTACAATATTTTAGATATAAGTAGAGGACTCATGTCTTGATGTGATGCATATTTTTTTGTAATTTTTTTCCAAGTAAATAATTAATTATGAATTTTTTATTACAACTTTTAAAAAATATAAAAAACTCATATTTCTGACCCTCTTAACTTGGTCAAAACTTCATGAAATTCAATTTTTATTTTTTTAATCCTATATTATGCAAAGCATAGAATGTAACACATATTTTGGATTCAAAAAATGTGATACTGTTTGAAAGCTATAGATGTTTTTCAATAAGCCTATCAATCAAGACTTTAGTCATAATTCAAAGAGAAAATGAATAATAATTACTTATTAAATTCAAAGTAAATCCTAATTTATATTGGTGGAAAGTTGAGAATCTCCTTTAAAAACCCTTTTCGTTTCATCAATTTTGGGTTAAAAAAATGTCGTCAGCCACATACCCATCATATTGCCTCTTTTTGGCCCATCATGATCCTGCACATACCCTGAATTTTACACATTGAAGTAGGCACAAACCTATCAGAGAAAAAAAAACCCTTGTTATGATTGTAGGAACCAACCATGGAGACACCAATCCCCAAATGATACAATATAGCAGGTAGAACACCAATCCTATCAGACTACAATGATAAATCTTGTGAATATACAATACAACACATACATGTGCTTGAGTCACTGCTAACACTCTTCCTTCCTGTAAATGATCTTCTGATATAGGTGCACACACTAGAATGCAATTCTCCCCTTCTTATATTCACTGCCTTCTCTTCAAATTTCTCTAGAGACCAACTCTTCCTCACATAGGTGTAATTCTAGTTTATGCGGTCATGCTCAAATACCTTACAATACATATAAAAATTTGAAATATATAAATGACATTACATTAACACTCTTATCTATCAACTAGGGATCCACAAACAACCAAGGTGACATAAGGTGGACCTAAATTCAATTTAGATGAAACATGTAATAAGTTGGTAAAAAATATTTTTTTCTTGCTACCAAAAGAACATGATATGATGCACTACCACAAGAAACTTAAGCAAGTCCTATCTTAACACCACACACAAGATTTGAATTCCATATGCAACTAGTTGTTACCACACATGCCTTGAAGCTCAACTGGTTGATACACAAAAATGAAGAACCTTCTATCACTTCAATCTTTGTGCATGTTGAACATGATAGAACTAGTATAGGTATATACTTTCCTTCCAAATCATAGAGAAAAATTGCATTTCTGAAAGAAATGCTGACAATAACTATATTGCTAGAGATATCTATCTATCTAGAAAGTGTCCTAAAACAAAAATATGCTAATACAGACTTCCAAACCACCACTGTCATAGAGAATAGATGCAAGAATGATATTGCAAGCATACAATAATCGTACAAACACTACTTAGCATTTGATAATGTATATTTCTTGATTTCGCATCTTTCCAATACTGAACTTTAGACAATAATGACATTATTGAGATCCTTTAACAACAACCTTTAGCATCAAAGAAAACCTATGTTCAACACATATAAGGATAAAGTATGGTGTGATGTCATTCTAATGGATGCATTTCATGTGTTGTTGGGAATACAATGACAATATAAGCGGAAATTTATGCATGATGGGGAGAAAAATATACATACTTTTTGGAAGGATGGATATAAAGTAACCTTGGTAACCCTGAAAGATGAAGGAAATACTGAGATTATGTTATTGGGAAGCGAACTTGTAAAAGAAATGAATGTGATAGCTTTTTGTTATCCACTAATGGTGTAGAGAGGGGAAAGTGAAGAAGTACTAATACCTATAGAAGTATTAAAGGCACTAGAAGAGTATGGTGATGTTATTCTAGATGAATTACTTTATGGTTTTCCATCGAATAGGGATATTCAACATCATATTGATCTAATTCCTGGAGCCTCTCTACCTAGCCAAGTAGAAGGATGAGTCCTAGACAACATGAAGAACTCAACAAACAAGTATCAAATCATATAAGGAAGAGTGTTGTTAGAGAAAGGATGAGTTTGTGTATTGTCTGAGCATTGCTTACTCTAAAGAAGGATGGCATGTGGATAATATACACTGATAGTAGAGAAAACAATAATATGACCATTAACATTGATTTCCTATAACACTCATGGATGGCATGATGGATGTATGGGATACATATTTGAAGAAACTAAATATATCAAATGGCTACCATCATATTCAGATTTGAAAAGGGGATTATTCAAAAACAACTTTCAATAATAGATATGGGTTATATGAGGGGACGGTTACACCATTCAAGTTGTGTAATTTTTCCAATAGCTTCATGAGATTAATTAATACTACACTATGATCTTACATTCGTAAGGTTGTTGTAACTATATATTTTTATGTCATTCAATTTTTTAGTTAAAGCAAAGATGAACACTTACAACATTTGACGATCATCTTGTGTGTATTGTGAAAAGAAAGACTGAAAATTTTAAGAAATACATATTTATGTAAGATAGTCTAGTGTTTCTAGGTTTTTTCATCTTTGCAAATGGTATCAAGATGGATGTAGAGAAGGTTAGAGCAATATTGGATTGGCCAGGTCCTAGGAATATAACAAAGGTAAAGAGTTTCCATAAGTTGACCACAATTTGTAAGAAATTCATTAAAAAATTTAGTAGTATTGTAGCACCCATAATAGATTGCACCAAAGGAAAAGAACTTGTGTTGATTGTAGAAGTTGAAGAGACTTTTAAATTACTAAATAAGAAGGCGATTGAAGCTCTCATATTAGCATTACCAAATTTGGATAAAGCTTTTGAAGTGGGTTGTGATGCCTCACATGTAGGCATTGGAGCTGTACATAGCCAAGAAAATAAACCCATAGCCTTTTTTAGTTAAAATTTGAATGATGTAAGGAAAAATTATTCAACATATGATGTATAATTTTATGCCATTGTACAAGAATTAAGGCATTGGAGGGATTACTTGGTGTCCAAGGAGTTTGGGTTATTTATAGATCATATTGCTTTGAAATATCTAAATACTTACATGCAAAGTGGATTTATACCTTACAAGGTCACACTTCTATCCTCAAGCACAAATCTAAAAAAAAACTAGGTTGCAAATGCTTTGAATAAGTGTACTATACTATTGACAACAATGAAAAATGAGGTAGTTGGCTTTGAAACCATGAAAGATTTGTATGAGTGTGATAATGATTTTTGGGAAATTGTTGAACAGTTGTAGATTTTAGTACCTAGGAATAAGGGGGAAATTAAGGGTGAACGCTTTATGCAAGATGATTGTCTCTTCAAAGGAAAACAACAATGTATTCTAGCTAGTTCTAGATGAGAGAGAACATAATCAAAAAAATTCATAGCGATGTGATGGCTGACCATTTTTGCAAGGAAAAGATGATGCTTTAGTAGAAGATAAATATTATTGGCCAAAGATGATATATGTAAGTAGATATGCAACTAGGTGTCGGATTTTTCAAAATGGCTAAAGTAGACTCACCGAAATATAGGTTTATATATGCCACTACCAATACTTGTATAAGACCATTGTGGATAAATTTAAGTATGGATTTTGTGTTGGGGCTTCCAAGCACATAATGAGATAATGACTCCATTTTTGTAGTTGTTGACTATTTTTCTAAGATGACCTATTTGATTGCTAGAACTATTTTTAAGGAAGTTTCTAGATTGCATGGTGTTCCATGGACTATAACATGTCATAGGGAGACTAATTTTTTTATCATTTTTGGACAACTCTATGAAAAAAGAAGTGAACTAAGCTACAATTTAGTAGTGTTTATCAACCCCAAAAATTGATAGATATAATGTGAATTGAAGTATGAGAAACTTATTGAGATGCAATGTAGGAGAAAAACCTAAGTAGTGAGGCTTAGCACTACCTCCAATTGAATTTGTTTATAATAGTTCCATGAATAGATCCACACATAAATAATCATTTCAGATTGTTTATGGCACAAATCCTGATGGTGTTTTTGACTTGGTATAGTTACCCATTAAGGATAGAATTAGTGATGATGAGAAAGCATACATAGAATATGTTCAACAACTATAGAAAGAGGCGAGTCAAAAACTATAGGAGAGTAATGATAGATATAAGGCTACAATAAATGTTGGTAGAAGGCTTAATGTATTCCAGGAAGGTAATTTACTGATGGTCTATTTAACATGAGAAGTGTTTCCTATAGGAACTTACAACAAATTAAATTGCAAGATTGGTCCTTGAAAAATTACATATAAAAGGTTAACAATAATGCCTATGAGGTAAATCTACTAGAAAATTTAGATATTTCTCTTTTGTTTAATATTTTTTATTATGCTAATAAGGGCATGGTTCGGTGGTCAAGTCGCTTGGTTGTAGTGACGACCACCAATGTTCAAACCCTCATTGGGCCAAAGTGCTCATAGGCTTTGTGCCTTCGTTGGGCCATTGTGCTCGTGTGTAGTTGTTTCTTGTGGTTTCTTGTTCCCGGTTCATAGCTCTGGTCAAAATCATTTACCCCTAATAATATGGGTGCATTGCACCTTTCAATATATATATATATATATATATCTTCCATGGAGAGGATCATGATGAGGATAATGGAATTGAAATGGATTGGAAAGAACAAATCCCACATAAAAAGAAGGAAAAGGTTGCACGGATTCTCAACAAGAAAACTACCTACCCTCAACAAGGTCAATATAATAGGTATCTCATATAGTGGGAAGGATTGACACTAGAAGATAACACTTGGATCACATAATAGGAATTGAAGAAAATGGATAAAGAAAAGTGGTGTGAGTTCAAGGACAATAACTTGTAAGAGTTGTTTTCCTTTCAACCAAGGGAGTTTGTTGCAAGGGCTTCTAGGAGTCATAACTTTTCACTTGGAAGTTTATTTGGACTAAAATTTTATGGGGAGATGTGTTATGATGATTTCTTTGGATTTCCAATGAAACTCAATAGTAGGTGTTGTTTTGACATTTTTGGGGCTAAATTCTTTCATCTGAGCCCTCAAAATAAGCTTTTAGATATTTTTTTGGGTTTTTAGAAATTTTTTTGTTTAAATAATTTGGATCTCACATTTCTAATTTGAATTGTAAGTTGACATTTAGTGTCATTGTAGTGGTAGGAAGATATTTGTAAATTTCCAAGGTCAAAGGGATAGGCATGCAAAATTACCAAAAATGACAAACTATGACAATTGTTAAAAACTACCAAAAATGATAATTTTTCGATTTTTAGATATAAGGGTGTTTTTATCTTTGTAGAGTGGGGATGAATAATGTAATAGTGTGGATTTGAAGAAATTATTGGTTTACTGAATATCTTTTAGCAATAATGAAAATACACTGTTAATAGTTTGTTTGATTACATCAAAAATATTGTTTCAAACACTTACACACAATTTAATCCAGAAACAACATTGATCTAATATTATAAAGCATATCAGCATTGAGCAGAAAAGATTTCCAAATTATTGAGCTCCACGCAATTTATAAACTTTACAAGCCAGAATTTAATATTCAGGCCAGCATATTCAGAATCTGTCACCCATTCAGCCTACTACTAAGACGTCATGATTTTTATAGCATAAAAGAATGGAAAAGGAACAGAAGTTGTTAGAACAAAGATAGTATTAAAGAGTTAAATTGATGACAAGTGGAATTAAAGTAACTTGATTTGGTATTAATGCTGGTTTCCAATCTCATTGTAGCACATATTCTCCCCCACAAAGGTTTCTTTTTAACCTTATATTTCAGTGCATATGTTCAAAGAAAAATGTTTTGTGTTTGATGTTCATTAAAAAATTGGAGACAATAGTCTTGATAGTAGCAGACGTCCATCTGATATTGATCTCAACATGTACAGTGCAAGTGGAGAGATAAGAGAACAAGACGTGCTGCTGCCCATAAAAAATGTGGGCAATATCATACGCAAGATCCACAGAAACCATCACCAGTTCATCAGTTTTGTCACGACTGTCGAAACAAGAAAAGGATGACCATCAGTGTTGAAGATCTCTTCAGTTGGCTTGGATGAGTATGCAGAGGCACTCGAAAGTACAGGTGAACTAGCGCTCACATGCTCTCTGTCAGAAAACATGGGCTCTCAGATCACTTCTCCACTAAAACCAACAGTACTAGCATGGTCGCAGCAAGAGATGACACACATCAGTACCATTTTCATGTCTGTGGGTAGCCACTGGAACGATCAAGTAGCCACAACCACCTGTAGCCCACTCTCCAAGAGGAGAAAGCTCATGTGGCTTTGGCCAACGACAAGCACGAGATAACAATCTTTTCGTTTTGCCTGTGTCTTCTATCTTATGGTAATTTTCTGATTCACTAAACCTCTATCTATCGGTTTTATATCTTATTTTTAAATTCTGTAATGCTTTACTTGAGAAAATACCAGATGCTTTATTTTGGACTTCTGGGCTTAGCCTACGTGATCTGTTAATTTTCTGGGCGTTGTCCATGTGACTCTTGTGGTGTGCCTTTCTACCACCCACCCTTTTTTTGTGAATATGTATCTTTATATTTGAATTTATATAGATAGCTGCCTATTCATAAAAAGAAAGGTTCAGCTTTGCATAAAGTTTATAGGAATATTGTTTACGTCTGTAGAACTGTCAACTCAAAATCTATTATATATTTGCAAGGAGTGCTATGAATTAGTAATTGTACTTTTGGATGTGGCGTAGCAATGGTACTTTGGTGCCACGTTAAGGCCTGCCAGAGTGATTAGGGAAATATCAATTGGTAAGATATAAGGATTAGATTAATAGAAACATCTAAAATTTGTGTGCAAATATAAAATCAAGTGTTTTTTAGTTCTTGATTAGTTTAAGTAGATTTAATAGAATTTAGTGAGTAAATATTAAAAATATAGTTAATATTATTAACACAACACATAATGTAAGAGTTATACGGAGAAATAATTATAAGAAAAAACTCAATCATGAAGAGAAGTCGAGCATAAAGTTGTATTTTGAAATACATCATTATAAAGCACCCCGTTGTACCAACACTGACATGTGGAAAGCTATGTAAAGTAAGATCTTGAACATTTCCAAACTAAAAGGATATTAGCATATAACCAATGTGAAAACATTATAGCAATATATGTAATTCTATAACAATTGTATATCAGGTGCACTAATTATTCCCAAAGGAACTTGGTAATATGTCCAAAGAAAAAAAATCACTTCTTCTATCTTTGAAATCAAGGCATTAGAACTTTTACTATAGCTCTTGAGACCAAACCACAAGGAGAACAATGAATATCCATGATATCATGCACCTACTTCACAACAAGCCCTTGCAACTAAACCAACTAAAAAATAGTGCACATGAAAAGACAAGATATAAATAGATGCATCTAATAATTATACAAAAAACACCCGTTACATCATTCACCTAATTATTAGAACAAAAGTGGCATACAGGATTATCTTATGCATACAATTCTAAGAAATAATGGCTTAGAATAAGGGGATAAATATCCTTAGTTCCATATTGGAATCACGTGCATATCCAAGTGTAGTCTCCTTTGTCATCTATTGAAACCTCACAAAGAGTAATCATTCTAGCACATATATCTAAGTTGAAGAGATATCTTGCCTCACCCAAGTCTCTCTAGTATCAATGAGAATCCAACTAATCAATCCACTATAAACTAAAATGCAACTTACAAAATCTTGAATCTCTAGGAGAATGACTAATACTCAAAACCAATGTCTTACATCCCCTAAAATGGAGATCATGAACAACACCTTAAAAAAAGACCACAAGATTCCTTTACGACCACTGAGATGTTAACATCTCAAAACATATAAAGGTTGTAGACACCTAAAATATGACCTTAGTCTAACCACACTTGACTTTACTCATCCTAATATTTAATTAAATAAATATTTAGTATTTATTTAATTAATTTATATCCTTATCCCAAAATATCTAACTAAATTAATTAATTAATTCTCAATTAATTAATTAATTTATGCTAATAAATCTCCACCACCTTTACCTCCAATATTGAATTTCACTTTATCTCTCAATTTTTGTCCATTCGATCCTAGCCCTTGAATCCATCTACATGGATTAAGATCTAAACTTGTCACCATGTAACAAGTGTCCTAACCTACCTATCCCACCCCTTACTCACACATGTGTGAGAATCTCTCACAAATGTGAAGCCACCCTAACTCTTACACATGTCATAGATATGTCACTTTCTTAAGCCACCCTACCTATTACACATATGATAGACATGTCTCTTCATGTTCTTTCCAATGTGTGAGCACACTTTGATCTTACTCATCATTTCCTCCCATGACACTTGTCACAAGGCTAATCCTCCATGATGTCATTCAATCTTGACCCTCCATTTAGTTAATGCATCTAAGCAATTGATTTCACCAATCAAAAATCTATAAATTGAGTCATTTTCTCTCATTTTGTATCAATCCTCATTCAACATACACTTATGCTACAAAAATCATGAGCAGCCACATCCAATCTATCAACACATCAGCATACTACACTTGATCTCTCAAGTATTGCATGTATTTTGTTTGATTTAAGCTATATTTGATGTATATTTCATTTATATCACTTGAATGCAATACATTTTGGTGAACCCAATGTGAATCTTTACATATAACACTTGCTTTTGTCAATTTTGTTGAGTTTGATCTTGTAAATGAAGGGTTTTATAGGTGCCTCATGAAAATTGAATTTTTACAAGAGTCTCAAAGCACAAAAAAATATCATGGTTGCACTCGAGGGGCCTAAGAGATAAATTTTGATATAAAATTTTCTATTATTTTCTTTTCAAAATATTTATGAATTTTTTTTAAGGCTGATAAGGCCCATCATATAGGAATTTGTATGGCCATATTGTACAAGTATATGGCAATTCAAGAATGGTTTGACTTAGTTTTCTCTATTTGTAGTATAGATAGTGAATACATGCATAATTTGAAGTTTTTAGTAAAAGCCTATACACATAAACCACAAGCACTTTCATTAAATACACATATATACATAGTGGTTCACGTCACAACAAAGGTAGACACATAATCCCCTTATTTGCAAAAATATATACATGAATATCCATCAATCATACATATATATTCATAATTTAGGGTTTCAAATACAAATACATAGTGTATATATTGTGTTTCTATAAAATTTTATTTGTTCTTATCGGTGGCATTTCCTAGTGTATATCTTATAGGTCAAGGTCTTTGATTATGATATATTTTTTTCCATATGCTATGGGAATACACCCACAGTATACATAGTTCTGCGGGTTGTACAAGCTTGTGGCCTTTATTTCCTCTACAAAATCTATCTAAAATAAAAAATTATGTTTGCACTATGGGGCTTAAATTTAGACCCCCTCCTTCCTATTCACTTCGTAAAATAGCAGTTTTACTAAACTAGGTATAACTTTTGCATAAAAATTTGGATTTTCAATATTAAAAATATGTTATAAATATAGTTGAGATATGTTTTCTTTAGTGCATGTGTATTTTCTAGTTTCTCTCTAAAAATTAGGTGGACACAGTCAAAGCCAACCCATCTTTTCAATCCTCGAATGCTCATATCTTCTTCATACAAAATCACTTTTCAATAATTCTTTTTTCTAATTTATCATAAAATCATAAGGAATCCATTTTTGTATTCCACTTTTTCTTTAGGAAATTCTTTTTGGCATATTTTCCTCACAATTGAAATTGGGCTTAAAATTTTCCTTTCACATTTGGATTTGGATTTAAAATAAACAAGTGTCTTTTAATCCCAAAGACTCACTTACGTATGCTCTCTTTTTAAACCTTAGTGTGAGCTTGAGGATGAAAAATAAGTGATATTTTTTATTTTTTAGGGGGAATTCCTAGGGATTTCATCACCTTAGGGATGACTTCAACTCCCTTGTTTTCAAAGAGTATAAAGAGTGGGGGGTGAATCAAAAGACATGCTTCTTGGAAGTGGAATATTTTCAATCTAGGTTAAGCCTTTAAGAAATTGATACCTTAGAGAAATGAAGGTAGAGAGTAGGTTATGCTCTCCTCTCAACTATATGATAGTTTTCTCTTTCATCTATAGATTAGGCCTCACGTACCCTTGTGGAATATGGAGGATACCGCTAGGTGAGACTTTGTGGACACGTTTTCTTGTGGTGCCTTGTTCCTACAAGGATTTATAATCCCACCTGTGTTATGTGTTGGTTGTTTTCAATGAACCAATCAAATCTCACCAGATACCTATGAGTTTGCTAGACTCAATTCTTGAATAATTGTAAGATAATTGGCCAACGAATGAGATATAACACTTATTGCTTTATCTCCTACACTTCAGGCTCTGCAAAACCTGGGAGGGTGGTCCCACAATGTACATTATACAATTTCTTTACACAATTCACATATACATTGCATATTCAAGTAGATATATTCTCACCAATGACTAATATGGTGAAATTACTCAAGAATTTGGCAATTCCTTGAATGAATTATGCATCCTAAGCTAAGAAAATGAGACAACACAAATCACAACAAATTAAAGATAGATCAATTATTATTTAAAATATTGTTCTCAGGTTGAGTAACTAGAATCACGAGGAAGACGTAAAGGGTTAGGATTACTGGCATTATCTGTGGGTTAGGAGTCTAAGCAAATTGAAATACGAGGCAGATTTAATTTTGAACACCCATGATCTCAGTGATATTACTTTGTAATTCACAATTATGTAACCAAAATCTAAAGACTACTTATCATATCCAATCATCCTTCATATGAATTCATGAGTTGATTTCAACATTTTAATCCATTCTACGAACTAGAGCTAAAACCAGCACATATATCATAGTAAGAAAACAATGACAATAAATGAAATGATCTCTTATTAGAATTTTCAACAGGGAAACTAGCGCTCACATGCTCTCTGTCAGAAAACCAACAGTACTAGCATGGTCGCAGCAAGAGATGACACACAACAGTACCATTTTCATGTCTGTGGGTAGCCACTGGAGTGATCAAGTAGCCACAACCAGCTGTAGCCCACTCTCCAAGAGGAGAAAGCTCAAGTGGCTTTGGCCAACGACAAGCACGAGATAACAATCTTTTCGTTTTGCCTGTGTCTTTTATCTTATGTTAATTTTCTGATTCACTAAACCTATATCTATCGGTTTTATATCTTATTTTTCAATTCTGTAATGCTTTACTTGAGAAAATACCGGATTCTTTTTCAATATTATAGATTGTTGATTTCAGAGTAAAACTAAAAGGTTCAGCTTTGCATAAAGTTTATAGGAATATTGTTTACGTCTGTAGAACTGTCGACTCAAAATCTATTATATATTTGCAAGGAGTGCTATGAATTAGTAATTGTACTTTTGGACGTGGTGTAGCAATGGTACTTTGGTGCCACGTTAAGGCCTGCCAGAGTGATTAGGGAAATATCAATTGGTGAGATATAAGGATTAGATTAATAGAAACATCTAAAATTTGTATGCAAATATAAAATCAAGTGTTTTTAGTTTTTGATTAGTGTAAGTAGATTTAATAGAATTCAGTGAGTAAATATTAAAAATATAGTTAATATTATTAACACAACATATAATGTAAGAGTTATACGGAGAAATAATTATAAGAAAAAACTCAATCATGAAGAGAAGTCGAGCATAAAGTTGTATTTTGAAATACATCATTATAAAGCACCCCGTTGTACCAACACTAACATGTGGAAAGCTATGTAAAGTAAGATCTTGAACATTTCCAAACTAAAAGGATATTAGCATATAACCAATGTGAAAACATTATAGCAATATATGTAATTCTATAACAATTGTATATCAGGTGCACTAATTATTCCCAAAGGAACTTGGTAATATGTCCAAAGAAAAAAAAATCATTTCTTCTATCTTTGAAATCAAGGCATTAGAACTTTTACTATAGCTCTTGAGACCAAACCACAAGGAGAACAATGAATATCCATGATATCATGCACCTACTTCACAACAAGCCCTTGCAACTAAACCAACTAAAAAATAGTGCATATGAAAAGACAAGATATAAATAGATGCATCTAATAATTATGCAGAAAACACCCCTTACATCATTCACCTAATTATTAGAACAAAAGTGGCATACAAGATTATCTTATGCATACAATTCCAAGAAATAATGGCTTAGAATAAGGGGATAAATATCATTAGTTCCATAATGGAATCACATCCATATCCAAGTGTAGTCTCCTTTGTCATCTATTGAAACCTCACAAAGAGTAATCATTCTAGCACATACCTCTAAGTTGAAGAGATTTCTTGCCTCACCCAAGTCTCTCTAGCATCAATGAGAATCCAACTAATCAATCCATTGTAAATTAAAATGCAACTTACAAAATCTTGAATCTCTAGGAAAATGACTAATACTCAAAACCAATGTCTTACATCCCCTAAAATGGAGATCATGAACAACACCTTAACAAAAGACCCCAAGATTCCTCTACGACCACTGAGATGTTAACATCTCAAAACATATAAAGGTTGTAGACACCTAAAATACGACCTTAATCTAACCACACTTGACTTTACCCATCATAGTATTTAATTAAATAAATATTTAGTATTTATTTAATTAATTTTTATCCCTATCCCAAAATATCTAACTAAATTAGTTAATTAATTTTCAATTAATTAATTAATTTATGCTAATAAATCTCCACCACCTTTACCTCCAATATTGAATTTCACTTTATCTCTCAATTTTTGTCCATTCGATCCTAGCCCTTGAATCCATCTACATGGATTAAGATCTAAACTTGTCACCATGTGACAAGTGTCCTAACCTACCTATCCCACCCCTTGCTCACACATGTGTGAGAATCTCTCACAAATGTGAAGCCACCCTACCTTTTACACATGTCATAGCTATGTCACTTTCCTAAGCCACCCTACCTATTACACATATGATAGACATGTCTCTTCATGTTCTTTCCAATACAGTGTTCTCACACATGTGTGAGCACACTTTGATCTTATTCATCATTTCCTCCCATGAAACTTGTCACAACTTGGCTAATCCTCCATGATCTCATTCAATCTTGACCCTCCATTTAGTTAATGCATCTAAGCAATTGATTTCACCAATCAAAAATCTATAAATTGAGGCATTTTCTAGCATTTTGTATCAATCCTCATTCAACGTACACTTATGCTACAAAAATCATGAGCAACCACATCCAATCTATCAACACATCAGCATACGACACTTGATCTCTCAAGGATTTCCTGTATTTTGTTTGATTTAAGCTATATTTTATGTATATTTCATTTATATCACTTGAATGCAATACATTTTGGTGAACCCAATGTGAATCTTTACATATATAACACTCGCTTTTGTCATTTTTGTTGAGTTTGATCTTGTAAATGAAGGGTTTTATAGGTTCATCATGAAAATTGACTTTTTACAAGAGTCTGAAATCAAAAAAAAATCATGGTTGCACTCTAGGGGCCTCGGAGATAACTTTAGATATAAAATTTGCTATATTTTTCTTTTTGAAATATTTTTGAATTCTTTTAAGGCGTATAAGGCCCATCATATAGGAATTTTTATGGCCATATCGTACAAGTGTATGGACATTCAAGAAGGGTTTGAATTAGTTTTCTCTATTTGTAGTATGCATAGTGAATACATGCATAATTTGAAGTTTTCAGTAAAAGCCTATACACATAAACCATAGGTATTTTCATTGCATACGCATATATACATAGTGGTTCACGCCACAACAAAGGTAGACACATAATCCAATTATTTGCAAAAATATATACATGAATATCCATCAACCGTACGTATATATTCATAATTTAGGGTTTCAAATATAAATACATCTATAGTTTATATATTGTGTATCTATTTTATTTGTTCTTATTGGTGGAATTTCCTAGTGTATATCTTGTAGGTCAAGGTCTTTGATTATGATATTTTTTTTTCCATATGCTATGGGAATCCACCCACAATATATACATAGGTCTGCAGGTTCTACAAGCTTGTGGCCTTTATTTCCTCTACAAAATCCTTCTAAAATAAAAACTTATTTTGGCACTATGGGACTTAAATTTAGACCCCCTCCTTCCTATTCACTCTGTAAAATAGCAGTTTTACTAAAATAGGCATAACTTTTGCATAAAATGTAGAATTTTCAAAATTCAAAATATGTTACAAATATAGTTGAGATCTATTTTCTTTAGCGCTTGTGTACTTTCTAGTTTCTTCTCTAAAAATTAGGTGCACACAGTCAAAGCCAACCCATCTTTTCAATCCTCAAATGCTCATATCTTCTTCATACAAAATCATTTTTCAGTAATTCTTTTTTTTTAATTTATCATAAAATCATAAGGAATCCTTTTTTGTATTCCATTTTTTCTTTAGGAAATTCTTTTTGGAATATTTTTGTCACAATTGAAATTGGGCTTAAATTTTTTTTTTCACATTTGGATTTGGATTTAAAATAAACAAGTGTCTTTTAATCCCAAAGACTCACTTATGTATGCTCTCTTTTTAAACCTTAGTAGCTTGAGGATAAGAAATAAGTGATATTTTTTATTTTTTAGGGGGAATTCCTAGGGATTTCATCACCTTAGGGGATGACCTCAAATCCCTTGTTCTGAAAGAGTATAAAGAGTGGGGGGTGAATCATAAGACATGCTTCTTTGAATTGGAATATTGTCAATCTAGGTTAAGCCTTTAAGAAATTTATACCTTAGAGAAGTGAAGATAGAGAGTAGGTTATGCTCTCCTCTCAACTATATGATAGTTTTCTCTTTCATCTATGGATTAGGCCTCACATACCCTTGTGGTATATGGAGGATACCCCTAGGTGAGAATTTTTTGAAATTTTTTCTTGTGGTGCCTTGTTCCTATAAGGATTTATAATCCCACTTGTGTTATGTGTTGGTTTTTTTCAATGAACCAATCAAATCTCGCTAGATACCTATGAGTTTTCCAGACTGAATTCTTGAATAACTATAAGATAATTGGCCAACGAATGAGATATAGCACTTATTGCTTTATCTCCTACACTTCAGCCTCTACAAAACCTGGAGGGTGGTCCCACAATGTACATTATACAATTTCTTTACACAATTCACATATACATTGCATATTCAAGCCGATATATATTCTCACCAATGACTAATATGGTGAAATTACTCAAGAAGTTGGCAATTCCTTGAATAAATTATGCATCCTAAGCTAAGAAAATGAGACAACATAAATCACAACAAATTAAAGATAGATCAATAATTATTTAAAATATTGTTCTCTAGTTGAGTAACTAGAATTAGGAGGAAGATGTAAAGGGTTAGGTTTAGTGGCATTATCTACGGGTTAGGAGTCTAAGAAAATTGAAATATGAGGCAGATTTAATTCTGAACACCCATGATCTCAGTGATATTACTTTGTAATTCATAGTTATGTAACCAAACTCTAAAGACTACTTATCATATCCAATCATCCTGCATATGAATTCATGAATTGATTTCAGCATTTTAACCCATTCTACCAACCAGAGCTAAAACCAACACATATATCATAGTAAGAAAACAATGAAAATAAATGAAATGATCTTTTATTAGAATTTTCATTAATAATTTGAATACAAATCTAAATGGAGAGACTATAGACTTGGAAAATCTCCATTATCATTCAAGTATGTTCAGAAACCATACATTTGACAAAATATACCATCTAGACTCAAAGCATTAGACTAAGACTTAACATATTCGCTTTTTGTTATCAATTTTCACAATTTGATTCTAGAATTCAACCAAAGACCCGCACAAATGGCCTTGAATTCCCTTTTATAGAGCAGTGGGGAAAAAACAAGCCTCAAGCCAAATGTACACATGTCACATTCTAATTGGACCGCTACAAAACATATTCCCTAATTTAGTTATATTTTCATTCTTCAAATTAGAGGGAATACATATGAGACAAAGATTATTTCCATTCGTTATAAGAAGCAAATAAGCCTTCTCAAAAGGCACATGTCAAAAACAATAATCTTTAAAGTTCTAGCACATCTAGTTCATCGAGCAAGATGACAAAATGATGTAAAGAAAAAGTGAGTTAGCATCCCGGTCAACATTCCATATCATCAACAACTAATATTTACGTGTGAAACATACATTTTATACATTGTAATTTATGAGGCCAGACCTATACTATACTTGACCAATTATATGTTTCACATTCATGTTTACCAACCCAATTGACCAACCAATACCCTTCCCCATTCTTCATATTCTTCATCAGATGGCCAGTTGAAATTAATGATTTCATCCAACTTCTTGTATGGGGAATAATTAGTCATTACAGAATTGGATTCCTTGTCAAAGTCCTCCAGAAAACTGATAGTAAATGTCAAATTTCGCAAAGTATCATTAAAGGTACTGATGTTAACCTTTTTGCAAATTTCATTCTCTTGGGAAGCAATAACATCATTTAGCTCCTTTTTCAACATTTGCAATGGCTTCAGTTCAATATTAGTGAGTTGAATATCTAGCAACACTAGAAAATCTTTCAGATCATAATGAGTCTTTAATTCTTTTATCTTATGTTCTAGTGGGGCTAAGTATTCCTGATAATTTTGCTCACTTAGTTCACACACAAGTGTATATGTTGGAATCACATTAGGGTATCTATCCTCATGTTGGTTGGCTCCCACTACTATCAACTTCAATCTCTCAGCCCTTGGAATCCATTTGTTTAAGATTGGCATAGCCAATTCCTTTTCTCTTTGAGATAATCCTATTGCTCACATCATCAGGGCATAATTGTCATGCACACTATTTAGTTTGGCCTGGATTTTCATATTTAGATGCTCCAAGACAGTATGAACAATATTTTAGATGTTCACATACATTGTGTCTTGTGTCTATTTTAGAAACTTCTTATATATCTCAACTTGTGAAAGAATTTGTTCCCTTGTAGGTGTGTCAAATGAACTGGGACCTAATTTGCTTGATTCCTCCACTAAAAGTGGCTCTTATCCCAAACTATATGGCACTATTTCCAAGGCATGATCTTGAGGGGGAGATTGAGAAGGTTCCATTGGAGAAAGAGGAGATGGGCGACTTGAGCTAGCTTGGCCTTGATCTCTCTATATTTCCTCCTTTTGCTTATAAAATTCCAACTCTGTCTCTAGCACAACTACCTTTTGTTGACTTCTATCATATTCATTGTGTAGCTCATGGTACTTATTCTTGAAGTCATCCCTTTCAAGCATAAGGTTTTCCACAGTTGCTTTAGTGAATCTAGCAACATTAACTATCATGTTAGCTAATTCCAAGGCAGGGGTATTAGCAACTATTCTTATAAGTAACTGCCCATTGATAATTGATGACTCGACAAGTACTAGTTTCCTAGATCCCGTGGATAGTGACCAGATTGGTAGTGCATCCCAGTCTTCACTAAATGTAGATCTACGAAGTATCATATATAACTCCTCTTCTATTTGCAATAAAGGACTTTTAGCCCTTCTTATAACATCCAGGACTATAGCATCAACAATGTCCCCTTCAAGAAACAATAACACACCACACTTCTTTACAAGCTCTCTAACATCTTGAGCATTAATATTTTGAAATTCATTCTTCATAATTCTTCTCACATTATCCTGAATGACACTTTCTAGTAACTCTGGATGCAAAATCCTTTCGGTGGACACCTTTTCTACATAATTTGTAGCTTTGGATTTCCACCAAAAATATCTAAATGGAGATGTTTCAACAAAGGAGTCATCTTTCATAAAATCCTTACAATCTTCAATCCTTAGGTCATTTGCACTATTTAGACCAATGATGTCCAGTTTTCCCAATCTGAGACCACTTTTCCATGAACTTGAGGTAACTGCCCCTATAGGAGGGGCATTCCTTGTTGCATATCCCTAGGAATGATAAAGATATAATCTTCATTTGTATCAAAATATTTTACCACTCCACTTTCCTTAGTTCTCTACTTCTTGAGAGGTGGCTACTCCAATGGAGCAGGATCTCTTGGTGGTGAGTCAAGATCGATCATAGGTGGGGAAGTCTACCCTAGAGCTGATGGAATTGCACTCTCAGGAGAAGTTTCCTTTGATCCCTCAGAAGTGATAGGGGTTAGGAAGGTTTTTTCTTCATCCATTACTTTCTTCCTCCTTGAGTAGATTCTTAGTTACTTTGGTGGTTGGTAAGTAGGACTTTCCTCCAAATTTTTAGTGGTCTTTTCTTCAACCACTCATGCTTTTCCTTTGTCTGTAACTTTTTGCTGCTCCCTCAATATACAAACTACATTCTCAAAATTGTTCATAACATACATAGCCCAACAAAATTCATTAGGTATATTTGACAAAGGATTATAATTCGGATCCTTCTTCCACTTTGCCTCTAACATCTTCCTATAAGCAAGGTATTTAGCTTTCCTTTCATCCTACCCTGAAAGCTAAAAATGTTTTTGATTACATCTTCAAGATAATCAAAATCATGCACAAAATTACCCATCCTTTTATCTTCCTTTAATTTGGAAATAAAACCCTTAGGATCATGATTCCTTGGGTGTATAGTCTCTAACTTGTAAGCCACCAATAGATGCACTAATTTCTTGTATGCCCCTTTCAGTAGAACATAATCAGATTTTTTTTTCCACTCTGGAAAGAATGGACCTTTCCTTGTTGTACCAGACAAGTGTACTATCTGTGGAGCTCCCAACTATCTCATGATCTCAAGAATCCATATCGTCAGCATCACATCTCTTATAAAAACATATGGATCAAGACCATTGCCATATACTCTAGAAATTGTTTTATCATGGTATAAAATCAAGTTCTCCCAATTGTGGCTCAAATTCGAGTCTGGCCTCAACTCCATAGGTTTCAAGAATTCATGAATCTCTTTAGGAATTATTGGTGGTTCATAGATCAAGGATCTCCTTATTCATGATGCAAAATCATTTTGTAACATCACATAATCATACTTTAGATCATCCTTGTCCAAAATTTGGGTCTAACACTGAACAAGAAAATCAATACCTTTGTAAGGAAAGCTAAGGTGCGAAAACAACTCTCCTAACGTCAAAACCCTAGGGAAGAATGTAGAGGTTCTTTTAAATTTTTCAATTACAGTCCAATTAAGATACACTTGAAAGAAATAGCAGAAACAGAGAAACAAACATACACAGATGAATGCCAGATTTACGTGGGAAAACCCTTATGGGAGAAAAATCCACCACACCAAGAAAATCCCCTTTGTATTACAGTAATGGAAATTACATACAGAGATCAGACTTATCTTTCTAATGTCAAATTTAGAACATAATCCTTGATCAACCTTGTACATAACATTCAAGTTACAATACTCTCATAATTGAATTCACACTCATCACTCATCGAACTATTCATCCAACCATTCGTCGATCTGAACAACATCTTCAATCTCAAAGTATATCCATGTCGACCCTGGTCTATTGATCTTCCTCTTAGTAACGGCCGCAACAATCCAATTGCTAGCGGTTGCCATTCTACTTCTTTGATTGGTCAAAGACAAACCACGTAGGATAGTCTTTCAATCGGTCAAAGCATTTAAAATGTGTTCACATGTCAGTGAGACACTAACTGTGTCTCCTTGATGCCACAAATCACAACCGTTGATATCGCCAAGAGTCATCACCTTCGGCAAGAGGTTACACCAAGTTCACAAGCTATCAGCAAAACATAACCATATCACTAAGACATCATATCAATGATCATCACATGTAGCACTATTCAGAAGACTATCGCTATTCAGTGAGACGTCATACCAAAGTTCCAAAGTCACTTAGACATTAGCATTCCCATAGGTGAGACTATCGCTATTCGCCAAGAGATCATACCAAAACAACCATGTTACTCTGAAATGTCCTACAGTCAGTGAGACTTCATCCATCACTGAGAGTTCTTACCAAAGCCTCCATGTTACCCCGAGACCACCTTTTTCCAGGAGTCATACCGACAACAGCCAAAGCATCGGCGAGAAAAACATCTGTCGCTAAGAGTTCTTACCGAACCCTTATGTTACCCCAATGACTCCAAGTGTATAACTATTGATGAGACATCTCACATCACTAAGAATTCATACCGAAAGAAAACCTTTCGGCCAAGAGTCTCCCCGACATCTGCTAGGAACCAAATCGTCAGCTAGACCAACCCACTTGGTAGAGGGTTACACCGAACACCACAAGTCATAGTGATAGCTCTAGTCGGTAAGACATCATCAAGGTCTCGGTGACCTAAACATTTCACAAGGTTCAACAATTGTTAATCGGCCAGACAATAATGATGTCACATCGACTTGGCTCTTTTAGAGGTTTCAGCCTGTGGGATTAAGGCACACAATTCCAACAATCTCCCACTTGACGAAGATCACATAGGCACCTCTAAAGCACAGCAAAATTACTAAAATTCATGGGCACTAAGGCCCATCAAACTGGCACACCACCTGAACTTGTCTGTGCTCACTGGCTTCATCAATGCATTTGTAAGATTCTCCAGAGTATCCACTTTTTCTAAAAAGACCTTTCAATCCTCCACCATATCTCGTACAAAATGATACTGTACATCTATATGTTTTGTCCTGGCATGGAAGGTAGGATTCTTTGCCAAACAAATAACACTC
This sequence comes from Sequoia sempervirens, assembly GCA_007258455.2. Classification (NCBI taxonomy): domain Eukaryota; kingdom Viridiplantae; phylum Streptophyta; class Pinopsida; order Cupressales; family Cupressaceae; genus Sequoia; species Sequoia sempervirens. The sequence goes on from VDFB02271358.1 coordinate 110,064,176, forward strand.
TGACTATCATAGTAAATTGTTATTTTCCCTGCATCAAAACCAATGTTAGAACATAAATGTTCTAGCCAAATTGCTTCTTTACAGGCATATATTGCTGCCATGTATTCTACCTCTATAGTGGGCAAAGTGACTACAGCCTGCCGCTTACTCATCCAACTCACTGCACCAGCATTCAACATGAAAATATATCCATTGGTGGATCTTTTGCTGTCAATGTCCCCTGCCCAATCAGAATCCACATAGCCTTGAATACTGAGAGTCCTTTTTGATTCAACCATTTTTCCATGGTAACACAATGCATATTCAAAAGTGCCTTTCAAATATCTGAATACTCTTTTCACAACATCCCAATGTGTCCTTCTAGGATTAGCCATAAACTGACTAAGTACTCCCACTACTTGGGCAATGTCTGGCCTTGTACAGACCATTGCATATATTAGACTGCCAACCGCACTAGCATAAGGCACACTGGTCATGTCCTCCATCTCAGTAGGAGATTTTGGACAGTCTTCAATAGATAGCTTCGTTCCCTGCAAAACTAGAACAACTAGTTGCTTACAATCATTCATGCAAAATCTCTCTAGAATAGTCTTGATATACTTACTCTGACTTAGCCAAATTTTTCTAGTATTCCTCTCCTTGGTTATTTCCATTCCCATAATATACCTTGTTGCACTAGGATCTTTCATTTCGAACTTTGTAGACAACTGGGACTTAAGATCAAAAATCATTAACTTACTATTGCCTATGAACAACATATCATCAACATAGAGAGCAATAATAAGAACTTGATCACTTTCAGCTTTGTAATACACACAATGATCAGATTTTGATCTTACAAATCCTAATGACAAAACAATAGTTTCAAACTTCTGGTACCACATTCTAGGATACTTTTTTAACACATATAGTGATTTTTTCAACTTGCAAACCAGTTTTTTCTTTACCTTTCTCCACAAAATGCTCAGGATGGGACATACAAATTTCTTCTTCAAGATCACCATGAAGAAATGTTGTCTTCACATCCATCTGTTCAATCTCTAATTCATATGCTACTGCAAGTGACAAAATAAATCTAATGGATTTCAGCTTAGCTACAGGGGAAAAAATCTCCCCATAATCAATTCCCTCTACCTGGGAATAATGCTTTGCAACCAACCTCGTCTTATATTTTTCCACACTGCCATCCAGACCTATTTTCTTTTTAAATACCCATTTATAGCCCATGGCTTTTCTGCTTTTAGGCAAGGGCACCAAATTCCAAGTATCATTATTTTCTAATGATGCCATTTCTTCATTCATGGCTTCCAACCAAGAGTTTGAATCAGACATTCTAAATGCCTCTTTCACAGTCCTAGGCTCATCAGTGCTAGAAATTAAAGCATAGGAACAAGTAGAATCTATCAAAGAAAACCAATACCTATTAGGTTGCTTTCTTTCATGAGTTGACCTCCTCACTTGCTGAGGCTGAGGTTGTTCTTCTTCATCAGAACTCTCAGAACTACTTGAGCTCTCCTCAATTTCAGGTACATTTTGAATTTTGAATTCCTCTTTATCTGGTGTTGAAGGAATTTCAACTACATCCTTTTTGTTTTCTAATTTTTTCTCTGACTGTAGATCCAAGGAAGAAAGCTTTAGCTCACAAAAGATAACACTTCTAATATATAAAACCTTCTCCATATCAGGATTCCAAAGCTTGTATCCTTTTATGCTATCACTATAACCAATAAAAATACATTTGATAGCCTTGTTCTCCAATTTAGATCTTTTCTCATTTGGTACATGTGCATATGCCTCACAACCAAAGACTCGAATGTGTCTCAGAGAGGGATTCTTTCCAGACCATGCTTCCAAAGGTGTTTTCTCAACAAGAGAAGAATTAGGAGAATGATTTATCAAGTAACATGTTGTAGCAACTACCTCAGCCTAGAACTTCTCCTCTAAGCCAGCACTACTCAGCATACTTCGTGCTCTTTCCATCACTATCTTGGTGAACCTTTCTGCAACTCCATTTTGTTGTGGAGTGTAAGGTGTAGTTTTATGTCTTTTAATCCCATGATCTTTACAGTACCTATCGAATTCATCAGAACAAAATTCACCGCCATTATTAGTCCTTAAACATTTTTTTTTCTTCCAGTATGATTTTCTACAAGGTTCTTAAGTTCCTTAAACCAACTGAATACTTCTGATTTACTTTTCAAAAAATAGACAAATGCCCTTCTTGAATAATCATCAATAAACGATACATAATACCTTGACTTAGACAATTAAGGAACATTCACTGGACTAAAAACATCATAATGCCTATAATCAAGCAAACTAGAAGATTTGTGAGGACTAGAGTAAAATGAAGCATGGTGTTGTTTACCATATATACAATGTTCACAAAATTTGAATTCAAGGTTACAGTCATCAAGCCCTTCAACCAGGTTTTTATTCTTCAAGGTTTTTAAACCTTTCTCTCCAATGTGGCCTAGCCTATGATGCCAGAGCATAGTCTTTTCTGCTGGAAGTTTAACTTCTATAGAGTTTACACTATCAGGAATTTTTACCATCTTTTCTCTATGAGTAGCTTTCTGAGACTTTGCAGAGACACTATTGCATTGAACAACATGTGCATCCAGCTTGTACAAGGTACCAATACGAGCACCCCTTGCTAGCACCATTGAGCCTCTAGTCATCTTGCAGTTATTTCTAAAGAACATGAATTGCACTCCAATATCATTCAGCTTACTAACAAAAAGTAGGTTTCGAGCCAGACCTAGTATATGCATTACATCATTGATTCCCTTCACTCTTCCATCAGGGAATTGAATTATGATTCTTCCACAGCCAACAATTTCCAAAGATGAATCACTTGCCAAATACACCTTTCCACCATTGTAATTTTCATACTTTGTGAACTAGTCTCTATGAGATGTCATGTGGAAAGATGCTCTAGAATCAATCAGCCAGACATCATGTGATGCCTACGTAGCCAAGGCTACAATGAAGGCATTTGCATCACTCTGAGACGAATCATTGTCAGAAGAATTCTTGTTCTTCTTCTTTTTCTCCTCTTTACAATCCTTTCGAACATGACCAGGTTTCCCACAATTCTAGCACTTCACCTTGGAATTCTTGCTAGGAGACTCTGATCTCCCTTCTGATTTTGATTTGGACTTCTTGTCCTTCTTCTTGCCTTTTTCTTTCGATCTGCCTCTAACAGCAAGAGCCTCCTTCGCCATCTCAGAAGATTTCCTTCTCATCTCTTTTGATAAAAAAGAAGCAACAACATCTTCCATCTTAAAAGTGGAAGTTGTACTCCCAATAGCCATCACCAAGTGATCCCAAGAATCTGACAAAGAACATAATAACAACATACAATGATCTTCTTCAACAATCCTCAAACCCATAGATGTCAACTATGAAATCAGCATGTTGAATGTGTTCAAATGATCAACAACAAACCCTCCTTGCATTCTCAAAGTGTATAGCTTCTTCCTCAAGAACAATTTATTCACCAAGGACTTTCCCTGATAAATAGCTGTTAGTATTTTCTTCATGAACATTCAGGAGAACATAGTCTGCTAAATAGAGCCTTATCAACCCCTTTGATTTTCTATCTGCAAGGTCCCAACCCTCTTGCTTCATGCGTGTAGGCTTCGTTCCAGACACAACAATCCAAAGATCATAATCAACCAACAGATCTTCCATTTTAACTTTCCACAACTCAAAATTGCTGCCATCAAATTTCTCAATTTCAATCTTTCCTAACATGCTTGCCATCTTAACTTGTAATTCGAATTACCAAAATTCTACAAGACTCCTACTGAAAAAAAATTGACACAAAAAACCCAACATACCCACAAGGATAACACAATTGGCCAGGCTTTGATACCACTTGTAAGGAAAGCTAAGGTGTAGAAACAACTCTCCTAACGTCAAAACCTCAAGTAAGAATGTAGAGGTGCTTTTAAATTTTTCAATTACAGTCCAATTAAGATACACTTGAAAGAAATAGCAGAAATAGAGAAACAAACATACGCAGATGAACACCAAATTTACGTGAGAAAACCCTTATGGGAGAAAAACCCACCACACCAAGAAAAGCCCCTTTGTATTACAGTACAATGGAAATTACATATAGAGATCAAACTTATCTTTCTGATGTGAAATTTACAATAGCATAATCATTGATCAACCTTGTACAAAACATTCAAGTTACAATACTCTCAGAATTGAATTCACACTGATCACTCATCGAACTGTTCATCCAACCATTCGTTGAGCCGATCATCATCTTCGATTTTAGAGTATATCCATGTTGACCCTGGTCTATTGATCTTCATCTCAGTAATGGCCACAACAGTCCAATTGCTAGCGGTTCCCATTCTGCTTCTCTGATTGGTCAAAGACAAACCACGTAGGATAGTCTTTCAATTGGTCAAAGCATTCAAACTGTGTTTGCATGTCGGTGAGACAATAACCGTGTCTCCCTGATGCCACAAAGCCCAACCGTTGATATCACCAAGAGTCATCACCTTCGGCAAGAGGTTACACCAAGTTCACAAGCTGTCAGGAAAACATAACCATATCGCTGAGACATCATACCGATGATCATCACATGTAGCGCTATTCGACAAGACTATCGCTATCACTTGAACATTAGCATTCCCATCACCGAGACTATCGCTATTCACCAAGGGATCATACCGAAACAACCATGTTACTCTAAAATTTCCTACCATCAGTGAGACTTCATCCATTGTTGAGAGTTCTTACCAAAGCCTCCATGTTACCCTAAGACCACCTTTCACCAAGAGTCATACCGACAATAGCCAAAGCATTCGTGAGACAAACATTTGTCACCAAGAGTTCTTACCGAACCCTTATGTTACCCCTATTACTCCAAGTGTATAACTATTGGCGAGACATCTCACATCGCTAAGACTTCATACCGAAAGCAAACCTTTCAGCCAAGAGTCTCCCCAATAATTGTAGTCACCATGAGTCTCCCTGACATCCGCTAGGAACCAAACCATCGGCCAGACCAACCCACTCGATAGAGGATTAAACCAAACACCACAAGTCACAACAATAGCTCTAGTCAGTAAGACATCATCAAGGTCTCAGTGACCTCAACATTTCACAAGGTTGCACAACTGTTAGTCAGCCAGACAATAAGGATGTCACACTGACTTGGCTCTTTCAAAGGTTTCAGCCTGTGGGATTGAGGCACACAATTCCAACAACCTTCAACCCTCCTTTTCAAAGTTATATCTTTCTCAAAGACCTTCCCTTTATGAAAAAACATATGCATCAATAGTGAATACCACCAAAATTTCACCCATTTCTTTCCTTCTTTCAGCTCAAGCAATCCCTTGTGGATATGTTCTACCAAATAAGTACTATAATCATAGACTATGTTATAAGTTGGGTGTTGCAAATGTGTTGGTAGATAGCTATATTCTTTCTACAGTGTGTCTGGTGGAGAAAAACCAATGATTTGACACAAGAAATATATAGTTTTCCTAAAATAGCTTGCAAAGTAGTTGATTGGGAAAGGCTCAAGTTCCTTTGCACCAATTTTGATTTCCTTTCTATGCTACCCAATAAAAGTTACAATATTATGCAAGGGAAACATCTTTTTCCTGATGAATACTTTGGTATTGTTGCGCTCTTTCCTAAAATCGTCCATACTAGGAGGGACCAAATCCTGACTCCATTCATGTAAGTTAGAAACATCTTCAATTTATTCCTAGTTATCCTTACCATATCCCTCCCATCAAATGTCCTGACAACCCTAGAAACTAGATCATACCTTGAGGCGATATCTTTCAGAAGATCCAAATCCATGTAAAAATTGGGAAAAACTAATTTTCCCATATCTAACCTCCAAGGATTGCAGATAGGGGCTCCAAGGTTCTTGTTCCTGAACCAATGTTGAAAGAGCTACCATCTAGTATAGGGAAACTCAACATCCTTTATGAAGCATTGTTTATCCATCACTCCTTTAATAGTAGGGCCATAAAACAAAACCTTTCCTTTGGGTTTCTTATTTGTAGAGGAGGGTAATAGGTCAATCACATCCTGGGAGAATGTTCTGGACTGGGTTGAAGAGGTGGCCATTTTTACTTTGGGAGCCATGAATTTCAAGCATACCATGTTTTTAACAAGAATATTTCAACCACTAGCCTCCTAATTCAAACCTAAGACTTGATGTGAATGCTAATTCTGAAGGGTTTCATGAGACTACGACTTTTAAAGACAAAATTAACCCTAATTTCAAGCAATTAAAGCAATACAATAAAGCACATTCACATAAATAAAATTGAAAACCAACCCTAATTTTGAAAGACTACAAGAAAGCATAAAACTATGTTTATCGTACTTATAGTTTTCAATTGCAATAACCCTAATAGTAGTCGAGAAAAACTCTACAAGCCACTTCTTTTGATTTTTGTAGTGCTTCCAACACATCTTCAAATCCCTATTGTGCAAAAAATGACCATACTCATATGTTTTGAGGGAAACTGAGTAGACTTATGAGTCACCTCCACCATTACTACTTGCTTGCACGAAACAAAACAATAACAACGGGTGTACTTTGCATTTTTGAATGTGTGCTATTGATTTTCAGCTAAGATGGCTATGTTGGATGACTTAGATTGAGTCAACCACATTTGGATTTCAGTGTTTTTCTAGCTCAAACAAATTGGCCAATGGAAATATGCGAACTAGACCTTCTTTCCTCTACATGTGGGCTCCACATGCTAGTAGTTGTAGGATATGCATGGCAGCTTCTCGCGGACCTCAAATATTTTAACAAGCTTGCATCTTCTCTTAGTGAGACAATAGGGAATGACTGTGATCAATTCTTCCCTCTTAATAATCAATGTTGATCTCTAAACTTCAAGCATTGGAATGGAAAGTGACGGCGAGCTTGGGACCCATGGTTAGACACGTGTCACCATCTCGTGGACCATGCAGCAATTAAAGTACCATCATTTGGGAGTCATTAGCCAGTGGGGAGCAACTTAGATTAAATCCCATGATCTAGTGATTATCATTCCTGCACATATGATAAAGTCAATTGTAAAAGAGGGACATGGCTAGGCCAATGAATTTTTACCCTTGAAGATTGATGACTTAGACTTAAGTCATTTATGAGAAAATATTAAAGTTCAACCTTGGGAGAAATAAACACTTCATAGTTGAAAGTTACCAAGTAACCTAAATAAAGGGGCTGGTAAGGAACACACAACGATGGCTCAAAAGGAAATTTAAACCACCGACAATTGGGCAGAGCAAGTCAATGCAAAATTAAAACACCCAATATTTATAAGTAAAGCATTTGAGAACAATGCTATACATAAGAAAAACCTTAAACCCTACCTGTGGGAAACTTGTGACATCCTATTACCAAGCTCAAAAGACCTAAAAATGCAAGAATTTTAGGGACTCCATCAGTGGCTCATGCTCGGGGATGCATACCCCTAGTGGGTATAGTGAGAAACAAATCACTTGGTGAAGTAGACCAAACACAAAGGAACTAGAAAAAAACTAAGAGATCATCCAGACAAGGCAAGTAGATGCAACAAAGAGTAAACACAGGAAACCATACGTGCATAATTTACAGGGCTATACAATGTACATGGAGATATAATCTATTTCAAGAGAAATAAGGTTTCAAGAACTATCCATGTACTGGCAGTTCTAGAAATTCACCTGTTAGTGATTGTAGAAAGTAGGAACCTTCCCCATGAGTGTCTGCAATCAAATAAGGCCCAAGCCATTGGGGTTCAAACATCCCATGCTTTTCTTTGTTCTCTAGTCTTGTGTTCCATATCAAGACCATACAACCTACTTAAAAATTCCTCTAAACAACCCTTTTGTCATATAGGTGCTTGACTTGGAGCTACAACTTCTCATTTCTCTTGTGAGCCTCTCTTCTCTTCTCATCAAGCTCAATCAATTCTTCCATTCAATCCTGCATCTTTTCACAAATATCAGTATCATATTCTTGGAAAAATTTGTACATTTTCATCAAATTATTGTGTGGTATTTTGGCTTCAACCCCATACACCAAGTTAAAAGTGGATTTCCCAATGACTTTCTTTGCTATGGTTCTATCAGCCCATAGTTCCAATTGCAATTTTGAGTCCCAAGATTTCTTATTCTTCTCAAGCATTTGTTTAATAATCTTCATAAGGCTCTTGTTACTCGAATCAACTTGTTTGTTCCCTTGGGGATGGTATGGGGAAGAATAAGATACATTTATGCCATGTTGGTTACAGAAATTCATGAATTCCTCAGACCTAAAGCACGTAACATTATCAGAGACAATTCTCTCAGGGACACCAAACCTACTCAGAATATTATTCATCAAGAATTCAATGACAACTTTACTGGTTTCCTTTATAGTAGGAATAGCTTCAACTCACTTCATGAAATAGTCAGTTGCCACCAAAATCCAAGCATGTCCTCCATTAGACTTCACCACCATTTCTCCAATAAAGTCAATACCCCATTGTCGGAAGGGGGCTAGTGCTAAGACTGTTCTAAGCAATAGGTTACTTGAAAAACTTTAGTTTTCTAGTGAACCTCTAACAAGCATGACACTTCTTCACAAGTCTATGTACATCTTTGAACACTGTGGGCCACCAAAAACCTACTCTCAGCACCTTATTTGTGGGTATGTGCAGGATCATGATGGGCCAAAAAGTGGCGATATGATGGGTATTTGTAGGGTATGTGGTTGACGACTTTTTTTTAACCAAAATTGATGAAACAAAAAGGGTTTTAAAAGGAGATTCTCATATTTCCACCAATATAAATTATGCTTTATTTTGAATTTAATAAATAATTATTATTAATTTTCTATTTTAATTACAACTAAAGTCCTGATTGATAGGCTGATTGAAAAACATGTATAACTTTCAAATGGTATCACATTTTTTGAATCTGAAACATGCGTCACATTCTATGCTTTTCATACTATAGGATTAAAAAAGAAAAAAATCAATTTTATGAATTTTTGACCAAGTTAAGGTGGTTAGATAGACGATTTTTTATATTTTTTTAAAATTTGTAATAAAAAAATCATAATTAATTATTTACTTGGAAAAAAATTACAAAAAAAGATGCATCAAATTAGGACATGAGTCCTCTAATTATATCTAAAATCTTATAAAAAAATATTATCATTTTATTGTTGTTAGGGTGGTCAGACAGACACCTACTTTTTTTTTCCCTGAAATTTGAGTGCTATTGCATTGGAATTTCAAATTTTCACCAAATAGATTTTTTTTCTTTTAAATAAACCTAGTAGTTTAGAAACTAAATTCAATTTTCTACAAATTCTATTCTTACATATTTTTGAAATAAAATGGATAACCTATTCAAATTTTTACATCAAGTTTCCTAACTCTGATTTTTCTTAATTTTTTACCACTTAAGGGCCTATCTTTTCCATGATGATCCTACACATACCCTTGTAGTAATCTTATCCATATAGTGACCTCCACACACACCCTTTTGCATTTCAATTAACAAATCTTCTGCTTGATCACCATCTACACATCTGAGAAGCACACCTTCTGGGCTTCTCCACTAGAGTTCACCATCAATGGTAACATATCTGATTTCCTACAATTTTAAGGTTCTCTTCTCATTGTTTGGCATGCCATCAAGGAATTTCGTGGTCTACAGATATTCAACTATCCTCTTGTACTAGCCACATGTTTGCATATCGCAGATGGGAGCAATGTTTTCTTGTTCAACCTCATTAATTTAAAAGGATTCCAAATTAGTTTCAGCCATGAGTTTGGCTAAACCTTAGCCTTTGACCAACTTTGTAATTTGAACATTTATGTTGAACTCTTGGATTTTGTTAATCCACCTACATCTCTTACCTATAGTTTCTTGTTGAGTGAAAATTTCTTTGACTGTTGTGCTTTCAACATAAGCCATATAGTCACACTAGTCAAATATGTCCTAAAATTCTTAACCTTAACTAAGGCATAAGATTTCTTCTCTATGGCATCATACTTGAGTTCATCTGCCTACAAAGATTTACTAAAAAGGAAATTGGTTGCTCAAAACCCTAATCATTTTTCTGTAACAACACTCCTGCTACAATATGAAAAGAAGCAAATGTAAACAATTGGAATGGCTTAGAGTAGTTGAGATTTTCCAAAATAGGTGTAGCTTTAATAGCATCCTTAATGGCTTGAAAAGATTTGAGAGGCTCTTCTAACCATATCACCTTTTCTCCCTTTTTGAGCATCCTTGAGATAGGTGTAACTATCTCTACAAAGTTAGTCACAAACCTCCTTAGAAAGTTTATCTGGCCAAAGAAAGATTGAATCCCTTTAACATTCTTTGGTGGTGAAATTTTATCTATGGCTACTACTCTTTTAGGGTCAATCCTAATACCATCTTTAGAGACAATGTGCCCTAGCAATTTTTGTTCTTTGACTCCAAAGGTACACTTCTTAGGATTTAACGAAATGCCTTATTCTAATACTCTAATAAAAATCTTCTCAAGATGTGAACAATGATCCTCCTCCTTTTCACTATGAGTAGTAAGGTTGTCTTGGTAAATAGCCAAAAACAAGTCTAAGAAATCCACATCCATGGCTCTTTGAAAGGTGGCACTAGAATTTATCAAGCCAAAAGGAATCCTCACATAAACAAAGCTCCCCCATGGAGTGGTAACTGTCTTTTTGTACTATTTTGATTCCCTCACCATAACCTGGTTATAACCTAAGAATCCATCCATCATAGAAAGTAGTTCACAACCTGTTACCTTTTGTAACATTACTTCTGTTGGAAATTAAGGACGAACAACTAAGAGGGGGGCTTGAATCAGTTGTCACAGAATTTTTAAACATTTTCAAATTTTACTTAACTTAATCTCAGATCTGATGAATGAATAGTAAACCATGAAGAAACAACACATTAGAATCATAGAGAACACCAAGATTTTTTATGTGGAAACCCTATTAGGGGAAAAACTATGGTGGATTTTAGTCCACAATATTATACCTTGTTAAAAGTATAAGAAAAATAATGGGAATGCACATGCATTCAGGCACATTGTCTAGAGCTCACTACTCAAATACAAGAGGGCTCACTACCCAACAATACACAACAATACATATAAGATCCACATGGTATGAACTGAGGAAATAGCTTCTTCACAAGCCTGATTACAATTCTAGTCAAGCACATAAAACCTTCTTCACACTTCACTCAAACTTCTTCTCACTCTACTATGCAATCGAATGATTTGGACACTATTCACACATCTGCACTTTCTCTAGCATACATTCGCTCTAATGCACACACTAACTTTGCTCAAACAATCACTCTTATATATCTACAACATGGAATTACTCAAATGTATCCTTTGTAAATGGCTTAGTGAAAATGTCTGCAATTTGTTCTTTGGTAGGCACATACTCTAGTCTGACTTCTTTCTCACTCACTTTTTCTCTTAAGAAGTGAAACTTGATTGATATATGCTTGGTCTTAGAGTGTAGCAACAAATTATTTGATATGTAAATTGCACTTGAGTTGTCACAATATATGGCAATAGGTTCTTCATATACTACTCTAATATATTTTAGCATTTATTTCATCCACATCACTTGAGTATAGTTATTTGCAGCAGCAATATAGTCTGCCTCAGCAGTAGATACAGAAATGGAATTCTACTCTTTGCTCTACCAAGGCACTAGCTTCTTCCCTAGGAAGAAGGCACCACCACTAGTACTCTTCTTGTCATCCACATCTCTTGCCCAATCTGCATCAGTATATGCATTCAAAGTAAGATCATCATCCTTAGGATACCAAAGCCTAAAATCAATTGTTCCTTTCAGATACCTGAAGATTATTTTAACAATAGTCACATGAGGTTCTACTCTTTTGGATCAGTTTGAAATCTAGCAACCATACATACAACATTCATAATGTTTGGTCTAGTTTGAGTTAAATAGAGCAATCCACCAATCATTCACTTGTATCTTGTTTGATTTTCCTTAGGAGAATCATCATTCTATGTCAACTTACATCCGGTTACCATGGGAGTACCAATAGTTTTTGTGTCATCCATGCCAAACTTCTTGAACAGTTCTCTCACATATTTGGACTAAGATATGAAGATCCCCTTGTCTAATTGAGTAACTTGTAATCCCAGAAAGAAATTCATCTCTCCAATCATACTCATCTCAAATTCACTCTTCATTTCATCATCAAACCTCATACATAGATTGTCATGTCCTCCAAAAATAAGGGTATGTGTAGTATCATAACATCGTGGAAAAAACAAGCCCTTAAGTGGCAAAAAAATTAGAAAAATCAGAGTTAGGAAACTTGACATAAAAATTTGAATAAGTTATCTATATTATTTCAAAAATATGTAAGAATAGAATCTGTAGCAAATTGAATGTAGTTTCTAAACTTCTAGGTTTTTTTTTTAAATCTATTTGTGAAAATTTGAAATTTCAATGCAGAGTACTAAAGTTTAGGAAAAAATAAGAAGTAGGTGTCTTTGACAACCCTAACCATAATAAAATGATAATATATTTTTATAATATTTTAGATATAAGTAGAGGACTCATGTCCTAATGTGATGCATTTTTTTTTATAATTTTTTTCCAAGTAAATAATTAATTATGAATTACCACCTTAACTTGGTCAAAACTTTATGAAATTCTTTTTTTTTTAATCCTATAGTATACGAAGCATAGAATGTGATGCATGTTTTGGATTCAAAAAATGTGATATAGTTTGAAAGATATATTTTTTTTTCAATCATCCTATCAATTAGGACTTTAGTCGTAATTCAAATAGAAAATAAATAATAATTATTTATTAAATTCAAAGTAAAACATAATCTATATTGGTGGAAAGTTGAGAATCTGCTTAAAAAACCCTTTTTATTTCATCAATTTTGGGTAAAAAAAGGTCGTCAGCCACATACCCTACAAATACCCCTCATATTTCCACTTTTTGGCCCATCATGATCGTGCCATACCCATAATGTCATCAACAAAGACCTCAATAATTAATTCTTTATCATGATCCAATTTGAAATATAAATTGTTGTCAGCAGTACTTTTATTGAATCCAAGCTTTAGTAAGTATTTGTCCAATCTATCACACCAGGCTCTAGGGCTTGCTTGATTCCATACAAAGTTTTCTTCAATCAACAAACTATGTCTTCTTTGTCAGTCAATTGAAATCCATCAGGTTGTTCAATATATACTTCTTTTAACTCACTTTTCAAAAATGTTGACTTCACATCCATTTGATAGAATTTATAAATTTTATATGCAGCATAAGCAAGAAATAACCTTACAAATTCAATTTTGGCAATAGGGGCAAAGGTTTCTTCAAAATCAATAACTTCCATTTTTGAATACTCTTTACATACCGGTCTTTCTTTATTCTGGACCACTTGACCTTATTCATTCAGTTTATTTCGAAAGACCCATTTAGTACCAATCACATTCTTATCTTTAGGTATAGGAACAAGTATCCATGTATCATTATTTTCAATTTTCATTAGTTCTTCCTTCATAGCTTCCATCCAGTATTCATCATTTCAAGCTTCTTTGAAATCTTTAGGTTCAATCATGGAAATTAGGCAATACTATTTTGCAATCTTTCTTCTAGTTTGCACTCCTTTATTCTTGTCTCCTATAATTTAATTTTCAGAATGATTTAGCTTTTCATGCCTTGGAGCTTTTGGATTCTCTCAAAAATTTATTCTTTTGTTCTTTCTTCTGCACTTTCACTTGTCTCTGCTTCCTAACTATCTTGATTTACCAAAACAAATTGAAGTTGTCTTACCAGAACATATGGCACAATTTGAAGTTGATTTTTTGTATGAACATTCTTCCCTTTGTTTGTATTGTCTTCATCTAAATCATATCCACAATATCTGGATGATCTAGCAGAATCCTCATCAACTCTGACATTTGCACTATTAACCATTTTTCTCATTCTTTTGTTATAGCACCGGTAGGCCTTGCTTCTAGTAGAGTAACCTAGAAAGATTCCTTCATCGCTTCTTGCATCAAACTTACCTATATCATCATCTCTCTTGATGTAACACTTGATTCCAAAGATCTTGAAGTATTTAATAGTAGGCTTATAACCAAATTATAATTCAAAAGGAGTCTTACCAGAATTACCATTTACATTTACCCAGTTCAAAGTGTACACAACAGTGCTTACAGCTTTTCTCTAGTAGATGTGACGCACATTTCTTTCAATCATCATTGTTCTAGCAGCATCGAGAATTGTTTTGTTCTTCCTCTCTACAACTCCATTCTATTGAGGGGTTCGGGGAGCAGATAACTATCTTCTAATTCCATGCTCTTCATGAATAGAAATAATTAAACTCCCTAGAGGTGAATTCACCATCTCTATCTAACCTTAGGCATTTGATTTTCAAACCTTTCTCATTTTCTACCATAGCTTTGAAAATTTTGAACTTTTTTAATGCTTCACATTTCTCTTAAGAAAGTAACCCATATCATTCTAGAATAATCATCAATAAGTAGCATAAAGTACCTTTCACCATGGATACTACTAACTCTAGAAGGACCACATAGATCATTATGCAATAGCTCTAGTAATCCATTTGAATGATTTTGTTTTCTCTAAAAAGAGACTAGTATGTTTTCCCATCTGACACTCCTTGCAAATTGTGTTAGCAGGCTTCACTAGGTTAGGTAAATCTCTTACTACTTGAGTGGAACTTTATTTGACTATGTTATCAAAATTCACATGAAACAACCTTCTATGCCATAACTAGCTTTCATCTACTTGAGCAATTAAACAACTTTCACTGGCAGCATTCAGGGGAAAAACATTACCTTTTGTCTATTTACCTGAAGCAAATATATTTTTAGAACTTTAATATATCCTGCATCTTCCATCTTTGAATTGAAGATCATAACCCTTGTCCACCATCTATCCAACACTCAACAGGTTGTGCTTCAAGCCTTCAACATAAATAACATCATTAGTGTTATGCTTACAACCAAGACAAATAGATCCTCTGTCACAAATCACACAAGCATTGTTATCTCAAAATCTTACAATCCCACCATCATACTTCTGTAGACTTACAATATTTATTTTGTCAGCACTCAGATGATGTGAGCATCCGCTGTCAATGACCCACTCATCATTTTCTTCAATTCAGGTTTTAAGAGCTTTCTCAACTTTAGAAGATTCATTAGCCACAAGACTATTTTCCTTAATAGCAATGAAAACCCAATCATCTTCATTTCCATTTTCTTTATCAAACTCTTCATCAGTCACACCCTCTTTCATAAAATAACATTTCTTTTGGAATCTAAATTTATAAGGTTTATATCTAGGAACTCTTTTAGGACACCTTGATGCAAAATGACCTATTTTACTACAAGAAAAGCATTTGATAGGAAACTTTCCTTTATACTTACCTTGTCCTCTACCTTCTTTCTTCACAATCAGTGCTTCCAACTCTTCTACCTCTCTTTCTTCATCTTCAAGTTGTTTCATTTCTTCCTCATACTTGAATTTCTTTCTATAACTCTCTCCTGGATCATATATTTTCTTGTTTGTTCTTGATATAGTAGCCTTGAATGCAATTTCAGTCTTAGGAGCATATTCACCAAATTCGGTCAACTCAAAGGCAACAAGTTTACCAATTAGTGTATCTCTTGTCACATTCATCAATGATCTGATTTCTTCAATAGGATGAGCCTTCACTTTGTAGGAGGGAGGTAATTATATGATCACTTTAGCCATAATTTATTCCTCTTCCATGGTACCACTGACACATCTAATACCCATCTCTATTTCATTTACTCTTTGCATAAAAGAATAAATATTTTCATCTTCACCCATCTTCAGATTTTCATACTTTCCTTTCAAACTCTATAACTTAGCCATCTTCACATGTACATCTCCTTCATGCAAAGTTTCCAACTTCATCCACATCTCATGAGCTATTTTTAAACCTATCACATTTGTCATTTTTGAATCTATTAGAGCATTCAACAAAGCTTCCATAGCCTTGACATTATTCTTAGCCTCTTTAATCTCATCAGTAGTGGAAGGACCATTCTAAGGAATAACATATCTATTCTTTGTAATCTTCTAGAAGGGTTCACCAATACACCTCAAATGACACTCCATCCTAGTTTTCCCCAATGAGTAGTTTGTTCCATCGAATTTAGGACTTACGTCTTGTATGATGACATCTCAAATCATCTCAAGATTTTAAACTTCTTTAAAAGAACCTGCTCTGATACCAATTGTTGGAAAACAAGGACAAAAAACTGAGAGGGGGGGTGAATCAATTGTCACAAAATATTTAAACTTTTTCAAACTTAACTCAATCTCAAATCTGATGAATGAATAGTAAACCATGAACAAACAACACATCAGAAGAACATAGAACACCAAGATTTTTTACATGGAAACAATATTAGGGGAAAAACCATAGTGGATGTTAGTCCACAATATTATACCCTATTAAAAGTATAAGAAAAATAATGGGAATGCACATGCATTCAGGCACAATTCCTAGAGCTCACTGCTCAAATACAAGAGGGCTCACTACCCAATAATACACAACAATACGGATTAGATCCACATGGTATGAACAAGGAAATAGCTTCTTCACAAGCCTGATTATAGTTCCAGTTAAGCACAAAAAACCTTCTTCACACTTCGCTAAAACTTCTTCTCATTCTTCTCTGTAATCAATTTATTTGGACACTATTTGCACATCTGCACTTTCTCTGGCATACATTCACTCTAATGCACACACTAACTTTGTTCAAACAATCACTCTTATATATCCATAACATGGAATTACATCAACAAGCTTGCCAGCCAAAATATAAGACATATTTTCAATGTCAGCCCAAATTTACAAACAAATTTTCAATGTGGATCAAACACCATCAGCTAATATCATGATATGACAAAAAATAATATCCTCAAGCATGCCAAAAGTTCAAAATTAAATCTTCAAGGATCCGCAACATGCCACAACCATCATGTTAGCCAAGAACATGAAAAACTGAACATACCGAGAAAAATATTCAACCATGAGCACACCAATCAACGTAGATGTGCAACAAAGATAGTGCACAATCTAGAAATATCCACAAGCACCAAGAAACAATAGAGAAATATCCGTAGCAAGTAGAATTACTAGAATCCCACCAAATTTAATCAAGAACATTAACAAAGACCACATAAACATTGTCAGAACATAAATCTTCATGTAGACCACTAAAACTTCTATTAGATGGAATAGATCCACTCAGCAATAAACCCTTTAGTCCAAAGTAGTTGATCTTCAACGTACATAACAAGACACCTTCATGACCTTCATACTTCCACTAGGAACCTAAAACTCTTTCTTTAATATTTTTCTCAATAACCTCGACATATATAGCCTTCAACACAATAATGGTAATAGTGTTGACATCAATGACAACCACATATTGGCACCACAGCCACAAAATCCAACAGCTTCCATGTTAGGTAAAGGGTAGTTATCTTTCAAGGATCATGCAACATTGAGGTTTCTAAAATCTAGATAGTCTTATGTCTCCATTTTTCTTCCTAATAGGAACAAAATTGGACACCCATGAGGAATGCCTTATAGGTTTGATAATTCCTGCATTACTCATTTTAGCAAGCTCTTCTTGTATTTTAGGTCTCAAGGTTGGATTAATAGGCCTTTTCTTTTTCCTAAAAGGTTTTTTATTAGGCTTCAATTGGATCTCATGCTAGAACAAATCTTCCCTATTGGCCTTTAGATCATCATAGGACTATGCAAATACATGTCTATATTTCGTTAATAAGGAAATCAACATAGTCCTCACATGTGGCTTCTTTTTTTTACAAATGTATACTTTCTTAGGATCATTTTTTGTTCTCATATTTATCTCCTCTAGGTCCTCTTTATGTGAGTTGCTTGCTTAGTATTTGATTTATCTAGGCCATCAAAGACCCTTTCAAGTGCAACTAACCCCTTAGGGATTTGATCGATTTTCAACTAAATTATTGTTGGTGTAATTAATATTTAATTACACTTTTGCATAAGTTTACTTAGGCATGTTTCATTCCTAAGTTATAGGTTTTATGCTTATCTTGTTGAGCTATCTTGTTTCTCAAGATAAGATTAGGTTTATGCATATTTGCTTTTATAAAGCAAATTATCTCTTGTAATTATTGTACTTCGAACATATCAATTTGCACATCTTTTGCAAATCTCTGCTTTTTCTATTTTTTTCTTCTGTGGAAGGTGATTTTCTGGTTTTCATTTCAGATCTTGGTTTCTAACATGGTATCAGAGCGTTGATTTGTAGCCCCTTCTTAGCTGTTTTGGAGGAATACATTGCAGAGCTTGTTCGGAGTCCCTCGAGGATTTCATTCCTTGAGCACATTTATGCAGTGCCTTGGATCAGATCAGGGTTTTCTATTGGATTTAGATCACTGGAAAAAGTTAGAAATGGCTTTTATTTCATTCATTTTGGTCACTGTTTGCCAGATCTGTGAGGGTTTCAAGCTAGGTGATTTTTCTGATAAATCTAGTGGTTGCTTGATTTTCAGAGCACTTTGGGCCCAAACGGACTTCACCATTGGATTTGTAGCACCCAAAAACCACTATTTTGATATAAAATTTGTCTAATTTGGACACAGTCGACTAGGGAGGCAAAAAAAATTTGTTTGAGGGTCATACGGCCCCTAGGCATAGCTTTCGAGGTTCAAATTTTGAAAAAAAAAAAAAAATATTTAAAAAATTAAAAAGCAAGGCAGTTTTTTGCGCTCACAGTTCAAAATGCACCTCTGCCCGTCCGCCCCTGAGCGGCCTCCTGAGCTTCGCCAACTCGTCGCCTGACAGCCTCCCCTGCCTGGTCCTCCCCTCTCCAAATCTCAACCCCCTGTGCCTAGTAAAACCTTTGCCGAGGACATATGGGCGACCGAGCATCCACCTTAAGCCCCCATCGGGCTTCCAACCCCCCTCCCCGATTAGATGGGTGATCGGGGGCTCCATCGCCGGTCCCTGCACTTCAGCCCCCTAGTTCGCCCAAGCAACCAGGGGCTTTATTTTTTAGCCCCTGAGGGCTACAGATGGCCAAATCGGACTTTTTTAGAGCACTTTCATGGAAATAGGTGTATCTTGGGCATACAACGTCCTTTTTTCACAAACCAGATATCGTCAAAAAGATGTTTTGATGCTCTACACAATGGTGCAGGTGTGATTTTTTGGTTTTTCATTTCTTGATGTCTTTTTCGGCCTCGAAAGTTAGATGTTGTTGTTTTCACTCCGGGAGATGTATCTTTTGACTCGCTTATCCATTTTTCACGATTTTCATGGCGTTGGAAATCTGGTTTCGGCCTCTATGTAGATATGAGGTTATTTATAGAATATTTGTACCTTATTTTATGCATGCATTTTTTTTGTTTTATGCACTAGGATTGCATTTCTGCTTATGTTTATGTAGTTTTGCATTCTCTCCTTCTGCAATCATTGGGTATTGTAATAACAAACTGATATAAAGTTCCATTAAGGGGGGGTTCTTGCATCCATTCTTTATATTGGTGACAACTCACACGAGTTTTTCTTGTTTCCTGTTGTTTCCTTTAGCTTCTTTCTTGCTTAGGTAGACACATCGTTGGTTTGCTTTAGTTCACATTTCACATTGGGAGTTTATGGTTCTTGATCCGCATTGGTTCAGATGTTTCTCAGTTTGAAGGCCATGTTTTTATGGTTAATGTTCCAGAATCTTGATGGTACTCATCTTATGGATAGTTTTAGTTTCAGTTTGGCATTGGCTTCGAGAGACACAGCTTCTAGATTTTTTCATCATTATGGGCTTCATTCATCCTTTCATCTACTGTTGCTTCCAAGGTTGATCCAGTATGTGAGTTTATAGTGTTCCTTGGCATTGGGTCTGCTGTTGCATTTGTGATTCCGTTATGGTATTTTTCAAATAGAAGTATCTTTCCTTGTTTGCCGGATTTGGGGTTCTAGGGTTGCTTCATTAGAGTTCTTCCAGTGATTCCTTGCAGTAGTTCATCTCATTGAGGGGGGGTTTTTCCCACTGGGTTTTCTCTCTCTTTGCATTTGTACATGGGTACCTGATCAGGCCTTTGTTGTTGGGACCCATCTCACATCATTTGCATAATAATCTGCTTCTCCCTAAGTTGCACTTATGGGGGGGTGTTGGTGTAATTAATATTTAATTACACTTTTGCATAAGTTTACTTAGGCATATTTAATTCCTAAGTTATAGGTTTTATCCTTATCTTGTTGAGCTGTCTTTTTGCTCAAGATAAGATTAGGTTTATACATCTTTTCTTTTATAAAGAAAATTATCTCTTGTAATTATTGTACTTCGAATATATCAATTCGCACATCTTTTGAAAATCTCTACTTTTTCTATTTTTCTCTTCTGTGGAAGGTGATTTTCTAGTTTGCATTTCAGATCTTGGTTTCTAACAATTACCTCTTTACCAAAAAATGTCTCCTTTCCATCAACTTCCACCACATATGAACTGAATTCAATCTCTTCACATTCATATTGGTCAATGCAGTGCAGGAACTTCTAGATGCCATTATCATCCTCAAACACTTTCCAATTACAAATGTTGTTAGGTAATACAGGCCTTGTTTGTACCTCAATTCTTGAGATACCATCAAAAGTCACATCATCTAGTTTGACTATAATATTAGCCTGTAAATTTGCTTGGACATTCTATCCTCTCTATCCAATCTATTCCAAAAGCATCAAATACCCCGATAGTATCCTAGACCTCATTTTTATATTGTCTCAACCTTTTGTCCTTAGTGACAAATCTAGACCTGACTTGGGAAACTACTAACTAAAAATCCCCAAATACTCTTAGCAATTTTATCTGATGTTTGGAAGCTAGCTTTAGACCAAGTAGTAAAGCTTCATACTTGACAACATTATTCGTACATGCAAACTATAGAATAAAGGAGTACTTGAAATTCTTACCTTGTAGAGATATAAGGATGACCTTAACACATGAGCCTTCTTTCAAACAAGCCCCATCAAAATAAAGAGTCCATAGAGTATCTTCCTATGGTGTTTGCAAGACCTTTCTAACAATTGGCGCGGGCTTAGTTTCTTCTTCTTCTTGCTTCAACTCCTCCACACGAAAGGTGTCAATACCAGTGTCCAAAAAATTTATTATTGGGGGATATTCTATATGCTCTATCATATGCTAAAATATTGATTCTCTAGAACTTTTGGCATCCTTCTGATCAATTGAGAATGTAGCAAAGGATGGGTCACATTGCATACTTCCTCCCATAACAACACACCATTTTTTTGATAGCAGCATTCCATAAGTTGGTGAAATATCCACCACTATTACACTCATGATTATCTCTTTTTTAGGAAATGCAACCAGCTTATATGGGACCTTACGAATTACCCCAATTAAAGGGACCTCTCTAGAATCCATGGCATAGCACTTTCCATAGGTGCTATCAACCTTCAAGCCTGTTTCTTCCATAATCTTGACGGGCATAACATTATTTGAAGCACTAGAATCTATCATATAGTTCCTAAGTAGTTTCCCATCAATGATAAAGCTCTAAAAGAAAGGATTGACCAAACTAGGATTTGTAGTAATGGTGGTTCCTAAATAGATCTCAGGGTTCTCATTAATTATTGCACCTACCTTAGTATTATTTTCTTGATTCTTACTTGTTTTGGGTACATCAGCCTCTAATTTATGTTTTCTACCCCATGCAATGCTTTTAATAATAGCCATTGTTTTCTTCTTATGGTCATCGATCCTCATCATCTCATGAAATGGGACTGTAACCCAGATTTGAAACAAGACCTAAAACATATCAATGGGAGAATAACTTGGCACCTCTGGAAGTATTATTTCCTAGGGGACTACCTTATCAACTTGTTTATAAAAAATTTCAATACTAGGCTTCAACTCTTTGGCCTTTCGATCTTGATGTGTAACTGCAGCAGTAACCTTTTATTTTCTACCTTTCTTAGCCTAGATTCTCATTTCTTTAGCTTCTTTAGGATTGGTCTCTTCCTTCTTACTCTTTATCTTGACTCTTTTACTTTCTGCATTGTTCTATTTAATGAATAAGCCTCCAAGATGGCCTTGATTGCCACTCACCACCCTATTCCTCAAGAGGATATCACTTCTTTCTTGATCTCTAGCAGCCAATGCAATTGTATATTTCTCTATTTCCTCATTCAAAGGTCTTCTCAGGGAAACACTAGATGCATCAAGATTATAACCAGTGTATTCATCTTCTCTTTCCTCATCTAATAATACTTATTGATGGTGCAAAACTACTTCATGTCTTTGTACATTCAAATCATTTGTGTTAGCATCATCACTAGAAGAATAATCACTACATTTGGGATGAGCCTTGCTAGCTCACTGCTCAAACCCCTGTCTTTTTTTTTTAAGTCTATTTGTGTTTTTTAGTTTTTTAGAGAAATTTTGTAGACAGAAGAGAAGGGGCGCATCATATAAAAGCTCACAGAATGAAAACTTGAGCAAATTTAATCAAACTGAAATTGTAGAAGGTGTTTATTATCATCAACAATGGATTTAAAACATACAAACATACCCGAAAGCCTCTAGATTTTTTAAATAAGAAATCCGATCAGCATAGTGAAGAACTGACAAAAACTGGAGTAGAGAGTTACAGACTTCAAAGTTTATTCTGAAACTGAAGCCAGAGAGAAGTATAGGTAGGGCGCCCAAGTTCATGAAGAGAGATCCTCTGAAAGAAGACGTTTCTCCAAAAAGCCAAAAAAAAACCTTCCTTGCAAGTGCCACGCCCTTTCAAACAAAAAGCACCAAAAACCATCTCTGAAGGTGTGCCCAAACAGCCATGAAGTCTGCCATGGTGAAGGAAGAATAGCAACCAATAAACCCTCTATGTTTTTGATGAAGAACACTACAAAAAATCTGTTGAAGCACTGCAGAACTTCTGAAATGAAGCTCTCTAAATCTGCACTAATTCAGCTGATCTCTCACAACTTCACAAGTGCTCACACTGAAGAGATTTCGTTCTCCAATGGTGGATTTGCTGCAAACCTGATCACAGGCTGAAAGCAAGGGAAAAAACCTCCAAGGCAAAGTTGAAATATTCAAAAAGATGAGTTTCTCATTGCCCAAATCCCTTATAAAGCAAAGGAGGTGAAAACCTAAGAAAGTCGTACATTTTAGGGCTTTAGCTCATTTAAATTTATGGAAATAAACTTAAGTCACTTTCCATAGTCTCCCTTTTGATTTTTGGCGCCTCCTTTAAGTGAATAAAAGATATAACATTAAAATATTCACTTTAGACTTAATTTAAGTGAAATAAGAATTATAAAGTCAATTTGACTTTATAAAAAGACTTTAAGTTAAAAATTAACTTAAATCACTTAAGTAAGCCTATCTCCCTCAATTCTCAACAAGAATTCAATGCCGTCAGAAGCAAAGAAACTCCTGTACTGCCAAGGCCTGCAATGAGCCTATCCACGATCTCAAAAATGAAATCGACCGAACTCTCCAGAAGGTACCACTGACCCTCTAACCAATCCAATTAGCCCACAAGGGTCCAAGAAAAGGGCTAACACACTGCATCAGGTGACTGACTAGAGTGGGGACATCACAGTCTGCCCTCCCCGAATTTGCTTGTCCGCAAGCAAACTCAAAGTTGGATGCTATAAAACACTATCACCCTCCCAAGTTGCATCCTCTGCTGGTAGATCCTTCCACTTCACCAAGTATTCCCTGATAACCCTTCTTCGAAGATGACGCTTCCTAGAATCCAGAATGGCCTCAGGAACCAATATCAACTTCCCCTCATCATCCAGGGGTGGCAAATCAATAGAAGGAATCACATGTGGTCGCAATGCCTTTTTGAGGCGTGAAACATGGAACACATTGTGAACCTTGCTGTCCATCAGAAGATTTAACTCATAAGCCACTTCACCGACCCGTCTGACAACTCTGAATGGCCCATAGTAACACGGCTTAAGTTTCTCTATGCCCTTCTTACGAAGGGTGGACTACCTATAAGGCTGGAGCATCAAATACACCAAATCATCGATCTCGAAAGATCGCTCCACTCGCCTCTGATCAGCATATTGCTTTTGCTGATTCTGAGCTTTCTGTATATTCTCTCTGAGTGCTCTCATAATATCCTGGTTCTCCTGCAATAGATCACCAGCACTAGGTACTCTATTGTCACTCAGTAACAAGTCTAGAAAGCTCAGAGCATCATATCCATATAAGGCTCGGTAAGGGGTCATCTGAATGCTCATGTGATGAGTGGTATTGTAGCAATACTCACAAAGGTATAACCATCTCACCCATGCCTTCTGCTGCCCTGAACTATAATTTTGTAAGTATCCCTCCACCCATTTGTTGACTATCTCAGTCTGCCCATCTGTCTGGGGGTGGTAGCTAGTACTCGGAGTGAGTTCTATCCCACAAAGCTTGAATAAATCCTGCCAGAAGTTACTCATAAACCTAATGTCTCTATCACTGACTATACTCTGAGGCAAACCATGCAACCTGAATACCTCATGAAAGAACAAATTTGCCACCTGAGTAGTTGTGTGCGTAGTAGTGCTTGAGAAGAAATGAGCATACTTCGTCAATCGATCTACCACCACAAAAATGTTGTATTTCCCTTAAGCCTTCGGCAAGCCCGTAATGAAGTCCATAGACAAGCATTCCCACTTCCTCTCAGGGATAGGAAGCGGCTGGAGTAATCCTGCAGGGTATGTGTGTTCTTGCTTGTTCTGCTGACAAACAAGGCATTCCCTGACATACTGGAGAACAAAGGATTTGAGACCCTTCCAAGAGAATCTTTCCCGTACCTGCCTATAGGTCTTAAAGTACCTGGGATGTCTTGCCATAGGTGCATCATGAAATGATCTCAAAACTTGGTTCATCATCTCTGAATCTAGAACTAGAAATATCCTCCCTTTGTAAATGATAAGATCATCTACAAGTGAGTATCTGGCATCCTGTACTGTTCCATCCACTATGCTAGAATCCCACGGGTTCTTAGCATACTCAACTACAATCATATGTCTCCAGTCCTCTGAAATCTGTGTAATGGAGCTCAAGTGAGGACGGCGAGATAATGCATCAGCAACTACATTCTGAGTACCCTTGACATAGGAGATGTCAAAATCATAGGACTGAAGTTTGCTGACCCATTTCTGTTGTCTTTCATTTAAATCCCGCTGTCCAAGGAAGTGTTTTAGACTATTATGATCGGTTTTAACACAGAATTTACTACCAATCAAGTATTGCCTAAACTTTTCCATGGCATGCATGATAGCCAACATCTCCTTGTCATAGATGCTAAAGCTCCTCTCAGGACCTCTCAGCTTCCTACTCTCGAAAGCTATAGGATGACGATCATGGATAATGACTGCACCAATTCCCTCACCACTGGCATCACAATGTAACTCAAAGGGTTTGGTGAAATTCGATAAAGCCAACACTGAACATGAAGTCATGAGAAGTTTGAACTTCTCAAAGCACGCTTGTGCTAATGGTGTCCACACAAATGCACCCTTCTTAGTCAAATCAGTTAGTGGCGCAGCATGCATCGAGAATCCACTAATGAACCGACAATAGAAGGCACATAATCCTACAAATCCCCTAAGCTATGTCAATGTCTTAGGTGTAGGCCAATCAATGATAGCTCGAACCTTCTCTGGATCCATGCTAACTCCCTCACTGCTAATAATGTGACCCAAATACAAAAGCTTAGCCATGCCCAACGCACACTTGGACTCCTTGGCGTACAAGGACTCCCTGTCAAGTATGCTCAAAACCTCATCCAGGTGACCCATGTGTTCTTCCCAAGATCTGTTGTAGACTAGGATGTCATCGAAGAACACCAACACATGTTTGCTCAGTTGAGGATGGAAAACCCTGTTCATAGTGGACTGAAAAGTGGCTGGAGCATTGGTTAAACTGAAAGGCATAACCAAGAAATCAAAGTGTCCACAGTGACATCTGAATGCGGTTTTCTCTATGTCCTCCTCTCAGACTCTGATCTAATGATAACCTGTCCTCAAATCAATCTTTGAGAAGT
Source organism: Sequoia sempervirens (assembly GCA_007258455.2). Classification (NCBI taxonomy): domain Eukaryota; kingdom Viridiplantae; phylum Streptophyta; class Pinopsida; order Cupressales; family Cupressaceae; genus Sequoia; species Sequoia sempervirens. The sequence goes on from VDFB02271358.1 coordinate 110,090,316, forward strand.
AGCAAGCTCCATGAAGCTCATCTATCAACTCATCAATCTACGGAATAGGATATCTGTTCTTTATAGTTCTCCTGTTAAGCATTCTATAATCAATACACATTCTGAGTGTACCATCCTTTTTCTTCACCAAAACAATTGATGAAGCAAAGGGTGACTTACTCGGCCTAATGTGCCCCATAGCCAAAAGTTCTTTGATGGTCTTCTCAATTTCATCTTTCAAGCGTTTGGGGTGCCGATAAGGAGTGATCATGATAGGTTTCATGCCCTCATCCAGCTCTATGATATGCTCAATACCTCTATTAGGAGGTCTACCTGGTGGAATTGCACTGAAAACCTTGGTATGTTTGGTTTTGAGTTTCTGTACATTTGGATGGTAAGAAGAAACTGGCTGATCCAAATGTGAAGGCATTAACTTGCATTCATCTACTCAATCTACCATGTCATGACGAACCAAACGTTCCATTCTTTTGAGTGAAATTTCTTTCACATTGTTGTCCTTGATGGCTTTTAGAACATGTTTTGTGCCATCAACTTTGAATTTCATCTCCATATCGTTCAAATTAAGTGTGAACTCTCCTATAGCATGAAGCCACTTCATGCCGAGAACTATATCAGTTCCTCCCATGTTCACAACATAAAAATCTTCCTTAAACTCATAGTTATTGAGTTTCAAGGGCAAGTCTAGAACCATCCTCTCGCAAGTGAGAGTGTATCCATCAACAACCCTGACTCGAATTCCTTCAAATTGCTGAGTTTGAATTCCTCTTTTCTCCACCAAATGTGAGTCAATGAAATTGTGAGTTGCACCTGTATCTAAAAGAGATATGACTCTTTGACCAGTCAAGACCCCACGGAGTCTGAAAGATCCCTCTCTCTGCATGCTGGATAAATGAGCCTCCTTTAACTCAGTTTCTACTACAATTTCAGCCTCATCTTCTGATTCTTCTCCATCTGTATCATAATTTGGAGCTTGTTGATCAGAAAAATCAGTCACTTCTTCTCCCTCATAAAACCACTCCATGTTCCTGTTTTGCCCTTTAGGTTTGAGGGGGCAATCATGATTTTGGTCATAAGGGCCCTTGCAGTAAAAACAAAGTCTCCTCCTACGAAGATCATTCATGGTTTCTCGATCCAAAGGTGTTGTATATTTCTTCTTATGATCAGCATTATCAACTTTTTTGGGATCATATTTATGTTCATTGTAAGAAGTAGAAGGTTTGGTGCCAAATTGCTTTCGAGGAGTAGTGAGCTCCATGCTGCGAGCTTTCCTCATGGTTTCCTATAATGTAGGGGGATCAAATGCCTTGATCCATCCTTTCATAGGCTCGAAAAGTACCTCAATGAAGAGTATGATTAGCCTCCTCTCAGAAATGCCTGTAACCATAACTGACAATCTCTGAAACTCCCCAATATATGACTCTAAACTACCTAGCTGTTTCAGCTGTGCTAGGTCTCTGAAAAATAGCTCGGGATCACATTTGTCAAACCTCTCTACCATTCTATCTATGAATTCCTGGTATGAAGTAATCTGATCATGGTGAAGAGTAGCCATGCCATGAATCCACCAATCATGAGCTACACCATCAAGATGAAGTGTTGCAAATCGAATAGCATCTTCCTCGGGCATGGGATGTAGAGTCAAGAATGTATCTAACTTGTTGATCCAAGCACGTGCTGTAACTCTACCACTGCCATCATAGTTCGCCAAGGTGAGTTTATTGGTAGCCTGTCTAAGATCACTGTGCTTGTACCAAGGCCTCCTGTCATTCCTATTTCTGTTATGTTCTCTCCTTTGGCTCATGAATCTATCAAAGTTAAGGTGCTCCTTAACTCTAGGTGGCAATGCGTCCCATTCATCATGCATAACCATGATGTTATCTGTGAAATTAATCTCACCACCCTGTTCAACCTCTTCCTCATCCTCTGTATCATTCTTGGTGAAGGTAGGACATGTTGCTCTCACAAAAGTGTGAGCTGGAATAATAGGTCTATGAGGTGCGCCATGGATACTGCCCTCATGTTCATGCCCTGGATGCTGGCCTCTCTGAAGTGTTAAGTTCTCTACATTTGTGCTGAGTTGCTGGAGAATATTTGCTACCTGTTCTTGACCTGCAACCATACCTCTTAGCACATCTCTAGCTTCTCTATCCTCTTTGTTCATATGAGAACTTTCTCCTTCCCTGTTAGCCATATTATCCCAGTCTATTTCCTCCTCTTGTTCGTCAAATGGAAATGATGGAAAAGGATTATGATCACCTCTTTGATTTCTAGGGCCCCCACGAGAGTAGAACTTGTCAAAACCCTCTTGGTGTGACTTCATAAATTTTTTCAAATCCCACAAGCTGGCAGGATCAGAGCTCTGATACCACTGTGATGAGCCTTGCTAGCTCACTGCTCAAACCCCTGTCTTTTTTTTTCTAAGTCTATTTGTGTTTTTTAGTTTTTTAGAGAAATTTTGTAGACAGAAGAGAAGGGGCGCATCATATAAAAGCTCACAGAATGAAAACTTGAGAAAATTTAATCAAACTGAAATTATAGAAGGTGTTTATTATCATCAACAATGGATTTAAAACATATAAACATACCTGAAAGCCTCCAAATTTTTTAAATAAGAAATCCGATCAGCATAGTGAAGAACTGAGAAAAACTGGAGTAGAGAGTTACAGACTTCAAAGTTTATTCTGAAACTGAAGCCAGAGAGAAGTATAGGTAGGGCGCCCAAGTTCATGAAGAGAGATCCTCCGAAAGAAGACGTTTCTCCAAAAAGCCAAAAAAAACCTTCCTTGCAAGTGCCACGCCCTTTCAAACAAAAAGCACCAAAAACCATCTCTGAAGGTGTGCCCAAACAGCCATGAAGTCTGCCATGGTGAAGGAAGAACAGCAACCAATAAACCCTCTGTTTTTGATGAAGAACACTACAAAAAATCTGTTGAAGCACTGCAGAACTTCTGAAATGAAGCTCTCTAAATCTGCACTAATTCAGCTGATCTCTCACAACTTCACAAGTGCTCACACTGAAGAGATTTCGTTCTCCAATGGTGGATTTGCTGCAAACCTGATCACAGGCTGAAAGCAAGGGAAAAAACCTCCAAGGAAAAGTTGAAATATTCAAAAAGATGAGTTTCTCATTGCCCAAATCCCTTATAAAGCAAAGGAGGTGAAAACCTAAGAAATTCATACATTTTAGGGCTTTAGCTCATTTAAATTTATGGAAATAAACTTAAGTCACTTTCCATAGTCTCCCTTTTGATTTTTGGCGCCTCCTTTAAGTGAATAAAAGATATAACATTAAAATATTCACATTAGACTTAATTTAAGTGAAATAAGAATTATAAAGTCAATTTGACTTTATAAAAAGACTTTAAGTTAAAAATTAACTTAAATCACTTAAGTAAGCCTATCTCCCTCAATTCTCAACAGAATTCAATACCGTCAGAAGCAAAGAAACTCCTATACTACCAAGGCCTGCAATGAGCCTATCCACGATCTCAGAAAATGAAATTGACCGAACTCTCCAAAAGGTACCATTGACCCTCTAACCAATCCAGTTAGCCCACAAAGGTCCAAGAAAAGGGCTAACACACTGCATCAGGTGACTGGCTAGAGTGGGGACATCACAACATTCTAGGTCTAACCTAGTCATGAATAAATTTGTAGTGTCATCTAGGTTATGTGGAGAATCAGGTTCCTTTTGATCATCTTGAGTTTCTTCCAAGGATCTCACAACTGCACATTGTTGTGATGAATGAGGCATTTCACACACTCCACACCATGGTAGGTCTTGAACAATATTTGTTGTATTCTTATGTAAAGGGTCAAGTGTAGCCTAAAAGTTCTTCTGATTATTTTGAATTGGCTTCCCATTATGTCAACTTGTATGGTAAGGATAATCTTGAAGTCTTAGGGGCCTCTCGTTCATCTCGAACTAAGGTTTGTCATTCTTTGCTTCTTTCAGCAAAAAAATTAGGACTTGATCCAACTTTTCATCTGGGGCTATAGCTTTAACTACTTTCTTAGTTTGAGAGTTATTATAAGGCCTAGGGTCATCCCTTCTACCAAATTTACTAGATTCCCTTTGATTATTTTCAATGTTTACTACCATCTTGTAGGCTTCACTCAGAGACTATGGATTCTTGTCTCTAAGAAAATAATACATCTTAGAGTCATATGAATTACAATACACCACCAAACATGGTCTTTCATTGGGCCTTAGGCATCTAAGGACTTTATACATTGCCTTCTAGAACCTTACATTGAACTTAGTAGCCATTTCATTGTGCCCTTTTGTGATATTATTGAAATCATTCAACCTAAATTGTGGATTGGTTCGATCTCTGTATTTCTCTCTAAAGATTAGAAAGAATGAATCTTTAAATTCAATGCTTGAATCTAGAAAGCTTCTATACCAATCCCTTGCATCTTCTATTAGGGATTGCATAAAATATTTCATAGCCACATCCTCATCCCACAATTCAAAGTCTTTTACAAAACTTTGAAAGGCCTTTAAGTGGTCTTCACCACTACGAGGATTTTTTCCAGTAAACTTGGGCACAAGTTTCCAGGCATTATCTGGCACTGTATTGGGGTATCCTAGGATATTTTCAAAACATAACTACCTATACCTATCAGTATGCAATAATCTTCTCCCAACAGGCCCTTCTTTCTCATCTTGGTTATCATTATCTCTCCTTCTATCACCATTGTGTCCAGACCTTCAACATTGGGAGTCATGTTGATCATTGAAATGAATTATTCTATCTTTATCTTCAGGTTGTGAGGAGGAACTAGAGGGGCTGTGAGTAGATGAAGTTTTGTCATTCGTGTGAGGATTTGAAAAGGATGTGTGGCCTTGAAAGCTCTGGGTCTTAGGTATAGGATCTTTCAATGTAGATTCTAAGAAGTTGAGCTTCCTTTTCATCTCTTTGTTTACAAGTAATTCCATCTCCTGCATCTTCCTATCCAATTCCTCATTTTATTTCATCAATTTTTCTGAAAAGGGGATATAAGCATCTTGCAATGTATCTTTCTTGGAATTACCCCCCTCATCAATTTTTACCCCTTCATTTTCCTTTTTCTCTCCCATAGGTCATTTCCCTTTATCAACATCACAAGATTCATGCTTTGTATTTTTTGGGAGGGGGAGTAGATGGGATAGAATTATTTTCAACTGTATTATTTTGTGGATCTATATTAGTATTGTTAGCTGTGGAATTTACATGGATTTTTCCTATAGTCTCATGGACAACTGGGTCATTCTCTTGATTAGCTTCAGCTTCCAATAATTTTAAAGCCTCCATCTCTTCAAAATTCCTCAACATATCGCTCTGCATCATAACATCCCTAATTCTCTTCTCCTTCTCTGCATCCCTCTTCTTTCTATTTTCATGTCACTTAGAAGCTCTTTGATTGATCAAATGCATATCATTCAACACTTCTTCATCTAGTAAGGTAGAATCTATATCAAAAACTACTGTAGTCTTTAATAATTGACATTATAATGTTTTCTTTATGTTGGTTTTGTTTATTATACAATATATGATGTTTTGTGGTATTTTGAACCTAATTCACTAACTCATTTGACTGCAAAATATGATGAAAGATGTATAATTAGATGTATTGTCGGGTACCTATGTATTTAATGTGAAATTTTCAATTTTATTAAAAATTTATGCCCCACATTTTTCAAAATTATGATGCTCCATGATTCTTGCTGCTATTTTTCACATACACTTAAAGTCAACCATCCCCTTCCATCAATTTGTGGGCTAACGGGTATATGGTTAGCATTCGTCGGGGTTCTGATGAATGTTTTTTAATAAATAAAAGTGAGTTTGACAATTTATCTATACTTGTGAATTTTCTATACTTGTGATAGTTTGTGGAGGTTATAGGGCAAATTTTTTTGGTGCAAAATATCAGAATTATTAGATTTTGTTACCTTTCTATGATTAAAAATGATTAGAGTGTGAGTTTGATATTTTTTGAAGATCTAAATATTCAAGCTTGGTAAAGAAAAATCATGTCAGATAATACTAGTGTAGAACAAAATGAAGAGACACTTGCTAGATTGTGGGCTATATTGAAAAGAAAGGGTGATGGGAAATTTTATTGTCCTTACAATAATTGCAAGGGCTTAAAGACGAAAAGAATTTTAGTCACAATAGTTGAGAAAAATTGTAGGTAGCATGGTTACATTGAAGGGGGGCATGATTATCATCCATTGGTAAGATGTTCATTATGTCTCTTTATATTGATTGAATTTGTAAATGTTTATATTGTTTTAACATTATATATATATAATCACTTGATCATGATCATGGTTTATTTGTGTCGATCATTATTATAAAGGTGGGACATCCTAGGGCACATGATATGGATTATCACAGCCTAGAGAATATGGTTTTGAAAGTGGAGGAGCATGGATTTGTGAATATCGAAGATGAAGTTAATAATCCTATAGAAGAAGATGATCATGTGCCAAAAAACATAGTTGAAGATGATGGTACAAATACATTGATCCTTGACACATTTAGTGATGCAACTGATCATGATGATCGAGATGACTTTGATGATGTTCATGATTTACCTGTACTTGAGAAGGCATACCAGCCCCTTTATGAAGGCTCCCAAACAACTCTTCTCTCTCCTATATTGTTGTTGGTGAACTTGAAGGTTATGAATGTTTTATCCATAATAGCAATCTCACAGATGTTAAGGTATGTCATTTATGTCATCTTTTTTCATCTATTTTTGTTATTAGTTCATCACTGGTAAATAAAGGATGAAATATGTACCATTAATATTCTTGATATTAATAAATTTTATTTTTTTTGTAGATTGACAGGTGAATTTTTGTTACCACCATCAAATATTTTACCTCACTCATACTGAGATTTATCTGCCATTATGAAAGATATTGGAATGGAGTATCAAGCAATAGATGCATGTCCCAATGATCATATTATATATCATAAACAACATGAATTTGTAATAGAATGCCCAAAATGTCATATCAGTAGATATCGGACATATCAACTAACAAAAAAGGTGCCTCACAAGATTCTTCATTATATTCCAATTATTCCACATATGCAATGATTATTTAGGTGCAAAAGCTTAGTGTAATTTATGGATTACCATGTATGGAATAGAAATGGAGATGAAATTCTTTGAATGCCTGCAGATGGTTCTTCATTTAGGGAAATGGAGGAAAAATGGCCACACTTTAAAGAAGAACCTCGTAATTTCAGGCTTTCATTGGCAGCATATGGTGTCAATCCATTTGGAGAGCTGAGATCTATTTACTCGGTGTGGCCTATTTTTGTTATCAACAATAACATTCCTCCATAGATTCCAATAAAGAGGGAGCACATAATGTTGGAAATGATTGTTCCGGGTATTTGTTTACATCAATTTTTTTTAACATAGTAGCATCTCATTTGTCTTATTTGTCGCATAATGACATATTTTTTTCATTTAATAGTCGTGTACATTAATTTATATATATTGTAGAAAAATGGTTATAATAATTATGTAATGCTTATGTTCATTCAACTATGTAAGTACCAACTAAAAGATATGAATGTATATATCGAGCCTCTTATCAATGAGTTACTAAAGTTATGGAATGGCATCACTATGTATGACATCTCTAGACCAATAGGACAAAGACAATTTCAATTCCATGCAATGCTTGTATGGACAATTCATGATGCCCCAGGGCTAACACATTTTTGTGTTATGTTATAACATTCGACTACACTTTAACGGTATTTAATTTTATGAAGTAGATATCATGCATGTTTTTTAAATAATCTATTCATTATATATAATTATAAAAATTGGCATATTTAATCCAATTATATATGATCTTGCAAGTCTTCAAATAGAGGGAAAATTTGATGTCTAAAGATGAAATCTCATCGTTCAACAAGTTTAGGAAAGTAGGTGTTTGATGAGTATAGGCACTTCCTCAATAGAAATCATTAGTATGAAACTACTGAAAAACATCTTTTCAATGGGAAAGAAGAGACTACATCAAAACCACGAAGAATGACACCTCGCCTATAGAAGTTGGAATATAATTGAATTAATCGTTAAGGTTATACATAAGATCAAATTGTTTATCTATCATATATGATATGTTTGGAATTTATATTTTTATATTGTGTTTTGTTTAATCATGTTGTAATTAAAAATGATTGTTGTTGTTAATTTGTTTAACTTATATGCTTCATGAAGGTCGTCAAGGCATTAATGGTTGGCTTCCATAGGGACTGAAAAGTTATTCTAGACAATTTAGTAGGTTTCCCTACTATGAGTAGCTACAAATTGTGCATTTGTTTGATACAATGCATATCAGAAGGAATATAATAGAAACGTTATGGAAAATATTGAATGGAGGGCATGACAAAGAAAAAAATGTCAAAATTTGTAGTGACATTCAGGAAGCCAATCATGCAATAAAAAATGCCATTCAATTAAATAGCGATGGAGACAAAATTAATATAAGTGCCCTTCTGGTTATTAACGGAGCAGCAAAGCAATGCTATAAAAGAAGTCGTATGAAAAATTTGATTTGCCATAGGATTTTTTGTGAACATAAACAATATCATAACAAAAAAAGGTGAATTTGGGTTGGGGATGAAAATGCATGATTGGCATACCTTCATTAAGGTAATTATTCTAGTATATTTTACATATATTTGTCTATTGTATGTACTTTTCAGTGTACTATGTTTACTAGTTTTGGAAAAATAATGAAAAGATCATTTTATGATTGTTCTAATATGTTCTACCTCTATCTCTCCTAGACAACCTCGACAATAATGTCAAGAAAGCTATATATGATCTTGGAAAATACATGAGGTAAGTAGTGATATTTGTTCAATTCATTATATAGATCTTATATTTTCCATTTTATTTACTTGTTATGTAATATATTGTATATTTTTGTTAAATCTTGTTAATATATTTGTGCCTTGAATCACTTGTAGATGGTTTTCATCTAAAGAAATCCATAAAGAAGATATACATTATTGGAAGAGAAAAATTCCTCGTCTAATGTGTGATGCAAATTTGTCTACCTTTGACATTTTTCAATGCACAAGAACACTACCTCATACACCAAGTTGAGGAGATTCAATTGTGTGGCCCTGTACGTACAAGGTCAATGTGGATGGTTGAGAGGCACTTGAAATTTTTGAAGGCTTTGGTAAGACAAAGAGCACATCCTAAGGGTTCTATGGTGGAGGGATATATGGTATACCAGACCACAGTGTACATTACTGAATATCTTCCTAAGTTCACAGCAAAGATCCATGTAGATCGCAGTTGGGATCCCAACTCCATTAAAAAATTTGAAGGGGAGTACCAGATGGGGAATGGTAGATTGAGGAAAGTGAGAGGTAGTTATAAGATGATCATGGAGATTAATTAGAATATATTTTACATTTCCTTCAATTGATTGAAAAGAAACAACAAAGAACTAGTCCAAATGAAAGAATTTTCCACACACAAATAGAAAAGTACTAGTATTGTATTACTCCAGAAAATAAGTCTTTCACTGCTAGTGCCTTATTTTATCCACTATGTCATCACAAAGTCTTACTTTGATTATTCCCTTGTTGGTGTAACTTGAGATATGTTCTCCCGACTAAATTTTATTGATGTAAGATGTGTCATCGATTGGTCCATTTTCTATTGTTATGATATCAATGTGTTCCTCCAATAAAATATATCAGTGTACCCCAAGCTGAAATCCTAAGTGAGTCTATCTTTTACTTTCTTGAATAACCCATCGGTAGAATAAAAATAACATGTCCTTGATACGAGCCTTTTATCTTCATTGGAGTAGTATATGAGATCCAAATTGTCACTTGTTAGGCTTCCAGTGGCCGGTGATGAGTATTTTATCAGGGAAACTTTCATGAGTTATGCCGATATTCATTTCCTATGGTGCTACACTCTCTATTTGCTCCTTTTTAATCAAAATATACACCTCAATTTCTTCTATCGATTGGGATGAATGCAATGTGCCTATGTTGATATTGTGCAATGTACTTCCTTGTTCACATTGTTAGCTCTCAAAAATTTAGGTAAAAATACCTCAAGAGGTTGCCAAACTCTTGGTACATTTTGGGGTAACATACAAGGATAAATAGTTTTAGGCCTTATTCTCTTCAGGTGTTTCCAAAGCTAGGTGGGTCTACCTATGTGAATGAAGCATACTTGAACTATGTGATTCCTCCTACAACACTCTATTCACAATGGAAATTTGAAAGTGAATAGATGTACTACTAATCTAGCATAAATTGTAAAAGTAGTATCAAAGAAATATGTTTAGTTAATAGATGTAAAATGTTTAAAATGGAATAAAACTAAGTGATGAAATGTGAAGACCAATGCTTTGTTGGGTATATGGATTCAAGTAGAAATCAAAGACAAGTGACTTATGATTGGCAATAATTCAAACTATTTGGCACTTCTATGTTTATAACTTGCATAAATAGGTAGGGATGCAATTATCAGATTCTTCTTTAATAATCCAAAATAATATTCCTAATTTGTTGTGAATAATCAAGAGGAATTTATTCTTTACTTGAAAGACCCAATTAGTTATGCCAAACCGATACAACAAATGTGCACTGATAAATTGAAAATATGCTTGATATATCAATTTAAACAATAGAGTAATATTGAATATGGAGACAATTTGGCAATATCTTCAATTAACTTAACAAAAAATTGATACCAACATAGAGCCACTAAATCAGATATTTTCCATTAACTTCATCAAAAAATTTACACATGCATCTTGGTCCTTTATGATGCAAACATTATATCAATCACTATTCTCCTACTTCTTCTATCTACTCCTATCTTAATAAATTTTTCTTGGTCCTAGTCTCTCTTATTTATAGGAGAAGCAACAAGCTTCAGACTAAAAGACATGACTTTTGATAACAAAACTTAACTAACATGTAAACTATAACTGAAACAATTAACAACTAACACATGACAATTTTTTTAATCTCTGAGTAAAAGCCCAAGTCACCAAAGACCTATGCAAAGCTTTTACTTTATGATAATCATCATTGATAGTGATTAATCTTCATCTGAATTGAGGTATTTCTCCTGCTACTTACTTATGGTTAAATAATTTGGCCACTTGTATTCCTATGTAGTAGTGAAGTTTGATAGGTGGCTTTTCCATTTGCTATCGAGCAAGTTTCTGGCATCTACAACAAACTTTGTATAAGCATTATCCAATGCAATAATTCCATCAAGCAAAGTATGAAATTTTTCCAGATTGATATTACCATCACCTTGTATATGTGTCAAACATTGTGGAACCATTTTATCAAATTCATTTCTCCATTCATCCACATCCTTGTGTTGACCATCACCTTTAATGATCAGAGGGCTAAAACTATGTTTTATTGAATCAAATGAATTCCTTTTGTTTTCTACCTTCTTCTTCATATCAATCAAATACTTATGCTCATCAATGATTTCTTTTACCATTTATTGAGTAGGTTTTAACCTTGGGGGTGCATTAGGATCTATTTGTGTGGCTTTACATAGAGTGGTTAAGATATGGCGAGTGGGCTGCCATCTTTTCTGCAATTCCTCTAAGATAGGGGAATTAGTATTTATCTGTTCAAGAGCTTTTACCAAATGACTGAAGCCCTCATGAACTCCACTTATTTTCTCTTTTAAAACTTCAACTTTGTGTTTGAGTATTTCCTCAAAGGTACTCAAGATGTGGTGTTTGATATAATCCATATTATGATTCTTTAGTTTCTCAACCTCTTCTTTCAATTGCTGAATTTGTGGATCTTCAACTGAAGTAGGTGGATGATATGCAACCATTTCATTCCTATTTACATTTGTAGCTTGTTCCAATTGTTGTTTCAATCTAACATTTTCAATGAATAACTTATTTATCTCCTCATTTGATAGTTTGGGTCTTTTTCACATACTTTGTCATTTTCTTTTCCATGTTTTCCACTACATCTCTTGCAAACATTGTTGAATGCATTATCATGGTTGATGCTTCTATGGGAGTATTTTCCCTCATAGTTCTGACTAGAGTAGACCCTCTCATTTCTTGCACCACATCTAGAAGCCTAGGCTTCCTTGTACTTTTCTATTTCGTCCATAGGGAAAGGGTATGGGTGGTTGGATTATATCCTATCCCTGATACTCCTTCCAAATCAAATTCTGCAACCAATTTGGGATCATCTTGAGCTATGATTTGATCCAACATAAAAACTTTGGAGAGCTCCATTCCTAGCATAATGAGAATGTTACTTTTCAAAACTAAGTCCCTTGCTTCTTTAGGAGTAATATTGACATTTTCAATATTTAACTCTTCCATTGTTTCAAATCATGAGCTCCAATGAGGTTAATTTTTAGTTTTTCATCAAATTTTTTCATCTTTATTTTTATCCAAAAATATTTAAACTCCCTAGTATGGATAAAGTCATCATCCTCCATGAATATCAGGGAAGCAATAATTCTTTCATCATTGTGCATTTCATCAATAGCCTCCTCCGATATTCTCATCTTGGGATCATGAGGCTCAAGGATTTTCTCTGTCATCTCAACCAAAGTTAAGACTATCTCTTGTTCTTCATCACTTGACTCATAGTCCACTAGTGACCCAATCTTCTGTTTCTTGGTAAGAGGCTCATCTATTTGAGATGGAGGAGATGGATGAATTGGTGATGAAGGTGGTGTATGTGATGTAGAGGTTCTGGATACTAGTGGCTGGGCTATAGGAAATGGGGATGATTTCTTTTTAGCCTTTTTAGATAATTCATCAAATTTACCAAGGACTAATTGCATTCTTTTCAACAAATCTAGCTCCTCATCAAAAAACCCCTTGAACTTCTTATCTTTTCCTCTCTCTTGATCCTCCCATCTCATCATCATTAACCATATTTTCCTTCTTTCAAACACATCTACAAAATAGACCAGGTTTCTTATTACATCCTCTTCCAGATCAAATTCATGTGTCATTTCCCTCTTTGTGAGTAGGGTTCTTCTAATATTGTTGATGTGGCCTTCTGGATCACATATTCTCTTTTTCCCTAATTTGAGAGCAAAATTAGCTTTTAGAAATCTCTACAATTCCTCCAACATATCTGATCCAATTGAAAATTCTTTAAATACTATCAAATCAGGTAGAAATGTTCCTTTTTTCTAATTTTTCATCAAATCATACTCCATCCAAAGCATTTGCCACATAAATTCTAAAAATAATACTCTTCTACGCACAATTTTTTGTAAAATATGAGGGGCCTGATCACAACCATATACCCTGATGATGGTGTGTTGTGGCATCAAAAACCAATCAACATAATTATGTGTAAAGCCTTGATCCAGTTTGTATTGCAGGGGTCTCATGACATCCATTAGGGATTGTGGTAATCTTGGTGTAGGAAAATCAAGCTGAGAAATTAGTCTGATGACAAAATCAACCCTAAATACAACATAATCACTTTCATTGCATTTACTATCCCAAATATAACACCAATTTTGTACTGGGAGCATAACTCCATTCTCATGTGTTCTCAATTTCATTCTCTTTGTATATTTTGTTTCATTTTGAGATAGAATCAAATGACATAATAAGGAGTACTTTCTAAAAGTTATGGGGGCCTTAGCTTCCCTAACCTGTTACAGACCTTCATGAATTTGTTCCTCAATTAATGAAGCAAAATCAAACTCCACATTTGATTCAGGATGCTGGATAATCATAGCCATTATCATCAACCCTATTGACATATTCTCCTCTACATCAACTCCAAGAATTTGACATAATGCAGAGTAGGTATTTTTGAAATAGGTCTAAAAGTTAGACACTAGAAATGGTTCAAGTCTTGAAGAGTGAATGGGAAGGACTCTATTTTTGTCATCCCTTTTCATGTGTAAGGGGAGTTCATCAGTTCTATAGGTCCTTTTCAACCTTCTATATTCTTGCTATAGCTTTCCCAAGTCAATTTTAGTGACAACGTACCTATTTAGGTCAAAACACCTAATTATAGCTTCCCTAGAGATATCTACTCGACATTGACCATCTGGAAGTCTGGCCATTTTTTATGGGGTTTGATATCTATTGGCCAAGGTTTTGATTAGCTCAACATCAACAAAAACATTAAGAACATCTAATTTGCCTATGTTAGAAGTCCATGGGTTTGACACTAGAACCCTTTCATCTTTGTTTCTATAAAAATTCCAATATAAATTCCACCTAGACTGTGGAATTATTGGGTCCCTACACCCCTGAGCTAAATCCTTATATACTTTCTTAGAACCCTTATGTACTAAACCAAGTAACAGGGAAAGTAATGGCAACTGCAATGGAATTCTACTAGATTTTTCTTCCTTTTTAGTTCCTTCCTCTGATTTCTTTGGTGCCATTGTTTAAATTTGAATGAATGATAAGTAGACTTACCTATAATTTTTTCTGGCTCTGTAGAATTGTTCCACTGTTGTACTTTGAGCTCACCTGTATTCAGCTTCTGCTAGCATGAGCACACAAATTCTCAATTTTCCTTGTTAAATTTTGATATCATACCACATTAATTTCATATCTTAATTTCTTCATCATTCAAATCTTTCATATCGAGCTGAATTTCATACTTGAATGCTCATTGATGTGACTAGCCTTCATTTAATGTTGCAATGGTAGATTACCGCACTACCGCATGACATTTTTCATCCCCCCACAATTTAGCATTTCCTCCTTATCTATATTCTTATTTCACCACTCTACTGCGGGCTCCATTCCAACCCTTCATGATATGGTAGTGTATTATTACCTCTATTCTTAGCTTACCACTCTACCACAGGCTTCATTTCAACCCCTCACGGTATAGCGGTTCCCTCTATTAGTATTAACCATGACCCTGCTCTACCGTAGGCAAGACATCAATCTTTCGCAGTGTAGCAGTATACAATGTATTACTTCCTTTACCCACCACGCTACCATGAGTTTCTTTATTGGAGGCTGCAGTAAGGTGGTAAAAGGTAATTTTGACCTTGTTGATGGTAAAAACATGGTTTTTAAGGAATTTTTTTTTATTTCATATGAAATGATTATTAGAATTTTGAATAAAAATTCTAATTCCAACACATGTAAGCCATTCCTATAATATTTTTCTCAGTGAATCTTGCTAGTTGTTGTGCCAATATATTGTATCTTTCCAATATAAATATAAAACATGATCGGGGTGATATAGATAGTGCTTGGCCGATATGTTATATCTCTTCAATTTGAAATGTGCGAACAATGGGTCTTGGATACATATAGTTCAGAGGTTTCTTACAAAAGATAATAAGATCATTGGTAGTGGGATGTTAGGTTTTTAGGTACATCAATTATAAATTAAGGTCATATACTGTGGTAATTAACTAATTATATGTCATTTGTGAATTTCAATTTTTTTGATCTGTTGGTGAGAGTGGGATGCACTAAATTTATACGTAAACAATCTTGATTGGATGATGGTATGGATTGAACAATGTCAACAACTGGTCATGCATTAACATGGGAAGGTGTGGCTTCATTGGTTAAAGAAGCTCATCGTAATGGAGATTCCAATGTTACACCAAGAGAAATTGATTTAGCATATGGTTTAAGAGATAAATAGGTACGTATAAATATATTAATCACCCATATTATTTAATTATTTTCAATTATATTGATGTATATATATGTTGAGTTTTTTTCTTTGCATACATTCGACCAAGAATAAATATGTTTATCAACTGACGATATTGCAATAATTTTTACATGTTTGACATATTGCAGGTGAAACACCACAAGGCTATGTGGTGCAATAGTCATAAATTTTGAATCAAAAAGTTGGATGACATGAAGAAAACTTGTGATTCTGGATAACTGCAGTCTTTCAGGTGACTAATGTTTCATCTAGAAGCAGCATACATCCAGAAGTCTTAGAAAATTGATACTATGGGATTTTGGATGATATACTTGAGTCTGACTTTAAGTCCTTGAAATTAGCTTTGTTCGTCATCCAATGGTACATGGTACAATTGAATGAAAATGATCCCAAGAGAACTATTATTGAACATGATAATGGATTTACCATGGTTAATGCAAGGTCAATCGAGTGAGCTGGAAATGAGCCCTATGTTCTTTCAAGCCAATGTGAGTAGGTATTTTACTCAAAGGTTCCAAGTAAACCGGGTTGGTCATTTGTTGTTAGACATGATCCAAGAGGAAGGCTGGTAAAGTATAATGTGGGAAGAAGAAGATACTAAAGAACTAGAAGATGATGTAGATGATGATTGAGATCAACAGTTAGTTGATGATGTGCCTGATGAAGATGTCGAAGAAGAGGAACTAGATCATGATGATGTAGGATTTAATGTTCATGAAGATGATATCCATGTGGATGATGACATTATCGAAACTGATATCAATGATGATGATGATATGACCAATCCTTAAAATGTTGAATTTGGATTGGATGATGAAGAAGATCAATGATATTGAAATGTATGAGTTATGTGATTATATTATCTATTTGATATTGATTTCTTGATAGAATTATATTTGACTAATATGGTTACATAATTAATTCATGATGTACTTTTTAAGGTTGTTAATTCATGATGTTAAAACTATTGTAGCTCTCCTAGAAATTTCCATATGATTACTCTATGACTATTTATGATTAGATATTATTTGATCATATCTTTGGTTATTTCATTCCCAAAAAATTAGTGTTTCCTCATGTTGATCCCGCATAGTGACATGTGAATGGGGCCAACATTGATTTTTTTTCAATTTGTACTTGTATGGAGTGAAAATTGACATGCTTAGCCTAGACACATGCATTGATGATATGGGAGGGTTTTGAGACTCAAACATGA
Organism: Sequoia sempervirens; assembly: GCA_007258455.2. Classification (NCBI taxonomy): domain Eukaryota; kingdom Viridiplantae; phylum Streptophyta; class Pinopsida; order Cupressales; family Cupressaceae; genus Sequoia; species Sequoia sempervirens. The sequence continues at coordinate 110,107,227 of VDFB02271358.1, forward strand.
GGTCATGCTATATAAAGGCATCTCGTCCTTCCTAATAATACAAGTTGACTTATTCTTCATCTCTTTCATATATTTTTCTTAGAATTTCTTTGGTTAATGGTTTCAAAAGATGAGGCTCTCTAAGCCTCACCTTGGATCTATTACACATCAGTTTGTGCATTTTCATTAACAATGAATATTTAGATGATCTTTAAAAAGCTCATTGAATATAAAGATGATAATAGGAAGCTAAAAAAATGAGTATATTTTGTTTATGGAACCTAAACCACAAGGTTTGTCACTCTAATGCTAAAACCAAGTCAAATTAACCCCTAACACCTATTGGAAAATTCAAAACATGCCTTTCTTTCAAATTCACAAGAATGTATAAACATTTTGAAACCACACATGCATGTTATGAAAGTGTATGGTAATCCTACTTATAGCGGAAGTTCACATGATAAGCTAACCAATGGCACTATATTGGAGGATAAACCTACCAATGGAATTAATTTAAGAGGTAAGGGATGCCTCTTAGTAGAATTTTGAGTCTTGGATTAATCCATAGTGCTAAAATTAGTTCTAGTGTTCTTCCCTTGGTGTTATATTTATCTCTACAATTTCCCATACTTAAGCATTTCATCGTCCCTTTTCCCAAGCTATTTGTATCATAATATAAACTTGGTCCAATCTCACATTAGCCCCTTAAGTAATTATCCATTTCCTCCAAGTTGAATGGAACCTTTTTTACCAATTCATCTATGTTTTCCTACCCTAATGGATCAAGACTTGACATCACCTTATCAATCTTCTTTATGTCATAGCATATCTCTGAAGTGCCTTTGGCATGCTTTAGATGTGTCAATATTAACTAGATTGAATATATTAATTTTAAAGTCTCTTAACACATTCCATGACAAGAAAATGACTCATTTGGATTAAGGAGTACTTTCCTAAACCATTCCTTCTTACACCCACATCATAATTGATATCCATGTTAGTTGTAATGAGTGTTTTAAACCAACAATCAATGAATCATAGGATAGAAGAAAACTTGTTATGCACAAGGATAAGAATCAAAGAGACTAAAAGAATTGATTCACTAGATATACTCCCCATTACTGTAATAGACCAATGTAAAAAAAAAAAATCATAACAAGAATAGGACCAAGAAAACTAGGAAAAGAAACCTTGTAGGCTACGTTAATAAGACATTGATTGCAAGCATTTCTTCCATGATGTTTAAATGAAAAAATATTAGATAGCTCAATCTTTAGTCAAGTAGTATTTCAATCACTGATTCTTAGACATCCATCATGATTAAACATCACATATCATAAGACTTTTTAAAAATCACTAGGACTGTAGATAATATTCAATCATGTCATAGGAAATAAATCATCAAAAATTATAAAGAAAGAGAAAACCAACTATATAAGCTCCGCAAGTCACCATACAAAAATTATATTTTGTAGAGAATAAAATAAACTATATGTTGACATAGCATATATATTTTGTATATAAACTATATGTTGACATAGCATATATATTAAATATATATTTTGAATTTTGGCCCCGCGTGTGCAAGAGCATGACATAGCATACTACATGGAGACCCTAACTGGAGAGTTGCACCGAGAACCATTGCATCTAGCCCCTAAGTGGAGAGTTTTGAGACTTCACTAGATGATTGTTGTAAGGCCATTGAGTTGTGGAGGAAGACTAGGAACCATTTGGTAGGAGGAAAGCCAGATCAAGAGGTGAGGGCACTCAAAAAGGGAAAATCAACCAAGGGATAATGACTGTAAGTGATTTTTCCCCCACATTTAGAAATCTTGTTGCAAGTACAGTGATTTAGACTATGTTTTTTCCCATTGAGGTGTTGCATGCTATATTTTGGTCAATTCAAGCTAACGTCCCATTGACAAACCCAAGTACTACCTAGTACTAGTGTCTAGTTAGTTTGAACAACCAAGCTTTGAGATGTTCAATCAGTTGGGTGGCCATTTTTGGCTTGTGAACTATAGTTTTTGTATCTGTCTTAGCATATTTTTTCTACTATAAGATTAAAAGGAATTCTCGTCACATAATAACACACAAAGTTCACTAGGGTTCAAATTTCTAAACTTCAATGAAATAAATTTACATTTTGAGGTCCACAAATGATCAAAGGGACTGAAAACAACACATGGTCCATGAGTGCAATGAAAAATTCCTAGTGCATGTCTATAAGAGAACTTATATAAGTACATGATGAAAAGTCAAAGGAAGGAAACAAACTCACACAATCTCATTTGACAAGTGACAATCTTGAACTCTCCTTTTGGCACACTTATTCAACTATATTTCCCTTCACAAAACTCAACACAAACACTCAACTTTTTCTTTAGAGTTCCAGACCATTACTAGACCTTCAAGCACCTTAGTGAACTTCATCTTGATCAAAACAAACAATTACCCAATCTTCCCTTTCATTTTACCATTAACTCTCTTTATGACTATCCCAAACTTCATAATTTCAACTCAACATAAAGTAATATGACCCAAAACAATATTTAGGCTAATATAGACCACACAATTTCCATTCCATTTCACTTCAAACAAATGTAAACCATCTCCCATCCTTTATTCTTGACAATTTAACAAAATCATATACTGTACTTTCATTTTAGTCTCCAAAACGGGGCTATTATTAGACAAATCAGTCAAAGCAATGGAATTTTTAAATTCATGCTTACACCAAACCTTATATCAAATGAGATTAAATTATACATTGGTAATCTCTTATCCAAAAAAACCAAGAACTCACACTTAATCATCAAAATCCCTTAAAGTTCTTACTGTCACTGGTTCCTTCATACCCTGTTTACAATGATTGTAGGTTTGCCAACCTATTTTTCAAGGATTCATTCAAAATCTAAGCACTATTACACAAGTATATACACACTTTTCAATTCCCTCCTTGAAGATCTAAAACATATTCAAAATGGTTATCAAAACTTTTACAACACAAGCTTCAAATGTTGTTGTCTTAGACAAATTTAGGCCTAATTAGGCCTGATTTGCATAAGGGTTTGTTGCTTTACTAACTCCTGACCAAAGTACACTTGTCTAGTGCTTGGGACTTGTTTAGTTTGAATATTATATGCTCTTCAAAGCATCAAAGTACATTTACAAAGTATTTTCACAAAACCCTAAGAGCTTAACCTTCATAATTACTCTATTCACAAACTATACACACAATTTTTCAGTCAAGAAACTTCATTCCCTCACATCTTATCTTTATGATTTTTCCATAAATCCACTAAAAAATGAAAGAACATTCATAGTATGATAATCTCACAAGAAACTAGAAGATTCTAGTAATTATTAAAGGAGAAACATAATTATTTTTGTCTCTCCTTACCCTAACTGAGGGTTTTAGCAGTCTAAAGTAAATCCATAATAACTCACACAAATCTTAACTAAAATGCATGAAATTTAATGTAATAGGAAGGTGATTGATATTATTACCATATACAACCATTCTACCATGCCTTCAAGGTTGTACAATTCTTTGAATGCAAGATTTCTGAAGAAAAATGATTAAAAAATACATATTTTCCTTGAACTTAATCTTTATTCAACCCCTCTCGAAGTTCTAAGAGATACAAGAGCCTTTTTAAAGGAAAAACAACTGAATTTTAGCCTTCTAACTGCCTCTAATTGACTCTAATGACTCTTCATGTCTTAATATTTCCTTTTTGATTAAGTTGACAACTTTTTACATTGTTTTCATTTTTGCACTTTTGGACTTAATAAACACCAAATGACCTCAACATGACCTCAAATATATGAAACATGACTCTAATAGCATGCTTTACAAAGTAGGAACAATAATATTGAATCAAATTTTAAAACATTGCTTCATACATGACTAATTATGCCAAGGTTCTCCTGCACAAGTACACGAGATGAGAAAAAGACAAGGAGACATTAAAAACTTCCCAATATTTCACTAACTCAACTAAACCTCCAAAAGAACAGTATAGATGCCAACACTAGGAAAATCCCAAAAGAGAACACTAATGAAAGTGGACTTTTTTTTCAAGTTCCAGAAGAGTATAAATGGTTCGAAGATGTTGTGCGTGTGTGGAAAATGGTGAAGGAATATTGGATAGGGAGGGACCCAGTTAGTCTCTTTAACTAGATTCTTAAGAAGGAAAAAAACTCTGATACATTTTTGGGTTCTTCTAAGTAGGGCCCATCTTTTATTATTTTATTTGGGGGACCCAAAAAGCCATAGGGGTAGAAACCTGTGGAGCTTAATAATTAAAGGCAAGGGATTTTTCCATTTATAAATAGACTGAAAGGATTGTTGCATGAAGGGCTATTTCACATCAAAGGTGGTCCAAAAATTTTCATAGACTAACTAACCAAACACCAGTACTATCTCAGAGGGACTATTGTCTTTGAGGAAGGTGGTCCAAAAAAATTCATAGACAGGTACAAAAAGTAATAGCAACCTTCCACCAACTAACCCAATCAACCTCCAAGAAACAAGACAATGAATCCTCTAGATGTTCCCAAAACCCAAGGCTTCAAAACACAAGGTTGGTGACCCTACAAACCATTCCCATGCTTACCAAGTGATCTATAATCATCAGACCCTTACAAGGTTTATTGATACATTCACAACTATTGTTACCTCCACATGCATTTGACTAGTAGTGACAACCTTGGTTTTTAATCCTCCAACCCCATACCTTGGGATCACATCACCATGAAATAACTTCATCCAACATCCTTATGAGTTCAGGTACCACCAAATAGGTATTTTACAAATCTATCTTCCTCGAGCGAGGGAAATTCAGAAAGAGAAGAGGAATGTGAGACATGTAGTAGGTCTAAAAGAGGGAGATCAACTAGAGGTCAAAAGATTAGAAGAAAATTCTGTAAACGCATGGAATTTTTTCTTGTGAAAGGGGGGTCATGTTCTTATGATGATGAGAGCATAGGTGACATCGAGGTTACCTTGAGGTACAAACATCTACGGAAACAATGGGTACCCAAGGAACTTCCTCCAATAAACACTAATTTTTGTGTCAATGATAGGATATATCACATAGCACCATTGTCATTACATGGTTTGGGCCTATTTTGCATGGATGACATAAAGGTCTATTAGGAAAAATTTACTGAATTGATGGAGTATGTTGGAACTTGTTATAGTTACAAATATTAGATGCAGTTGGTTTGATATACATGAAGTATGCATAGGTATGCACTGTCAGCAAATTATATATGACTAAAAGATAAGGATCAAAATAAAGGAGTGGCTATGTACATTGATGGAAGGCCAAAAGAATCAAGGAATATTGTAGGGTTTATAAATAGTACACAACTTGGGTCAAAAAATAAGCAACCCAATTGCATATTCGAGGCACGCAAGGTAAATCATGTATTCGTATGTGCGATAAAATCAATAACTACAGGGGAAGAGGTGCTAATTGATTACAATTTAAATCGCATAGATACAAAAACAGTTACTATGGTGGTGGTACATACTATATACCATTTTACCGAACCTCCAATTAATGACTCCAATGTACCATTTTATTATTATGTTTTTTTTTGTAAGTCTATTGGTTTCATTTCGGTAATGTTTTTTTATATTTAATTTTTGTCACAGTAGGACATTGATCATAGGGGCAAGGCTCTAGCCTAGAGCATAGATCGCGATGCATCTTTAGGTGCTTCTACTCAACAGGTTTACCTCATTGTAATTGTACAAATTAGATACAAGAAAAAAAAATTATTATTATGTTTTTTTCATAAGTTTATTGGGTTGATTTCAATAATTTTTTTAATATTCTTGTCACAGTCAGATGATCGAGAAAAGGCACCAGTAGTAGAGGAGAGCATCCATAGGGATGTGTAGTCACTATTATGTGATGATGACATTGAATATTCCACAAACCTACTGGATATGATAAGAAAGACCCAAAAAAAATGCAATGAAGAAATCATTCAGTTGTTATTCATAGTGCCTCAAATAGATGAGATAAGAGAAAGGGTTAAAATATTGACTGAGACATCATGAAACTTGCAAGTAAGTTGTCATGAGATCTTTAATTATAACATAAGTTCATTCATGGTTTTATATTTTGTACTCTTTTATGTCATGAACTAAAATATGTGTTGTTTTTTATAGGATTTTTTGCATCCTCATGATGTTGCTAGCCATGATCAGGGTACTGCAAGTGTTGCGTAGGGAGTAGGGGTTGGTACAAGTGTCAATCCTAATCTTCCTGTTCATACATCACATCATCCAACCCCATCATCTATGCCTATATTGTCGACTGAAATTTCAGAAACACATAGCATGCAGGCAACAGGTAGTGCACCCTCTGGCAATGAACACATGCTAGAACATGCGTCAGGAGATGTGCCTGGGGATGTAGAGGCCACTAGTACTAGTGATGTTTTAGCAACATTTCATTGATCTTCTCGTATTACTAGTATGGAAATATTGCTGGTCACATTTGTGGTCACCAAGGATTTTATTCCCATAAAGATAGAGAAGGTCCTAGGTACTTTAAAATATTTTAATTATTATTATATATAATCCAATTGAAATTTACTTATTAATCACTCTTTTTAGACAAATGATCCCATGATCATTTTGTAGCAAATAATGTTTTTTATAAACATATAAATGATATTACATTGGAGATCTTTGGGCCCACCATACATACATGGTGGAATGCCAAAAATCAATATTTAAAAAATGAGCTCATTAACCATTTAGTTGTGTTGTTTAGTAATAACACATTCAACCAAACCAAGGTCCTTAAGAAAACTGGTACCTATCTAAAGTATGTGAGGGAACAATATAGGTCACATTTAGAGAATAAAAAAAGGTACAAGCACCCCCCCTGATTTCAGAGAGGGAGTGGAAGGACCTAGTGTTAGATGGAAAGGAGAAGGCTGAAAAGAAAAAAGGAAAGACACCACCAGGCTAAGGAAGGTATGCGATACTAACAATAATGTAATTATATACTGATTACTCTTTCTTTTTACATAATCTAATGTATTTCAAACTTTTCATAGGCTTCCCAACACATCGAAGGCAACAAAGGAAAGACTAGAAAAACATGGGAAACACAAACTTGGTTGTGGTGGTTATATGAAATTAGCCACACAAATTGTAAGTATCAATAAATGAAATATTGCATCCAAATAATAAATTGCAAATAATTTTGCTTTTCTCACACCATAGAAGCAAAATTCATGATCTTATGCAAAAATGCAAGGCTCTGAATTCGATAGAGTGCCCATAGAAAAGGACCAGAAGATTTCCTTCTAGCAAGGCTATGGAGTCGTGGCTGAATGCTTAAGACCCTTGATTGGGAAAACACAAGCTTCCACTGCATCTGACACATAGGTAAATAAACTCAATGAGGTTTTATTTAAAATTGAATACTTGTGCAATCTATTCAATATTTATTTTGATGAGGGCACAACCCGAGACTTAGAAAATAACCCACAAACAAGAGAATAATTCTATTATTCAGAAAATGGAGCTTCTTACATGCAAAGGATCTCAAATCCCCAAGTTCTTACAGAAAGCTACAGAATAACCCTTTCGCAATATGCGAGCTTGTCCCCAAAAAGTTACCCAAAAATTAGAAACCTGCCCATAAATAGAGCTCATCTTTAGTTTGGAGCCAAAACAACATTCAAATTTGAGTTTAGGCTGTTTGGCGCCAAAAAATTACACCTTGAATTTCAAATTTCAAAAGAACATTTGCAATTGTATCTTCTAGAAAGTGCACCAACTTCCCGGGGACATAACTTTTGATCCGAGACTCTGATTCGCGAACCGTTTGAACCATTGGAAAGGTCTTGAAGTCAAGAACGCATTCAAAATCCACTACACTAATTTTGGCAAGTTTCAGGGCCGATCTGGGAACTCTAAGTGCCTCAAATCTAACTCGAAAGATTTTTGGGTGCAAATCTGGGCAACTAAAACTGCAATATCTTTCAACCTAGGAATAGAAAATAAAAACCATAAATTGGGAATTTCATTCTGACAAAAAGGGTATCCAAAAATGTGAAAACATCTAAAAACCGAGAAACTTGAAATTTAACTATTTTTGGGTGATGCAAGATTGCCCTTACACCACTGGATGCTCCTACATCATATTTCCACCCTAAAGTAATTATGTGCCTATTTGTTTTAAATAGGCAAGCAATGATAATACTACACATGGCATTGTAATGTAGCCTGGTGAGGGTGGAACACAACCTGCAGATGAAGGTCATGGTGTGCATCCCAGTACTAGATGTATTCATGTTTTATACAAAACGGAGTATGGATTAATACAATTAAGCATCTTTAATTGCAATTGGTGTATTAATTAATGTAACCTTTTGTGTTTCAACTTTAGAGGACATAGAGCGTGATCAACATGTTGAGCATGATCAGGCTAGGAAAGATCAGGAACATGATGTGGCCCCATCAGGTAAAGAGGACCATTCTAATCTTCTTTTAAACATATTTAATTGCAATTGGTGTATTAATTAATGCAACCTTTTGTGTTTCAACTCCAAAGGATTTAGAGGGTGTTTAGAATGTTGAGCATGTGGCTATAAGACAAGATTAGGAATATGATGTGGCCCCATCAGGTAAAGAGCACCACTCTAATGTTTTTTTAATTAATGAAATAAATATAACAATAATAATAAAACATATCAATTTAACATTTCTTTGTTATTGCAGCAGACCCCCCTTGCATCGGCCTCCATGTTGTGAGTACACGACTAGGCATATATTAAGATCATGAGTAGAGGGAAGAACAACTGAAGGGGGTACATATGATTTAGAAAATGATACTCCACTTCTTTTTTTAGCTACAAAAAAGAAAAAAGAAAAAAAAAGTGATTGTAATCATATTATGACAACCATATTTTTGATAATATGTAAAAGTTGAAAGAATGAATGTTATATGTTAATGAATGAATGTGAATATGTTAATGGGTGATCCCACAATAATGGGTTACAATTTTTGGCCAAACTTGACATTAAAATCGGGATTTTTCACCAGACATTCACTTTCTTACACCTATAGCAGCTAAACCATTAAGGTTTTGAAGATGAATCAAACTAGTTATTTGTTAGATATTTTGTGTAGATTCTAATTATATTTAAAAAAAAAAAAATTGTGAATCATTTTATGTAATTTTTAATAACTATTTTTCTACTAATCGGCATTTTTAAAAAGTGATGTTCCGGCACCATAACTCTTTTATAGATAGGATACAATTCTGATTTTTAAAATGCAATTTTTCACACCAATCTCTAGCGGATGGATATTTTTTCATAATATTTGGTTACATATTATTTTTTAATTAATTTTCCAAGTCAGTAATTATAATTTGGACGAGGTGTGCCGACGCATAAATTTTTTGTATTCATTTGAATTAACTTATTCTTTTTTTATTGGAATAAGGACATCAATACCTAGGGCACATGTATTTTTTAGAATTTTTTTCCTCTATTTTTCTATTTTTTCGTATGTGTGAAATAAAAAATTTGATGTTCATTGAAAATCCTACATTCACAAGAAATAAGAAATAAATATAATAATCAAACTAAACATATTTAAAATTATACTTTTTAGGAAGCATATAATAAGGGCTACAGGATTACAAAGCATAAATTTTAAATGAATTCATTTGATCACTCAAAAGGTAAATCAAAAGTGGTTTTTTATCAACATTTTGATAGGTGTAGAGGAGACTCGATTATAGGTATGGTTTAAATCTAATAAGGTTCTATCCAAGGGGGTTTGATCTAAGGGGGTTTGATCAATCCCTCTTTAATTAAAATAATTTAAATGGAACCTTTAAAGTCATAAATCATTGTATTTTCTAAAAATATGTGATTTCAGGCAAAAATCAGGATGTCCCAAAAAGTGTAACCCATTATTGTGGCAGCACTAATGAATGAATTTTATATGTTAATGAATGAATGTTATATGTTATTAATGGATGAATGAATGATTAATGGTATATGATTGAGTATGGGGAATTGAGAGTGATGTGAGTGGGGGGAAAATGAGCTTCCACTATCATGTGGTTAGCCTTGCTAAGTAGAGAATATTAAACTATTCTTGAAACAAAGAGAAGTTCAATAAGGTAATGCACTTTTCAAATTTTTTTTTTTTGAACTATAGGGTTTCATCACAATTTCAATGAACATAGCCTGACGAACCACAAATTTTTTTGATGAGGCTGTTGTACACACGACATAGTTTTCGTTGTAATGGCAATGACAATTTGCTCCACCTTGTTGGAAAATGGACGAACGTTTGGTATTTTTTTAACGATTTCAAATGGGCATTCTACAACGTTTTGTGATTTTTTGCATCGATAGATGGACAAAGTTACATTGATTTTTTGACAGACACCATCAACATTTTTCATGGCTCTGAGTGATGATTATAGGTCATGGTTTTGACATATAAAATTTGGTCATTAAAGTGACGAAAATCTAGTGACAAAATTTAAATCAATGTTGTGTCGCTAAGTTGAGAATATTTTGTCGATATGTCACCAAAAATTTGTCAGAATTTGTAGTCAAATATAGTAGTGTTCTTTGGTTAACAAATTAGGAGGGATAGGGGTATATGTATTGTAATTTGGGGTGATATATCCTTCAACTCTAGCACGCCTAGTGCTAACATTATCCTTTTGTATTATATCCCTTTCTATTCTATCATTTTCTCTCCTCTTCATGGCTTGCATGGCTAGATCTGAGGAGTAATCATTTATAATAGACTTCATAAAAAATTCCCCCCTCTCATTAGAGTTATTTTCATTGAAGTCCAATGGATTCCTTTCACATTTTGAACTAGAATTAGAATGCATTTCATGTTCAGGGGTGGGATGAGGGGTAGAATTACCTTTTCCTACGTCTTTTTCTTTTATCCATTTCCTGCATACGTTCATATTCTTAGATAATTCACCTTCTGGATTCTATTCCATATGCTTCTTCATGTGGCCTCACGTTCCTCTCATTTGAAATTGAGTCTTCTTCACGTTCGTCACCTTCTTTGATTTCTTGGTAATTTTCTTCTTTACTTCTTTAATATCCTTAAACACTAACTCACACTAGTCCAGAGATGTCAAAGTCGCCACCCAAATTCCTTGGGACAAATTAGGAGCAATTTTGTTATGCTCTATGCAAATTTCAATAGATCTATAGAGCTTGATACAAAGTTTAACACATGACGTGCATTTGTATGAATTTTGATGCATTCTTTGGAGACTAATTGTTCAAAAACTTATTAGGAATGTAGGTGAAATATTTGACAAAGATATGAGCTAAATTTAGCACACTTTTATTTGACTGACTTTATATGTAAATATCACCATATAACATAGTGATCTATGATAAGGCTTTCTAGAGAACCAATAATTGTAAAGCTTGCATCCATAGTAGAGTCACCATTATGTTGGTTGTTTTCAATGAACCAATGGAATCTCACTAGATACCTATGAGTTTGCTAGACTCAATTTGTTAGCTCTGAAAAATGTAGGCAAGATGCCTCAAGAGGCTACCAATCTCTTGATACGCTTCAGGGTAACAGACAAGGTTGAAAGAATTCAACCTTCTACTCTTTAGGTGCTATAAAACCTGGGTGGGTCTACCTCTCTGAATAATGCAGACTTATTGTAATCAATCCTCTTATAACAACTTGTTCACAATGGCAGATGTGAGTGAACAATTATAATTCAACTTGAAAATGGTAACAATACTCTGGTCTAGATTCTAAAATACTGAATTTTAGAAGATATAAAGAAAATGAATGAATTAAAAATTATAAAATGTAGAGACTAGTGCCTTATTGGGTATGAAGAGTCAAATGAAATCAAATGAGCAACACTCTCTGGAGAAAACTCAAATTATCTAGCATATATTATGTTTATAGCTTGAATAAACATGCAAAACTGTGACTACTAAGCTCTACTTGAATAATCCAATTGAATCTCTCTGATTACTGTGATTAACTAAAAGGATTTAGTCTTTACTCGAAAGAACCAATCAATCAATCACACAAGTACAACAAATGTGCACTGATAAATTGAATACAAACTTGTCATATCAATTTAAACAACCAGAAAGAGTCCATCTTGGAGACAGCTTATCCATACTTTCATCAAATTCAACAAATAATTGAGACCAAAAAAAGTGCAGCAACATCAATTGACTTTCATAAATACCTCCAATTTGAAAAAATGCATCATAGTCTTTGATCTAATGAATCTATAGTACTATATCCATCAAAAATTGCCTACTATATCTCAAATAACTAATAGCTCATCTAAAAAAAATCTCTCTTTTACAATTGCAAAAATGCCCATTTATACACAAGAATTTGAAGAAAATAACAAATTGAGATCACACGTCAGCCCAACACCAAATTCGGGCTCCAATTGAGCTAGGAAGCAATGGTCATCCAAGCAGAAACATGTCAGCCCAACATTTTGAAATTCTATTTTTTACCAGTGACAGACGGCAAGACATAATGCATCGTCCTGCCAAAGGCAATTGACATGCTATCAACCCATGTGTATTATGCTTTCGCCATGACTGTCGACCATCGGGGAGATATAATACAGATTTCAATATGTTTCATCAAGAGAACATTTCTATTATGTTTGCTTCTAATCAGTGAGACACAAGGACATCTCTTACCGATGTGCTCCTTTTGTTTTATATCGGTGAGACCGAAGGTCACTCGCCGAGACCTTATGGCGATTGCCCCAACCCATACCGAAGGTTTCATCACATTATTTCCCAGTCGCCGAGACATTTCAACACCTATGCCAAAAAGGATCCACTGTCACCACAACTTCCAACCTTCGGCGAGATGTCTTGTAGAGAAAGTTGTTATACTGAAAGCCGAGCACACCAAGATTGCCAAGAGAAATCAAAACTCTTGCCAAAATCCATTCACGCACCGAGAGGAGCCCACATTGAATATTGTCGATAAGACCCAACCCTTTCGCTATGACCATACACTGAAAGAAAAAGTCACACCGCGCAACATCTTTGTTATATTCATCCTCGCTAAGACATAAGAAGTCTTCTGCCGAATTGTACATTTCCCTTGATTTACTGTCACTGTAGCTTCAAGATATTGGGGAGACCCTACACTGATAATTTTATCTCCCACGAAAAGTCATTTAGAAGAAAGATCTTGCATCATTAGTGAGACATATGGATATCGCCATGACATCCTCATGAAAACACAAACTCATACCGATATGATGCATTTTGTTACCCCAGTCGGCGAGACAAGAAGACCTCACTGAGACATAATGCCGATACCACCTAGTTGCGCCGATAGACTTCCACATGCATAAGTTGGGGAGACATGTTGAATTCGGTGAGACCCTACCCCGATAGCCATAGCATATGCCGATAAATGTCCCCGTTGTCATCAACACAAGATGAACGTTATGCCGACAACCAACCATGAATAAATACTAGTCGCTGTGACAAAACAAAATTCCTGCAAACAACTTCAATCGATGTGACATTAAATGAGTCTTGCCAATAGGAAACACAGACTCATGCAAGCGAAAAACACAGAATTGATCGGGGAGATAGGAATGAACCTATGCCGAAATGGATCTAGACATGAAAAATGCATAACTCGATTGATTCAATGGGACAATATGGCAAACAATAGATAAAAAATGCATACGGTAGGATTAGATCAGGAAATTTATGAATGAAAACTTATGTAAAAACACTTGACTTTTAGAGTTCCAATAGTGGCTCCATCTGGGGATGAATGATAATCAGATCATTGCAAGGATCCAAAATCTTGGGTGAGTAGACCAGTTACAAAATGAAGGACCAATGAACAGCAATGGAAATGAATGCAGAGTGGAGATAAATGCAAAACCCTAAACTACTGTGCATGGAGAAGAATTTTAAAGAGGATACACAAGAGTTGTCCATGCACTGGCAACCCTTAATCCTCTATGTTGCTCAAGAGAAGAAAAGCTTCAAGAATTTCCCATGAACAGGCAATTCCTAATCTTCACTAGCCATGTTCTGTAGATAATATGATTCTTCACCCTTCCTTCCTTCCAACAACAAAAGGTCCCAACCAAAGAGCTTCAAATTTACCGTGCTTTCCTTTCTCCTGACACCTTGCATTCCACATCAACACCAAATCATTTTCTTCAAATTTTCTATTCTTTGCCTTCTTGTCAAATAGATACTTTATCTGTGCCTGTAACTTTATGTTTTGACTTTGGGCCTCTCTCCTTACTTCATCTAGTTCAGCAAGTTGCTCCATTCTGTCTTCCATGGGCTCAAAAACTTCCACATATTCCAGTAAGACAAACTTGTAGACTAGCAACAAATTCTCCAGAGGCACCCTGGCTTGTGCTCCATACACTAATTCAAATGGATACTTTCCAATTGCCTTTTTCATAGTGATCCTATCAGCCCATACAACTAGTTTCAATTTTGAATCCCAAGCCTTCTTATTATGTCCCAGCATCCTTTTTATAATCTTCAAGAGACTCTTATTGCTAAACTCTGCTTGACCATTGGCTTGTGGATGATAAGGAGCCGCATAAGAAATAGTAATGCCATACCTATCACAAAAACCTTTGAATTCATCTGACCTAAAACACATCCCATTATCTGTGATTATCCTCAATGGTGTACCAAATCTGGTGATAATGTTATCCATCAGGAAATTTGTTACAACTTTACTTGTAGCTTGCTTGGTTGGGATTGCCTCCACCCACTTTGTAAAATAATTAGTGGCAACCAATATCCACTTGTGTCCTCTGCTTGACCTTTCCTGTATCTCTCCAATGAAATCAATTCCCCATTGATGAAAAGGGGCATCAGCCTACAAAGGTCGAAGTGGCAAAGCACCCTGATACATCAATTTTCCAGAAAACTTTTGGCAAGCTTCACATTTTCTTACATGTGTAAAAGAATCATTAAAAACCTTTGGCCAATAATACCCAGCCCTGAGAATTTTGTGTGCAGTTATCTTTGCGGAATAATGACCCCCACAAACTCCTTCATGCATTTCCTTCAAAACATGCTTGGCCTGTGACTCATCTAGGCATAACAATAATATGCCATCTCTATTTTTCCAAAATAGATCGCCATCCATAAAAGCATATTTGGATGCCTGCAACTTCAAAGTTCTCTTCTGGCTGTCACTCAATCCATCTGGGCACTTCATGTATTTAAGATAGTGCATAACATCAGTATACCAAGAAGTATGCTCAATGCTTGCAATTGCAGCCCCTTCCTCAACATTGTAGATCTGATTTGCATTAATATTAGTTTCTATCATTAGCCTATCCAAACCTTTGCCTCTTACCAGCTTAGTAATCTGTATTTCCATGTCAAATTCTTGAATCATGTTGATCCATCTATATCTTTTCCCTATAACTTCATATTGTGTCAAAATATTCTTGACAGCAGCATGAGGGACATAAGCAACCACCTTTGCTCTAACAAGATATGGTATGAATTCCTTTGTGGCATTTACCAATGCAAACACTTGTTTTTCCATTATATCATACTTCAGCTCAGACCCTTGTAAAGACTTACTAAAGAAAGACACGGGATGTTCATAACCATCCTCATTATTTTGTAACATAACAGTAGCGATAGTGTGCATTGAAGCAAATGAAAATACCTGAAAGGGCTTTGCAAAGTCTAGAGATTTAAGAACAGGAGCCTCTTTGATAGCCATTTTGATAAACATAAAAGCATCTAAAGCCTCAGCTGTCCAGTCCATTTTTTGTCCTTTCCTCAACATTTTTGATATGGGCTTAATGATCTCAGCAAAATTAGAAACAAATCTCCTAACAAAATTAATTTGTCCAAAGAATGAGTGTATTGCCTTGACAGTTTTGGGAATAGGAATTTTATCAATAGCTTCAACCCTTTCGGGATCTATTCTAATTCCCTCTTTTGAAACAATATTCCCCAAGAGCTTACCTTCTATGACTACAAAATGACACTTCTTTGGATTTAAACTAATACCGTATTCAAGAGATTTAATAAATACTTTTTCCAGATGTTGCACATGATCTTGAGCCCTTTTTGAATAAGCAGTCAAGTCATCTTGATACACCACCATGATCTAGCATTAATTAATTCAACAAATGCTACATCCATAGCCTGTTGAAAAGTGGCTCCAGCATTAGTGAGACCAAATGGAATTCTTATGTATACATATGTTCCCCAAGGAGTTGTGAATGTTGTCTTGTATTGCTCAGATTCCTTGACTTTAACCTGACTGTATCCAGAAAACCCATCCATCATGGATAGCAATTCACACCCTATCACCTTATGCAATATAGCCTCCATATTGGGTAAAGGATAATTATCTTTTAGAGATGCCATATTTAAATTCTTGAAGTCCACACATAATCGGATATCACCATTCTTCTTTCTCACAGGAACCAGATTTGAAACCCACGTTGAATGTCTGATTGGTTTGATAATTCCTCCATCCCTGAGCTTTATCAATTCCTCTTGCATTTTAGGTTCCAGCGTTGGATTTATGGGTCTTTTCTTTTGTCTGAAAGGCTTGGTGTTTCGATTTAGTGGTATTTCATGTTGAAACAAATCTTTCCTATATGCTTTTAGATCCTCATAAGACCAAGCAAAACATGCTTGTATTTTCTCAACAACTCTATCAGCATTCTTTTGATTGTAGGGCTTATCTTCTTGCCTATGTACACCTTTCTTGGTGTTATTTCAGTCCCTAAGTTAATCTCTTCAAGATCTTCCTTTTTGACTAGTGTTTGCTTCATAAGGGACTGATCATTTCCATCATACACCCTTTCTAGTGCCACTAATCCTTTAAGAAGCTTATTTGTTTTGAGCTACAATATTTCCTTTCTGAACATTGTTTGCTTCCCATCCACTTCTTCAACAAAAGCATTGAAGTCAATTTCCTGGGTCTCAAATTGATCTATACAATTGAGGAATTTCAAAATATCAGTATCATCATTGAAAACTTGCCAGTTATAGATGTTATCAAGCACAACAAGCCTTGTCTTAAACTCAATTTGTGATACCCCAGCCAATGTGATGTCATCTTTTTTCTGTGCCACATTTGCTAAAAAATCAGCCATTATATTCTTCGACCTATCAATCCACTCAATTGAAAAAGCATCAAACAATTCAATTGTATCCCATACAACATTCCTATATTGTTTTAATCTTTTGTGCTTTGCTGCATATTTTGATTTGATTTGTGAAACAACCAACTCAGAATCACCCAAAATAGCTAGCAACTTAATCTTGTGTTTCATGGCTATGTTCAAGCCTGTCAATAAAGCTTCATACTCTGCCACATTGTTTGTACATTCAAATGCTAACAGAAATGAATATTTAAAAGTAATACCTTTAGGTGAAACAAATACAATCCCAGCACCATTACCTTCTTGGTTGCATGCTCCATCAAAATACATCTTCCATACTTCATTGCAGCTTTGTGCCACATGCTTCTCAATTGGATCACTATTAATTAATTTTGGCTGAGCTGGTTCTATTTTAAAACTCCCCAGATCAACATCACAAAAATAATTAATTTGATCATGAGGCACATAATCAACAAGATGGTTCATTCTTGGCTCCTTGTATAACTTCACTTCTTGCCCATTTACTGGAATAGTAGCATAAGACAAATCAAATTGAACGTTTCCACCAACAGTTGTTGTCCACTGTCTTGACAAAAGCATCCTGAATTGAGGAGGAGTATCAATGACTGTTATGTCTATATTATAAGCCACCTGTGGATAAGTAGCCAATTTGACTTCAACACCTCTCATAATGCCCACCACAGGTACAGGTCTATTATCCATTGCATAGCACGTCCCTTCACATGTATCAACCCACATGCCAAGCTGCTTCATTACTCCGACTAGCATAATGTTTATAGCAGCATCTATCATGTAGTTCCTTAGCAATTTATTGTTTATAAGCAGTGTGGTGAAGAAAGGGTCCACTTGTGGGGAGGTTGTTAAAACATCACTTAGACAGACCTCTAAATTATTTATCTTTTCCTACCTATTGACTTCTTCAGAATTCATATGTTTTTCATTCCCATTTGTAATCAATTGAACAACATTATCTCTATATTCCTTAATTTTCATTAATTCAAGTAGTGGAACAGACATTTTTACCTGGGATAATGCCTGTGCGAAGTCAAAAGAGGATCTTTCCATCTTAATAGTCTTCTTCAGTTATGGCGCTTCTCCTTTGCTTTCTTCTTTTTCTTTTTTACTAGGCTAATCAGACTTTTCATTTCCTTGTGTAATTCTGCAACTTTCTGCTATTGGACTGGCTTTTGTTCAATTTTATCATGCTGCTTGTTTTCTGGCTTCTTTATAGTTTCATGTGTTTCCTTTTGATCTTTTATAAAAATTCCCCCAGGAACTCCATCTAGCTCATTTACTTTTGTGTTTCTCAACCAGTATTGGCTTTTAGCTTTCTCAACTGTAGCAACAATTATTCTTTCTATTTCATCTTCAGTGAGTCTCCTTACATTACACTGAGCAGGCACCTCAACAGGATGGGGCCCCATGTAATCTTCATCAGAATCATAAAAGATCGGTTGTTTAGCCATATGGACATTATACTTCTGATTGGAAACATCATATTCATAACCTTCATCCTCTAAAGATGAACTTCTTTCCTCAACATGGTGAAAAACATTTGAAGTTAAATACACTGTGTGATCCTCTCCATCCATCATCATTCCTTGTTCTTGCATCCTTTGAGCTACAACACAATAGTCTGGAGAATGTTGTTGATTACAAACTTCACAAAAGTAATTATTACTCACCATGTAAGTTCCTTTCTTGCTCAATGGGTCAAGAGTGTGTTTATTTTTGGGCCTAGCTGATATAGGTTTCCCATCTTTCCAGTCTGTATTGTAAGGCATATCATGCAATCTCGGCCTCTCATTCCTGTTCTCATTTTTGTATGTATTTTCTTGCCTGTACTGATAATTATTGATTTGTTGAGGAGGGCTTGGATTGTCTCTTTTATTAGTTATACCAGCAGCCTTCATGTTGTTTTTAATTGCCAATGCTATCTTTTGTGCTTCAGCCAGATCTCTTGGAAATCTATTTCTCAGTTCGTACCCTATTTTGGGATCAAATGAATTTAAATAAACACTTAAAGCTATAGAATCTGGCAACCTTGATCCAGGAGGTACCTTAGTCTGTAATTTGTTGAATTTTCGGTTGAAATCATAAACTGACTCATTTTGATTTTTCTGAATTTGCATCAATTCATGAAGAGCTGCATCTGGTGCATTCAGATTCCCATACTGCTCTAGGAATCGATCTTGGAATGCTTGAAGAGAATTAATTGAATATGCTGGCAAGCTATTAAACCAATCCCTGGAATCTTCAATAAGTGATGTCATAAACAACCTCATATGCAAATCTTCATGTGGCATACCTATGTCTTGAATGAACACATTGAAATTCCTTAGATGTTCTTCAGCAGTGACTGCATTGCTCCCTGTAAACTTGGGAACTAGACCTCTCCAGCTGCTATCCATAGGGTAAGGGCATGGATTAACCCTGCAAAATCAAACTACCTAATCATTGTTGTGTATTGGTGAGGGGGAGGGATAGGTGGATATTGATACTGATGCATAGGATTATTTTATTATGCATTATGCTGAGGGATGTGATGCTGACCAAGAGGTGGATGCACATTTGTATGCTGTGTGGGGATATGAGGTGGATGATTTGGCTGCTTGTGATGATTTCTTGTCTGATGGTGAGGAGATACAGGTGGACTAGAAGGCCCTGCACCATGATTTCCCTGCTTATGAGGTTGCACATACTTTGGGGGGTGATCAATTGTCTAAGCAATGTTTTGGATTTTCTGAAATTCAAATTCTTTCATTGCTTGTATCATCCGGGCCTTTTCCCGTTCTTCTCTCTCCTTCTTCTAGGATTCAAATTGTGCCTTGACTTCCTCATAAGTCAAAGACTCATAATCAATTTGAGAAATCACATTCTCATTAATTTGGTTTTGATCATTTTCCATCTTCTGATCATATTCATGCTAAATTCTAATTCGTTCAGACTCAAGTGCAACTTCAAACTCAACCTGTTTCTGAGGATCAATAGAAAGGAAGGGATTTCTTCGATCTTCAGGGGTATAAATTTCTGCACTTGAATCATCTCTCCATGTATCAAAATAATTATGTGCTCTTGATGTCTTATCTTTATCTGTTAGACACATATCCTCATTTATTCCTTTTTCCCTTATTAGCTTTGTCATCTTTATGTGTCCACTTACTGCTACCAACAGGAGCTCTAGTATGACCTCCCCTGTACTAAGATCTTCTTCCATTCATTATCAACAGCCACAAATTTTTTGTTAGAGTCGCCATTCACTTTTATCAAAAAATGAGAAAACAGTTTGATACTTTTTATTCCTAGCGGAGTCTGTGCAACTTTTTTTTACTCTATGATTAAGGCCTTGATTCTGATTGTTCCCCAGCATAGTCACCAGTTTGTTAGCTCTCAAAAACACAGGATAGATGACTCAAGAGGCTTCCAATCTCTTGATATGGTTCAGGGTAACAAACAAGGTTGAAAGAATTCAACCTTCTACTCTTTAGGCGCTGCAAAACCTAGGTGGGTGTACCTCTCTGAATAATACAGACTTAACTTGTAATCAATCCTCTTATAACAACTTGTTCACAATGGCAGATGGGAGTGAACAATTATAATTCAACTTGAAAATGGTAACAATACTCTGGTCTAGATTCTAAAATGCTGAATTTTAGAAGATATAAAGAAAATGAATGAATTCAAAATGATAAAATGCAGAGACTAGTGCCTTATTGGGTATATGGAGTCAAATGAAATCAAATGAGCAACACTGTCTGGAGAAAACTCAAATTATCTGGCATATATTATGTTTACAACTTGAATAAACATGCAAAACTATGACTACTAAGCTCTACTTGAATAATCCAATTGAATCTCTCTGATTACTGTGATTAACTAAAAGGATTTAGTCTTTACTTGAAAGAACCAATCAATCAATCACACAAGTACAACAAATGTGCAGGGATAAATCGAATACAAACTTGTCATATTAATTTAAACAACCAGAAAGAGTCCATCTTGGAGACAACTTAGCCATACTTTCATCAAATTCAACAGATAATTCAGACCAAAAATAGTGCAGCAACATCAATTGACTTTCATAAATACCTCCAATTTGAAAAAATGCATCATAGTCTCTGATCTGATGAATCTATAGTATTATATCCATCAGAAATTGCCTACTGTATCTCAAATAACTAATAGCTTGTCTTAAAAAAAATCTCTCTTTTACAATTGAAAAAACTGCCCATTTACACACAAGCATTTGAAGAAAATAACAAATTGAGATCACATGTCGGCCCAACATTTTGAAATTCTATTTTTTACTAGTGACAGTCGGCAAGACATAATGCATTGTCCTGCCGAAGGCAATTCAAACGCTATCAAACCTGTGTGTATTCTTCTTTCGCCGTGACTGTTGACTGTTAGGGAGATATCATAGAGATTTCAATATGTTTCATCGAGAGCACATTTATGTTATGTTCACTTCTAATCGGTGAGACACAAGGACATCTCTTACCGATGTGATCCTTTTGTTTTATATCAGTGAGACCGAAGGTCACTCGCCGAGAACTTATGGCGATCGCGCCAACCCATACCGAAGGTTTCATCACGTTATTTCTTGGTCACCGAGACATTTCAAGACCTACGCTGACAAGGATCCACTGTCGCCACAACTTCCAACCTTCGGCGAGACGTCTTGTAGAGAAAGTTATTATACCGAAAGCTGAGCACACCAAGATTTCCAAGAGAAATCAAAACGCTTGCGGAAAGCCATTCACGCACCGAGAGGAGTCCACATTGAATATTGTCGGTAAGACCTAACCCTTTTGCTATGACCATACACTGAAAGGAAAATTCACACTGCGCAACATCTTTGTTATATTCATCCTCGCTAGGACATAAGAAGTCTCCTACCGAATTGTACATTTCCCTTGATTTACTATTACTGTAGCTTCAAGATATTGGCGAGACCCTACACCGATAATTTTATCTCCCACTGAAAGTCATTTAGAAGAAAGCTCTCGCATCGTCGATGAGACATATGGATATCGCCATGACATCTTCACGAAAACACAAACTCATATCGATATAATGCATTCAGTTCCCCCAGTTGGCAAGACAAGAAGACCTCGCTGAGACATAATGCCGATACCACCTAGTTGCGCTGATAGACTTCCACATGCATAAGTCAGGGAGACATGTTGAATTCGGTGAGACCCTACCCCGATAGCCATAACATATGTCGATAGATGTCCCCGTTGTCGTCAACACAAGATGAACGTTATGCCGACAACCAACCACGAATAAATACCAGTCGCTATGACAAAACAAAGGTCCTACCAAACACCACCTACAAACAACTTCAATCGATGTGACATTAAATGAGTCTTGCCAATAGGCAACACAGACTCATGCAAGCGGAAAATACAGAACTGATCAGGGAGACATGAATGAACCTATGCCGAAATGGATCCAGACATGAAAAATGCATAACTCGATTGATTCAATGGGACAATATGGCAAACAATAGATAAAAAATGCATACGATAGGATTAAATAAGGAAATTTATGAATGAAAACATATGTAAAAACACCAAATTTTTATAGTTCCAACACAATTCTTGAATACTTGTAAGATAATTAGCCAACGAATGAGAGATAGCACTTATTGCTTTATCTCCTACACTTCGGGCTCTAAAAAACTCGGGAGGGTGGTCCCACAATGTACATTATATAATTTTTTCACAAAATTCACGTATGCATTGTATATTCAAGCAAATATATTCTCACCAATGAATAATAAGATGAAATTACTCAAGTTAGCAATTTCTTGAATGAGTTATGCATCATAAGCCAAGAATATGAGATGACACAAATCACAACAAATTAAAGATAGATTAATGAATATTTAAAAGATTGTTCTCAAGTCAGGTAATTGTAATCAAAAGAAAGACGTAAAGGGTTAGGATTAGTGTCATTATCTACAGGCTAGGAGTGTAAGAAAATTGAAATATAAGGAAGATTTACTTATGAACACCCATTATCTTAGTGATATTACTTTGTAATTCACAATTTTGTAACCAAACTCTAAAGAATATTTATCAGATCCAATCATCATGTATACGAATTCATGAATAGATTTTAGCATTTTAACCCATTCTATGAACTCGAGCTAAAACCAACACGTATATCACAGTAAGAAAATGATGACAATTAATGAAATGATCTTTGATCAAAATTTTCATTAATAATTCGAATACAGATCTAAATGTATTGACTAAAGATTTGGAAAATATTTATTATCATTTAGGTATTTTCAAAAATCATGCATTTGACAAAATCTACCATCTAGACTCAAAGCATCAGACTAAGACTTAACATATTCACTCTGTGTTCTCAATTTTCACAATTCGATTCTAGAATTCAACCAAAGACTCACACAAATGGCCTTGAATTCCCCTTTATAGAACAAGGGATCAAAAATAAGCCTCAGGCTAGATGTACACTTGTCACATTCTAATTGGATTGCTACAAAACATATTCCCTATTTTAGTTATATTTGTATTCTCCAAATTGGAGGGAATACATATGAGACAAAGATCATTTACATTCATTATAAGAAGCAAAACTGCCTTCTTAAAAGGCACATGTCAAAAAGAATAATCTTCAAGGTTGTAGCACATCCAATTCATCGATCAAGAAGAAAAAATGATGTAAAGAAAAAGTGAGTTAGCATCCTTGTCAACATTCCATATCATCAACAACTAATATTAACAAGTGAAACATACATTTTATACATTGTAACTTTTGAGGCCAAGCCTATACTATACTTGACCAATTATATGTTTCACATTCATTTTTACCAACTCAATCAACCAACCAATACCCTTCCCCATTCTTCATATTCTTCATCAGATGGCTAGTTGAAATCGATGATTGCATCCAACTTCTTCTTGTATGGGGAATACTTAGTCATCACAGAATTGGATTCCCTATCAAAGTCCTCCAGAAAATTGATAATAAATGTCAAATTTCCCAAAGTATCATTAAAGGTACTGATGTAAACCTTTTTTGCAAATTTCATTCACTTGGGAAGCAATAACATCATCCATCTCCTTTTTCCACATTTTCAATGGCTTCAATTCAATATTAGTGAGCTAAATATTTGGCGACAATGGAAAATCTGCAAGATCATAATGAGCCTTTAATTCTTTTATCTTATAATATAGTGGGGCTAAGTATCCCTGAAAAAAATTTCTCACTTAGTTTGCACACAAATGTATATGTTGGAAGCACATTAGGGTATCTATCCTCATTCTATTTGGCTCCCACTACCATCAACTTCAATCTCTTAGCCCTTGGAATCCACTTGTTCAAGATTGGCATAGCCAATTCCTTATCTCTTTGAGATAATCCTATTGCTTGCATCATCATTGCATAAATGCACACTATTCAGTTTGTACTGGATTTCATATTTAGATGCTCCAAGATAGTATGAAAAATATTTGAGATGTTCTCATACATTGTGTCTTGTGTCTATTCCAACAACTTCTTATATATCTCAACTTGTGAAAGAAGTTATTCCCTTGTAGGTGTGTAAGATAAACTGGGACCTAATTTTCTTGATTCCTCCACTAAAAGTGCCTCTCGTCCCAAATTATATGGCACCATTACCAAGGCCTGATCTTGAGGGGGAGATTGAGAAGGTGCCATTGGGGAAAGTGGAGATGAGTGACTTGAGCAGGCCTAGCCTTGATTTCTCTGTATTTTCTCCTTTTTCTTATAAAATGTCAGCTTCGTCTCTAGCACAACTACGTTTTGTTGACTTCTATCATATACATTGAGTAGCTCATGGTACTTGTTCTTGAAGTCATCCCTTTCAAGGGTAAGGTTTTCCATATTTTCTATAGTGAATCTAGCAACATTAACTGCCATGTCAATGACTTCCAAGGTATGGGTATTAGCAACTCTTCTCACAAGTAACTTCCCACTGACATCTGATGAATTGGCAAGTACTAGTTTCCTAGATCCCATGGATAGTGAGAAGATTGCTATTGCATCCTATTCTTCACTAAATGAAGATCTGTGAAGTGCCATATCTAACTCCTCTTATGCTTGTAATCAAGGCATTTCAGCCCTTCTTATAACATTTAGGACTATAGCATCAACAATTTCCCATTCAGGAAACAACAAAACACCACACTTCTTTACAAGCTCTCTGCCATCTTGAGCATTAATATTTTGAAATTCATTCTTCATAATGCTCCTCACATTGGCTTTAATGACACTTTCTAGTAACTTTGGATGCAAACTCCTTTTTGTGGCCACCTTTTCTACATAATCTATAGCTTTGGATTTCCACCAAAAATCTCTAAATGTAGATGTTTCAACAAAGGAGTCATTTTTCATAAACTCCTTACAAGCTTCAATCCTCAGGTCATCTACACCATTTAGACCACTGATGTCTAGTTTTCTCAATCTAAGACTGCTTTGTCCTGAACTTGAGGCAATTTCCCCTACAGGAGGGGAATTCCTTGTTGCATATTCTTAGGAGTATAAAGATATCATCTTCATATGTATCAAAATATTCAACCACTCCACTTGCCTCAGTTCTCTCCTTCTTGTGAGGTGGCTACTCCAATGGAGAAGGATGTTTTGGTGGTGATTCAAGATCAATCATAGGTGGGGGAGTCTACCCTAGAGATGATGGCATTGCACTCTCAGGAGAACTTGCCTTTGATCCCTTAGAAGTGATAAGGGTTGGCAAGGTTTGTTCTTCATCCATTAATTTCTTCCTGCTTGAGTAGATTCTCAGTTGCCTTGGTGGTCAGTAAGTAGGCCTTTCCTCCAAAGTTATTGTGTTCTCTTCTTCAACCACTCTTGCTTTGCCTTTGTACATAACCTCCCACTAATCCCTCAATATACCAACTACATTCTCAAAATTGTTCATATCATACATAGCCGACCAAATTCATCAGGTATATTTGGAAAAAGGATTATAATTGGAATCCTTCTTCCATTTTTCCTCTAATATCTTCCTATAAGCAAGGAATTTAGCTTTCTATCATCTTGCTCTTGAAAGCTAAAAATGTTTTTGATGAAATATTCATGATAATCAAAATTATACACAAATTTACCCATCCTTTTATTTTCTTTTAATTTGGAAATAAAACCCTCAAGATCATGATTCCTTGGGCGCATAGTCTCTAACTTGTAATGTGCCAATAGATGTACTAATTTCTTGCATGCCCCTTTCACCAGAACATAATTGACAAATGTTGTTCACTTTGGAAAGAATGAACCTTTCCTTGCTATATCAAGAAAGTGTACTATTTGTGAAGCTCCCAACTATCTCATGATCTCAAGAATCCCTATCCTCAGTGGCACATCTCTTGGAAAAACCTATGGATCAAGACCATGCCATATACTCTAAAATTGTTTTATTAGGGTATAAAATCAAGTCTCCCCAATTGTGGCTCAAATTCAAGTCTGGCCTTAACTCCATAGGTTTCAAGAATTCATGAATCTCTTTAGGAGTTCTTGGGGGTTCATATATCAAGGATCTCCTTATTTGTGATACAAAATCATTTTGTAACATCACATAATTATACTTTAGAGCATCCTTGTCTAGAATATGGTTCCAACACTGAACAAGAAAATCAATACCTTCAACCCTCCTTTTTAACGTTATATCTTTCTTAAAGACCTTCTACCCAAGGTTATGCAAAAAAATATGTATTAATAGTGAAGACCACCAGAATTTCACCCATTGGTTCCCTTCTTTCAGCTCAACCAACCCCTTGTGGATATGTTCTACTAGATAAGTACCATAATCATAAACTATGGTATAAGCTGGGTGTTGCAAATGTGTTGCTAAATAGCTATATTATTTCTAGAGTGTGTCTAGTGCAGAAAAACCAATGATTTGACACAAGGAATATACAATTTTCTTGAAATAGCTTACAAAGTAGTTGATTGGGAAAGGCTCAAGTTCCTTCTCACCTATTTTGATTTGCTTTTTGTGCTTCCCGGTACTAGTTACAACAGTATGCAAGAGGAACATATTTTTCATGATGAATACTTTGGTATTGATGTGCTCTTTCTTGATATCATCCATATTTAGAGGGACCAGATCCCAACTCCACTCATGCAAGTTAAAAACATGTTTAATTTCCTTCTAGGTTATCTTTACCATATCCCTCCCATCAATTGTCTTGACAACCCTAGAAACTAGATCATACCTTGAAGCGATATATTTCAGAAGATCCACATCGATGTACACATTGGGAACAACTAATTATACCATATCTAAGCTCCAAGGATTGTAGAGAGGGGCTCCAAGGTTTTGGTTCCTGAGCCAATGCTGAAAGAGTTGTCATCTAGTATAGGGAAACTTGGCATTCTTTATGAAGCACTATTTATCCATCACTCCTTTAACAATAGGACCATAAAAAAAAAAACCTTTCCTTTGGGTTTCCTTTGGGTTTCTTATTTGTAAAGGAGGGTAATAGGTCAATCACATCCTGGGAGAATTTTCTAGACTCGGTTGAAGAGGTAGCCATTTGTACTTTGGGAGCCATGAATTTTAAGCAGATCAGGTTTTTAACAAGAATATTTCAACCACCAACCTCCTAATTCAAACATAAGACTCGATGTGAATGCTTATTCTAAATATTTTCATGGGACTATGAATTTTAAAGACAAAATTAATCCTAGTTCTGAGCAATTAAAGCAAAGAAAATTGAAAACCAACCCTAATTCAAAAAGACTGCAAGAAAGCATAAAATTGTGTTTATCATACTTACAGTTTATCGCAATAACCCTAATAGTGGTCAAGACGAACTCTAAAAGCTACTTCTTTCAATTTTTTGTAGTTCTTCCAACATGTCTTCAAATCCCTATTGTACAAAAATTGACCATACTCATATCTTTTGAGGGAAATTGAGTAGATTTATGAGTCACCTCTGCCATTACTACTCGCTCGCATGAAGCAAAACAATTACAACGAGTGTACTTTGCATTTTTGAATGTGTGTTGTTGATTTTCAACTGAGATGGCTATGTTGGATGACTTAGATTGAGTCAACCACATTTGAATTTCAGTGTTGCTCTAGCTTGAATAAATTGGCCAATGGAAATACGCCAACCAGACCTTCTTTGTTATACCAGTGGGCTCCACAAGCTAGTAGCTATAGGATGCACATGGTAGCTTCTCATAGACCTCACAACTTTTAAAAAGCGTACATCTTCCCTTAGCGAGACAACAGGGAATAGTTGTGATCAATTCTTCCCTCTTAATAATCATCGTTGATCTCTAAACTTCGAGTGTTGGAATGGAAAGTGATGGCGAGATTGGGACCCATGGTTAGACACATTTTATCACCTCATAGACCACACCAAAATTAAAGTACCATCATTTGGGAGCTACGAGCCAGTGGGGAGTGGCTTAGATTAAATCCCACGATCTAGTGATTATCAATCCTGCATATACAAAAAAGTTAGTTGTAAAATAGGGCCATGATTAGGTCAACAAAATTTTATCCTTGAAGACTGATGACCTAGACTTAAGTCATTTATGAGAAAATATTAAAGCTTAACCTTGGGAAAAATAAACACTTCATATTCGAAAGGGACCGAGTAACCTAAATGAAGGGGTCGGTAAGGAACACATAGCGATGGCTCGAAAGGCAACTTAAACCACTATAAATTAGGTAGAGTGAGTCAACACAAAATTAGAATTCCCAAGATTTGTAAGTAAAGCATTTGAGAACAATTCTATACATAAGAAAAACCTTAAACCCTACCTATGGGCAACTTATGACATGCTATTACCGAGGTCAAAAGGAGCTAAAAATGCAAAAAAAATAGGGACTCCATCATTATGCTTGTTCATGTGCCATATGTGCTTGAATGTTTAGATCACCTTCCCCACTTGAAGCTAAAGGGGGACACTTATCAAAATTGAGCCCTAGGAATTTTTATTTTTTATATATTTATTTATGCATTTTGCATTCTTAAAAATAAAGTGCAATTTTTTTTTGAAAACTCAAAAATTAAGAAAATAATTAATAAATAAAAAATCCAAAAACATCAAAACACTAAAAAAAAAACAAATCTAGGTGTCCTCCAATTCAACTTTCTACATTATCTACAAATAATCCCATCTAATCCTAATCATCCAATCATAATCCACCATTATCATTCTAATCATCCCTCATAATCATTATAATCATCCTTTCTAATCCTAATCATCCCTCACCTCATCATAATCATTCATAATCATCATAATTATCCCTTATAATTCTAACCATCCATTTCCAACCTTACTCATTGTTTTCCAACGTAATCATTCTTAATCATCCTAATCATCCATTTTTATTGTAATCACCTATCATCCGATCCTAATAATCATAATCACCCCTCATAATTATTCTAATTGTCCCTTATAATCCTAACAATCCAATTTTCATTCTAATTGTCAATTCTAATCTAAATCATTCCTTTCCATCCTAATCATTCATAATCTTCATAATCATCCTCCTTAATAATTCTAATCATCTATCTCATCTTAATAATCTCTTTGTATCTCAATCAGCTCATCCTAATCATTCCTAATTATCCTAATTATCACCCTAATCTTTCTAATCATACCTATTCATCTACTCCACTTCATCCTAATTATCTGATCCATCCATAATCCATTAGTGAGGACCCTAAGATTAATTAATTATTCTAATCTAATTGATATCCTAATCATCCTCTAATAATCCACATTCTTAATCCAATTTCATCATCAATCTCGGCCCTAATATCTTCTATCCATCATCATCCTTAATCCATATCCTAAATTATCATCCTTAGTCCACATCATTATTCATCATCTTAATCAAATCCCCTTGTCAACACAATCCCATTCCAACCAAATATTAATCTAATACATCTACGCTCATCCAAAAGTTAATCATTCATTATCCATCTATCCACATCAACCATACATCCAATCCCTAATCCTTAATCAAAACTAATCCTTTCAAATATAAAATTTTGGTTACGAACTTAATATCCTTTATACCCCATATCCTTCATCATCATCCAAATCATTTATCCAAGTATCCCATTTTTAATCCACTATCATCAATTTTGAATCTAATATCCCAATAAAAATTCAAAACCTTATGTTAATTTCATCTTTAATCCAACCCTTCTTAAGAACATAAGTATATCTTAAGTATAGTTATCAAATCCAATCAATTCCTACTTAAGAAT
This sequence comes from Sequoia sempervirens, assembly GCA_007258455.2. Taxonomy (NCBI): domain Eukaryota; kingdom Viridiplantae; phylum Streptophyta; class Pinopsida; order Cupressales; family Cupressaceae; genus Sequoia; species Sequoia sempervirens. The sequence goes on from VDFB02271358.1 coordinate 110,137,673, forward strand.
GTTTTCTATCTTATGTAGAAATCAAATCCAATTAAATATTACTTAAGAATGATAGCCCATCTTAAGTATAGAGAATCATCTTTAATAAAATTTTAAATTTCTAAATTTGTTCTGAAATATAATCCCATCCTCCATCTTCATCCTTAGGTCCTATTCTTCTAATCCCCAATCCATATTTCATCCATCATCCTAATTTCAATCCTCACAAAAAATTAATCCCAAACCTTTATCTTCCAATCAATCCTCTATCATTTCCAACCATATAATCTATCCTCCATCACACTTAATCTATGCTAATATAACCTCATACCCAATCCAACATCATGAACCCATATCATAACCCAATAAAGCTAAACATCAAACCAAAGATCAACACATATTACATTGATTATGATGATTATGATAGCCTTGTTGACCAGCCTAAGTATGATCCCTATGATGATAATGAGATTCTTGTGGACAAAGATGAGCTCTCCCCATCCACCACATCCTCATATATCCAAAAAATTTCCCATCCATTTCCAATGATCAAGCCTTCACCAATTTTCCACTCACCTTCCATCATCCCTATCTCTACCAAAATTATAATCCATCTCTTGTTACCCATGATCCATCTTCATTTGACAAGGGAAACCAAACCTCCATCAAAATTTCACCTCAATTCCTACCCATATCCTTACCATGCACATCATCCCAATCCTCCATTACTGATATCATCCTTACTCACCACTTTAACAATGACATAGATTACATTCTTAGGTACATCTTTAGTATTGGTGAAAAACTTCCATCAACCTAACATCCACAAAATCCTACTACATCTCATATTGCTCATCTTACCCATTCCTTTGACAAGGGAAACCAAATCACCATCCAAAGATCATCTCAAATCCCAAAAAACATCCCTACAATCCACATCACCTAAATCCTATAACATCACTCCATCCAATGACTTCTATGATTCCATCCAAGGACTATTATTAAAGAATCCCAATCACCCAAGCACTAATAAATTTGTCCAATCTTCCCATTTCATGCATGCACCTTACTCTCCCATCCCTCCATCCACCCAAGTTGAAGAATATATCAAACCTTCCTAAACTTGGTCCAAACCATTCCAATATCCACCCTAGCCTAAACCAAGATCATGTCCATGACCACAATGTTAGGAAATAATGAATTCAACCCACATTCTTAATCCATTTGCTACATAACCCCATGAGAGAAAATAATGCATGAAATTAACTATAATTCATATATTAAGTAGACAAGCCATAAGATAACACAAGATATGTTATTGGAAAACTATTAAGAGGGAAAAAACCAACCTCCAAAAGCATCCATACTCCATCTAGTATTCAGTAATAAAGCAATAAAAGAGTTACAATGAATACCTTTGAAGTATGAAGCCTCTGTAATGCATCCTCTATGTTTCCAATCATGTATCGACACATCCCATGCCATGGTTCACATATGTACTTTCAAAAAGACTTAACAATGACAACCCACTCACCTAGCCAACCTTAACCACTAATACAAAAAATACACTCAAGCTCACAAAAATACAACGAAGTGGTAATATAAAACCATGTACCACAAAACCATGTGAATAAAAAACCAATAACCCCTTATTTAATATTCGGTACTAAGTTTTCACTTTATTAGAAATTTCTCCAATATTAAATTATCATCCCATGTCTCTCACAAATTAAATAATAATACAATGTTACAATACAACATAAAGTGATCGCCAAATAATTACCTAGTGTGATTTTCGACACCTCCTAGGTGCATCAAAACTAAATAATTATTTAATTACAACATTATAATAAAAAATTTATACAATGGTGTACAACACTATATCCCAACACACAAAACCTAAGATAAAACATGACCATCCACTCCATCCAAAAAATATAATGTCCATGTGATAGTGTTGTTTTTTATTACAAAATATTTGATATTCCAATATTTGATCATGACTTGATTTTTTTTTAGCAAATGCAAGGTCAAACTATCCCTCCATCTCATGACCCCCTCCCTTCCACTCCATATTATGATTATCCCCTTCCACCTCATGATCCCCTACCATCCACTGCATCAAATTATCCTCTCCCCTCTGATTATCAAGAAACCCCTTCCATTCCATCTCCTAATCAAGAATAAAGTATTCCTTCTAGATCACCCAATGATCCCCTTCCTTCATGTGAAGATAAAATTATCTCTCCATCCACCCCATCCAATGATCATGTTTCCTCTCATGATCAAGGTACCACTTTCACTCCATCTTATGAACCTCCTCATTCATCTTGTGATCCTACCTTAAGTCAAGATCAAAGCATCCCTTCATCTCCATGTCATGATATGAATTCTCCATAAGACCCCATCATCCCTATCAACCTATGCATGAACCATGCACCTATAAAATGGGTTCTTTTTCCTTCATCCCATTTGGTTTCATCCAAGAGGCTATCATCCCTTCCATGTCATATTCCCTATAAAATGGACTTGTATATTTCTTTAAAACAACATGTATCCCATTGGAAAAAGGATTTATCAAAATATGCATTATCAAGGGAAAGGGTTAGGCATCCATGAGAAAATAATATTAGAACCTTTCCATATCAAAGAAAATCAAAATTATCATGCCATTTTCTATAATTATCTAGACATTGGTACTCCTTCCATTCATCCCAAATCCAAAATTATACCATCTAAATCCAAAAATTCACAATCCCTATCCTCCAAATCTATTTTGGGCCCTTATTTTCCAAATCCAAATCCCTCATCTCTTCCACATATTTTGGGTCCCTATATCCCAAACTAAGTGTTTAATCCCTTCCATCCATCTTGGGTCTTTATATCCCTCCATCGTTCCCATCACTCCTATTCCAAAATCCTTTTATCTTATTTATCCATCAACTCAAGTCCCAATTCAAGATCAACCAAGGAACACATCCTTAAAACTCTTTCAAAATCCTACGTACCTTAAATGTTGGTGTAAGTTTTTTAATATTTTATTTTCCTACAAATTATTAAAGATACTTAGGTTATATGATACATGGTTTATGCGAGGACACATGGTGTAATCCATTTATTAGATGTTTCACTCTCATCCATACTTGGGTGGTTGAGTCTCACACCCACTTTTGGCCTTTTATGCCACCTTACAAAACTAGTATATTGTCTCTTTTTAAGTAGGTTATGCCACTTATTTGGCATTTTCCAAGTAGGCATAACTCCTACCTAATTTTTTTTATTTTGGATTTACCCCTCTTGGAATTATATTCCCATATTCTACTATATAATCAACACTCACCTCTCCCTCCTATCTAGTCCAGAAGAGTTCATATAAACTAAGTCAGTTCAAGCAAGTGTTGATACATATTGTATCATTCTAAGTGTGATAATATCATTTTTCTCTTATTGCACCAAATTCCAACATTTCATCCTCTTTTTTCTCTTGTGTGGAAGGTTAATCTCAATTTTACAGGTGATCCTGGATGCTCAAGTTCATCAACAACTCTTATATGGTATCTAAGCTTTCAAATTTTCAAGCCCATTCTCCATTTGGGAGTAATTCAGCATTGAGCTTTTGTTGGGTGCATTTTTCAGCACAAATGGACATCACCATTGAGTCCAGAAGGCTTCGTAGATGAATTTTGATATAAAGCACTCTATATTTTGTCTTTAGAGAATTTTCGACCATTTTTAAGCTTGAAGAATTTGGTCAAACTATTCCATACGAATTGTACGGCCTCCGCCTACTACAGTTGGTACAAATTTTTTTAAAAAAAATATATTCTCTGTCGATTGAATTTTTTTCATCAAAAAAACAATTTATTTGTTTATATTTTTAAACTTTTCCACTTTTCTTTATTTAAAAAAAATTTGAAAAAGTCTTTCAAAAAAAAATCTGATTTGAATATATATATATATATCTTATTGGTTCACAGACTTATAGTCTCCAGACCGTACATCGTACCAACATCCAATATACCTGCAGTCAACATTATTGGTGGTCACTATATAAAAACCTAGTGGTCAAATTCAGTACACCAATTACTATCTTTTCAAAAATCGGTGTAGAAAAATCAAAATCTAGCAACCTCCTTTTCACATCGGCATTGGAAGATTCCTATGAATATTCTATCTAGTAAAGAGAATATACTAGCAAGGAAAGAATATTATGGTAGTTGGGTGATGGCCATGGTGATGGATAAACAACCATCAAACTTAGCCGCATAGATTGCTAACATCAATAGGGTGTCATCATTTTCTAAAAAAAATTCCCCGCTCTCCAATTGCATTTTCAATTTTGCAAGCAAATTTCAGGGCCTCATAACTCAATCATTTTGACTCCCTTTTTCAAGCAATATTTTTTTTATTTGGGGTAGAATTTCATAGGCTTTGGAGTGGTGGAATCATTTTTTGCTCAAGTGATTTGGATTTTCCAAGAAATCAGTTTTCTTAGAAGATCTAAAGGACAGTTCTAATTTTTGGAACTTCAAACAATTGTAACTTTCACATATGACCTCAGATCGATGTGATTTTTTTTTTAAAGTTGATATTTTTCCAAGAAATACACATTGGTGTATTTTTTATGTTCTAATTCTAAGATAAAATTGTAGTTTCAGTATTTGGGTCCAATATTGTACATTGTAAAACTCTAGTAACAACTCCAAAATTATAAATGTACTAATTATAAAGTGCCACCATCATATTTTTCTAGGGGGAATCATTGATTGAGTGAATTTGGGGGGTGATCTTATGATGTTTTTATTTCTTTCATTTCTTTTGTTATGTGTTAGTATAATGGGGAAAACTCAAATTGAACTCCTAACTCAATATAATTATGAATCATGGAAAAAATCAGTATGGAATTATCTAAGGGAAAAAGGTTGCACGGGCTATGTAAAAGAATCTATTCCTGAACCTACTAGTGTTGATGCTAAGGAAAAATGGGAGATCAATCATGAGAAAGCTCTTGGTTACATTTGTTCTCTAGTCTCTTATGATTTACAATTTCATCTTGAATCATGAAGACACCTATGGGGGCTCGCGAGACTCTTGAAATATTGTATGGTAAAAATGATAAGATTAGGGGTTATCAAGTTGATAATGATTTGATGAATCTTGATCCAAAAAGTTTCAACCATATATAAGACTATATCTCTAAGATTAAGCAATTGAGAACATAGCTAAAGGATTGTAATATTACTAAGGAGGATTTATAGTTGATTCTCAATGTGTTATCCAAGCTTGGTCTTGAGTATTCAAAAAAAAAATTATGGCTTTCACACCAATAGTATTTCTATGGGAACTACATATGTTGTGCCTACATTTGATGTATTTTTAGATCTTCTAATCCAAGAGGAAGCAAAGTTGATTCATATGGGTCTCATCAAGGTTTCCAAGTCACAAGCATTAGTGGCTAGTGAGCCTAAGGTACATAAAGAATTAGGGCATCCTGATAATAAGAACAAAAAAACAAGCTACAAAATAATTTGAATCCTCTTCCTCAAAAGCCGAATCATCCAAAAAGGAGAATCCCACATGTGCATATTGCAAGAAATATGGGCACAATGAGCATCAATGTTATTTAAAACAAATTGATGAGTTGAATCATCTTTTAAAAAAGAATAAAATTGATCTACCTTCAACTATGTCAAAGGATTCATCATCTTCTTCTAAACCAAAGTCAAAGAAACAAAAGGGGAAATCACTTGTAGCAATTGTAGATTCTAAATCAAGGATATGGATCCTTGATTTTGGAGCCTCACATCACATGGCTTCCTCACATCACATGGCTTCATCATAGAGCATGTTCTCTTCATTTGAAACTTGTTCGTCACCAAACATCTTGACGGCTAACAACACATATATGTGTATTTGTGGGAAAGGATCTATTGACATAGATGAAGGATCATTCAATGATGTCCTTTGTGTTCCTTCATTGTCAAAAAATATCCTTTCTATCTATCAGATCACACATGGTGGGGAAGGAAAGAGTATTGAGTTCACACTAGATTCTATGATTATTCGAGATTCACATAATAAAGATATTGTTGTAGTTGGGGAGGAAGATCATCAATATGAACTATACACCTTCTCACATTTTTCCTCTCATGTTCCTTCGACTGATATACACACTCAGACATCTAGTGTGAACATTTTTTAGGAGATTCAATATGGTCAAGTGAATATTGGTATTATTTCATCTGAGGTTCAAGAGACATGTGTTGATACTCCATATCCTACATCACCTATTGCTTCTGATGATAATAGTATTGCTCCATCCATGGCTTCTATTGATTTAGTGCAACAATATATTCATTGTCTTCCAAACATAGCTACTTGGGATGAGTACTTGACATAAATTGTAGGTTTGTTTTGTTAGTCATTTAGATGCATAAAATTGGTCATATCTAATTAATCCTGGCATTTAATTAAATATTTATTATTTAATCAATTTCTCTAAAGTCTTCTACATATAATTAAATATAATCAATTTAATTATATTGTTCATTCATTTTATTCTTCTGTCATAATTAAATAAATCAATTTTATTTAATTATTTCACATTCAAATGTCCACTTGATTAATTAAATAAATACATTTTGTTTATTTTAATTAATTATCACTTTTAAATTTAATTAAGTCTTTTTGATTTAATCAAATTTAAATATTTCTTTTCGGATCTTTCTTCTAATTAATTAAATATCTTATTTAATTAATTTCATTTACATACCATTTCTTAAAAAGCTTAATTAAATATCTTTATTTAATTGAATATATTTCATTTCTTTTCAGAATCATAATTAAATATTTTATTTAATTATGAAATCTTCTATTATTCTTCAAATCTACGGTAAATATTCTATTTTAAGAAAAAAACCTCTGTGTCACCCATAAATGAATAATTGAATTTAATAATTTATTATTTATATTCTTCAAAATCTTTCCATAATCTCACAAAAAGATGATTTTTTACAATTCATCTTTATCATCTTATCTTAACTCTTTTTCGGAAAAGAAAGCAAATCTTTCTTTCTGTTTTCTTCTATTTTTCTTCACTCTCATTCATCTTCAACCATTCGATCTGCCAGGAATTTTTAGAATCGTTGATCATATCGGCCAATCAAAAGCTTTTGAAAAAATCTATAAATAGCATTTCCAATCCAAGCAATGGTGACAACACACAACAGATGAATTAGAGATTAATTGCATTCTAGCATTATCATTATAGTTTTTATTATTCATAACATCATCGTAATCTTTCATTTTAGCAATCATGTTTAGCATTAGAGCAATCATGTCTTAGAATTACATGCATTTCATATTCAATCTCGTTCTCTAGGAAGATTGTTCGTTGAGCCTAGCACACAATCTGAGAGCCGGCTGGAATCAATGAAAACACTAGAGATAGAGGAAGATAGGACGACATCGATAACAGGATACTGAGTTTGCATCTCTATTGTTTTAATATTTTATTTTTGATAAAATTTCTTATTGGTGTGTTTGATTCATCTGATTGTATATATTTCATGTTCATAAAATTGACCACACATTTATGGCGCCCACCGTGGGGCATTGCCCCATTTGTAATATTTATCTGCAGGTTTTCTAAGAGGATTTCGCATTCTGGAATTCAGATTTTTGGAAAAAATTTCCATTTTAGCGCATACGAGGATTTCTGAAGCGCATACACATGTTTCTACAGAGCATCCGTAATTTATTTCAGCGCTTTTGCAGGTACTTCGGTGCATCCATGAACTTTTTCAATGCATCTACAGGACAAAATGGCACATATACCCAACTCAGTTTATTAAATATTCTTGGAAAAAAACAAAAAAAAATTAGTTGCATTCTGTTTTAGCGCATTTAGGAGTTTTTGTAGCACATTTGAGACTTTATGTAGTGCATATAGGATCTATTTTGGCGCATTTACTTGTTTTTTTGGTGCATACAGATGATCTTTTAGCGCATATAGGTTGTAACTAAATAGGTTTCTGAGTCTAACGCCTTTCGCAGGAAAACCTTTTTCTGGCTTAAAAAGAACCAATCTAGGATAGTCACGGCTGGTTTTAAAAAGGAGCAACCCTAGGATAGACATGGATTTAAAATGAAGCAATCTAGGATAGTGACCACACACTGATTTTGCGGTTAAAATGAATCCCATGCTTTTTGTGAAGCAACATCTTTACATAGTTTAGATCGTTGTGATTTGGGTTTTAAAAAGAACAGTGTCTACTATGTTTGTGGCAATAGGTCTATCTCTCCCCTTAATTGGGTGACCAGAATACCAAACTTTCCTTTTACATTCATGCAATTTTACTGCTTTATTACATCCTCTAGAGAGCCTGCTCTTGTGGGAAAAAGTACTCACCCAAGAGGAATGACTCAAGTGGGTTCAAGCCAAAGCGAGGCTATTCCGCCCCACTATAAAATTTAAAGAAAATAAGGGGAAACCCTCTTTTGACGGTAGTGTGCAAGATAACCATCCCCAAAGCCTTTGTTCTAAGGGTTGGGAGGTCTCCTAAGGGAGTTTATTATTGCCGCACCGAACGGAAACCCTTACTACAAACCTAGTGTAGCATCCAACCAAAGTTAGTTTCTGAACATCATAATAATCACAGTGCAAGGGGAGGGAAGAATCTGCCCCCAAGATACTCACCATATAACTTCCAAGGACCATTTGCTTAGGGGATCCAGTATCCACTTCCATCACTCTGAGTACGCGCCTAGAAAAGACAAAAGCACGGGTGCCCCTTCCGGGGCGACATGGCTATGTGAGTCGACACAGTTCTAAGATGTGGGTTGTTGATTATTATGATGACCTACTTGAGTACTAAGAGTGAGTCTGCTTGAACTGTGTATCATGTGTAAAACCTGTGAAAACACTTTTTGAATTTTTTTTTGAAACATACACTTGATGTTTAGTATAGGACTTAAAAAAATAAAATTTCAGAGTGTTTGTTGTGTTTTCAATCACACTAATTCAGATAAAAGATCATTTGAAATGAACATGTCAAATTTTAGCTGAAACTGCTCACAAATAGTTCAAAAAAAGTTACCTTGAAAAAACTATTTTAACGTATATAGGGTATATTCTAGTGCATATAAGGTATGTTCTAGCACATTCACTAGTTAAGTTAGCGCTTTAAGGGTTTGTTTTAGCGCATTGAGTCTTTTGGCGCATATGCTAGCTATTCTAAAAACAAACTTTTCAGACACTATCACAACATTTTTCCTATAGCGCATATAGGACACAAAGTAGCACATCTAGGACATATGGAAGTGCATTTGACTATTTCTTTGGCACATATCCCTATTTCTGAAGCGCATATAGGCAACAAAAAGGTGCATCTGTCCTTTTCACCAAATCATTATTTTTGACAAATCTGAGTTTATAGCATTCTCGGTCCAGTAATGTATCAACATTCTCTCTCATGCTTAGGGAGTCGAAATCTACCAAGTTTGTGACGAAGTCAATTTCCAATAGGATCAAGAAACCCAAGAAACCTCTAGGTTACAAGAAAACCTTACAACGAAGGAAGTTTTTATATAAGAGTTGAAACGTCTTGCTCCATTATCGCAAATTTCTCCATAGATACCAAGATTTTGTGAGGGGATTTACTGACGAATACGCTGTAAACCCTCTAGATTCATGTGCCTATTTTCAAAGATCTCTCTCACAATGACACAATCACAATTAGCCTCTTGATTTCAACTATATACCACAACCTTCTATAGAATATTTGACACATCCTAGTCAAATACTTTAGTAAGTTGAAATAGGCTATTTTATATACCAATCATTCTTTGAAAACAAGGATCAAATCTTACAAGTGCACCTCTCATCACAAACTTCTGAATTCTTGGTTTAACTTCTCCCAACAAGATTCTGACATCCTTTATCAATGGAAGCCACAACCCCGAATTAGGAACATAGTTTTGGTCATATCATAAGATTTTCAATCTTATCAAATTAAAACATCATCATTGGTTGCACTCATCAAATTATGATCTAAGTTTAGAAGAACATCTTGAAATTGTATGCCTGTTTTCACACAATCACAATATAATAAACTAAAGGAAGATATTCAACAAGAAGATCAGACCTCAAGAACTCAAGCAAAAGGTGAAAATAGTGGTCCTCTTTATAGTGTGAGTCAAAATCCTCTTTTTGAAGACAACATGGCCAAAGGAGAAAAAAATCCATTTACTTTCAACAGAGATCTGAGAAAAACCCTTGAAGATAGTGAGGATGAACAAGAAGAAGAGCGTCACCTTAAAGAAGCTGAACAAGATCCTAAATTTCTCAAAGCAGTAGAAAAGATCTTAGCACGAGACAAACAAAAATATTTCCTATATCTAGCTGACAAAGGAGCTAAACTGCCTCATGATTTTGATACTAAGAACATAAAGAGTAAACCTGATGATACACCCTTATCTGATCTTAGTAGATTGACTCAACATGTTAAAAAAACTAGAAGGAAAAATTGAAGATCTACAAGGGGGAGCCACAACAAAGAGATACGCTCTCGATGATATCTTTCCATATCCCTTTGACCGGTGTCTCAACATGATTATGTTTCCTAAACATTGTGAAATCCCAAAGTTTGATCATTATAATGGGAAATCGTATCCAATTGACCATATTAGGGACTTCTGAAACATGACTTTAGAGTTTTCTCATGAGGATACATACTTAATGCGTTTGTTTCCACGAAGTCTTGGAGGCCAATCTATGGAATGGTTATCAAAAATCACATTGCCTGTCAAAAAATTTGAGGAATTGATTAACGAGTTCATCTCACAATATTCCTATAACATATAACACCGAATAACAACGATTGATCTATGCAAGGCTAAACAAAAACCTGGTGAACCATTCATCACATTTCTTCAGAGATGGAGAAGGTTGTTCGCTAGGTATCCACGTCATGTTCCTGAAAAAGAAAAGATCGCTACATTTATAAACAGCTTGGATCAAGAGATGAGTTATCGTCTAAATCTTCATTGTCCTCCCTCTTTTCAAAAAATGATTGAAAATGCAATCACAATTGAAAGTGCATTAGTCTAGAGGGGAATAATCAAACTTGATTGAGACAATCCTAGCTCCTCAAATCACCACAATGACAAATCTAAGTTTTGGACTCACAACAAGAATGTGGTGAATGATGGTGTTGTAGATGTGCATCATGTCTCCCCTAAGCCAGTTGTTCTTAGTATTCCTCACAACAACAACTATAACAATGTCAACTCGGTTACAAATCAAGGAAAAGATCCTCCTCCCCTGAGGAATAACCAAAATCCAACTTTTGTTCCAAATCAAAGTAACACCAACAACCATGGGTATCGTGGAAACAACAATGCCTTAGGAAATACCTCAAACACGAATCCACAATGATCTTCATTTTTTTCCAACAGAATTTTTACTCTATTGGGGCAATCTCTGGAATCCTCCCTTAAAGACTTGATGGCAAAGAACATTATTACCCTACCGCCTCAATGTAACTTTGAACCTAGTGTGAAGCTACCATCCTGGAATGATACATACTATTGTGAATATCATAGATGAAAAGGCCATCATACAAATAATTACCAAGCCTTAAAGAATGTTATTCAAGATCTAATCGACAAAGACATTGTCACAATAGAAGGGAACCAGCAATCAAATGAAGACCACCAGCCATTTTGAAATCTTTTTCCCAACTATCAAAAGGGTGAGTCTTCTGGAAAAAATGTGAATCATATCAATGAGCATATAATCAATCATATCTACACTGATGACGAGTGGGTTAATGTTATAAAATTTAAAGAGAAAGCGGAATATGGCGAAGTTAGCGTAACAACAAGGGCACAAGCTAAAGTTGGCCTAAAAGGTGCTGCTTCAAAATTCATTGTACCACTTCCTCAACAATCGATATGATTTAATCAATCAACTTGGAAAAAATTCCGCTCAAATCTCTATTTTGGAACTTCTGAAGATTTCCCCAGCGCATAAGGAAATTTTAGACAAATCCCTCATTGAAACAACTGTATCTGATGATTTGAATGTGGATCAATTTCAAGCCATGGTGGGATAGTTATCCTCACCCACATGCCTTTCATTTTTTGAAAAAGATGATGTTTCCATGACACATCCCCATAATTCATCATTATACTTAGAAGTCATGGTCCACAAGTTTCGTGTCAAATGAGTTCTAATAGATGGAGGTGCTGGTTTGAAAATATGTACCATGAGATTAATTCAGGCTTTAGGATTTTCTGAGGATTCCATTGATCCTAGAAGAAAAATTACTATTAAAGCCTCTGATGATGAGGAAAGAGCATCCAAAGGTTTAATCATGTTACCAATCAGAGTGGAACCTGTTATCAAAAATACTTTTTGTCAAGTATTAGATCGTGATCTTACATACAACATCTTATTGGGTCATCCTTGGATTCACAAAATGCAAGTTGTCCCTTCCACATATCATCAATGTCTTAAGTTTCCTTATGATGACAAGAGATCACGATACCAGCTTATAAATCTCACAGTCAAACTTGTGCCAACATCAAAGCTAGTCAAGACACTTTGGTTCCCAACAATCGAGAAGCACCTACTATTAGTTCTCCAAAAGTTGATACACAAATCAATCAGCTAACCAAAACCTTTGACAAGCAACTATGGTTCAAGGACAATGGAGTAGGAGAATATTCTCTCTGTCTGGCTAATCTTCCTATATTGCCTCGGTCACATTGGAAACCTTCTATCACAACAACAATAGATATCTATAGTGTCAACATCAACGCAACCACCAATAGCGCCAAGTACAAAGTTTAATGGACATTTTATCAAAGAAAAATTCCCCATGGACGATCCTGAAGATAGAGATATTGTAAGTTGGCTCTATAAAGATGAAGATGAAACAGTTCTCAATATCAAGTTACCAACTGATAAATATGGTAAGGGATATTCAATCATGCAAAATATGGGCTATGATGATAATGGTCCTATCGGAAAGAGAAAAGGAGTAGTTGAGCCTATTGATCCTCCAGGACTAGCTGCAAAAGATAAAATATGACTAGGCTATGATACTAGCTCAAAAGAAACAAAATCCAAAAAATTGAATGATACTATACTCACATTGCAAGAAAGTTCTAATCCAAAGGAAGCATGCTTAACAACAATTCATATTTTCATTGATAATAACTCTAAAATAGATTTTGGAGAATATGAATGGGATACCATCCATAATGATGAATTCTGGAGGGACAAATAGGTTGATGTGATACACAAGTATACGCCTACTCTAATCAAAGGAGAATGTTTAGGGACCCAACCACACGAATCTGAACTACAACGTGACTATGATTCTAGTGATACTAAGTTAGATTTAATCGAACAAGACTATCATGAGGACAGTACCATCATTGATCTACCTCATGCCTCGGATCCTACAGACACTTCTGTTATGACCATAAACATAACCAATTTCACGCAGCTTAATGACCTGCTACCGCTAATACATCCCGATCTCATTGATTGGGATCTATCTAAACCTCTGGATATACCTAAGTTTCCAACTGACGAATCTATCATAAACTTCCTTTCCATAGATGATGTAAATGATTGTTCCACTGGTGATTTTTGGCATGAGATCCTTAGTCAGGAGAGTGTCAAGTTTCCTAGCTGCAAAAATAAAAATAAAAAAGAAAGATCTAATGGTGAAAACCAAAATCTAGCAGTATTAGATCAAACAAAAGATAAAACAAAGAGTGTATCAGATGGTGAAAACCTTTTTAAGGCACCAGATGATGGGATGATTGAAACTCTCCTAGAGCACTATCATGAGTGATCACCTATCTTGATTGAGCCTACAAAACTAGTTAATCTTGAAACTATAGAGAAACTGAGGATTCTACAGCTAGTTGCATCAATGATAGATAAAGAAGTACCTAAGTTCATGGAATTTCTTAGAACAAATCAAGTAAACTTTTCCTGGTCTTATGCAAACATGCTAGGTCTTGATCCTGATCTTATAATGCATCACTTTTCCATTAAACCAAGAGTAAAACTTGTGAAGCAAAAACTTAGAAAGATGCATCCTCATGTGGCACTACTAGTTAAAGAACTTAAGAAACTCCTCGATGTGGGATTTATAAGATCAATTGACTATGCAAAATGGATCTCCAACATAGTTCCTATATCAAAGCTTGACAAAAGTGATAGAATATGCACAGATTTTAGAGATCTTAATAAGGCATGTCCTAAGGATGACTTCCCTCTTCCAAGCATTGATACTATAGTTGATTTGATGGCTAGCCATTCCATGTATTCACTAATGGATGGTTTTTCTGGTTATAACCAAATCAAGATTGTGCCCAAAGACCAAGAAAAAACAACTTTCACATGTCCCTAGGGAACTTACTATTGGAACATCATGCCATTTGGTTTAAAGAATGTTTGGGCTACATATCAAAGAGCTATGACTACAATTTTTCATGACATGATGCACACATTCATGGAAGATTATGTCGATGATATACTGGAAAAATCCTACACAAGAGGATGTCTCGAGATATTATCCAAAATATTTGCAAGGTTGGAAAAGTTCAAAGTTCGCCTCAACCCTAAGAAATGTGTTTTTGGAGTCACATCTGGAAAAAATTTGGGATACATAGTTTCAGCAAAAGGAATTGAAGTAGATTCTACCAAGGTACAAGAAATCATGGAAATGCCTCCGCCAAGGAATATCAGTTAGTTGAGATCACTACAGGGATGATTCCAATCTATACAAAGATTCATTGCACAACTAGCAGATAAATATCTACCTTTCACACATCTACTACATAAGAATGTTCCTTTCAAATGGGATGATAAGTGTGAAATGGCCTTTCAACAAATCAAGCAGCACTTAATGAACCCACCAGTTCTGATACCACAAAATCTAGACAAACCACTCACCTTATACATTTCTGCAACAGAGACATCTTTGGGGGCATTGTTAGCACAAGAGGACTCTACAGGAAAAGAACATGCAATCTATTATATCAGCCGAACATTAACAGGTCATGAACTCAACTAAACTTTCATTGAGAAGGCTTGCCTAGCAGTGGTATTTGCTTCACAAAATTTTTGACACTACATGTTAACTCATGCAATCAATCTTGTTGCAAAGATTGATCCACTCAAATATCTATTAAGCAAGGCCACATTGACATGAAGGTTAGCAAAATGGGTCATGATCTTAAGCTAGTTCAATATCCATTATATTGATCGCAAAGCAATCAAAGGACAAGTTATTGCTAACCAATTGGCTGAAGCACCCCTACAAGTAGAGCATCCCATGCACATTGAATTTCTAGATGCCGATGTCTTCACTGTAGAATCAAAACAACCATGGTCATTATATTTTGATGGTTCATTAACCGAACATGGATCAGGGGTAGGCATACTCTTTGTCACCCTTAAGGAAATACCATTCCTTGGTCATATCAGTTAATGTTTCCATGCACTAATAACATAGCCGAATACCAAGCTTTAATCACTAGACTCAAAATAGCATTGGAATGGAGGATCACAAAACTACAAGTTTATGGTGATTCACAATTATTCATTAACCAGATCAATGATGATTATCAGACTAAAGATGACAAATTGTTGCCATATAAGAAAATGGTTGATAATTTCAAGAAATACTTTGTAGACATCAAGTTCATACAAATTCCAAGGCTTGATAACAAGGCATTTAACACTATGGCCACAATCGCTTCATTATTACAACTCCCAGAAACTCAGGCTCACTACGAATTTATGGTGGAACAATCATTTACACCTACCTATGACACACCTAAAAGCAAAATCATTTTCCACTTAGTAGGATCCGATTCACCTCAAGTGGTATGGAAAAATTTATGCCTACCTAAAAGATGACATCTTACCACTTGACTTATCTCGTAACCAAAAGCACAACTTTATCCACCAATCCTCTTGCTAAACCCTTATCACTGACACTCTTTATCTCCATGGTCTTGATGGTACTTTACTTTAATGTCTTGAACGTGACAAATCTGATAAGGCTTTACAAGAAGTTCATGGTGGCATTTTTAGTACTCATTCAAGTGGACTAACCTTATCCAAGAAATTGATTTGAATGGGTTACTACTGGCCTACAATGGAGAGGGAATCATTCACTTTTGTAACAAAGTGCTCTAAATGTCAGATATATTGAAATCTCATTCATGCACCAGCACAAGAACTACAACCATTTGTAGCAACCTAGCCATTCTCTCAATGGGGGTTGAATTTACTTGGTAAGATTCATCCTTCATCCTTGAACGAACACAAGTTCATCATCACAGTGACAGAGTATTTTACCAAGTGGATCGAGGCAGTACCTCTCACTAAGGTCACTGGAAAACAAATCTCATAATTCATATTCAACTATCTCATTTGTCGGTATGACATTCCCAACTCCATCATCATAGATAATGGACGACCATTCAAGAATCAAGATGTTGAATTTTTTTGTGAGAGATTCCATATTCAACACAGATACTCAACACCTTATTATCCACAAGGGAATGGCCAAGAAGAGGCCTCAAATAAAATAATATTGAAAATTTTAAAGAAAATTGTGAATGATGCAAGGAAATATTGGCACGTTCAACTTAATCCCACATTATGGGCCTACTGAACTAGTATCCAAATGCCAACAGGAGCAACTCCATTTGCTCTTGTCTATGGATCAGAAGCCATTTTTCCACTAGAAGTTGAGATCCCATCACTTAGAGTATCATTGAAAGGTCTCATAACAGATGATGAATATAGAGTTTCCCGACTACAAGAACTGGAACTTCTTGATGAAAAGAGACAACGAGCAGCTGATCATTTGAAAGCATATCAACAAATGATGTCTCACAACTATAATCACAGAGTCAAACCACGTACCTTTTAGGTTGGTGATCTTATTCTAAAAGAGAACCCCTGCAATCAGCAACACAAAGAGAAGAAAGGAAAGTTTGAACCTAATTGGTTGGGTCCGTACGTGGTCGTAGCAGTATACGGTTTAGGAGCATACAAATTGTCAACGCCAGAAGGGGACCTATTTAACGAACCCATCGACAACATGTACGTGAAAAAGTATAATGTTTGAAGCAGTTATCATCATCTATAAAAAGTCCTGAAAAAATACAAAAACATCATAAAAAGTCCTAAAAAGAATAGAAAAACATCAGAAAAAGTCCTAAAGAAATACAAAAACATCAAAAAAAGTCCTGAAGAAATACAAAAACATTAGAAAAAGTCCTGAAGAAATACAAAAACATAAAAAAAAGTTCTAAAGAAATACAAAAACAATAGAAAAAGCCCTGAAAAAATGTTACCCTGGTGAAAACCTAGCAAACAGGCATCTCGGTAACACAAAAAAAAAAATCAATCAAAAAAATGCAATAGAAACAAATAGTGAAAATTTGGCAAACATACACTATTTGTAGCTCTCCATCTATTAGTTCATGTTCTGCACTTGACTTCTTAGCCTTTATTTCATGCATATTTCCATCATCTTAGGGTCGTACTAGCATCATGTTACCATCATTTTCTTAAAGCGATAACGTCTTACCATGGCTTGATTACTGTACATATCCATTTCAGCAGGTTGTGTCAAATACTGGGGGCAAACGTTGACATACTCAGGGGCAATCAAATTTTAGATTTTACCAAAACGGCTAGACAATAACATCAAATCCAACCATGCAAACAAACAATCAAATCACATGAAAAGCTATCCAACCATTGATCCATATCACAATGGTTCTTCAACAAAATACCATATCATGACTCATATCTGGATGATCTAAAATTTGAATAATGATTGGAATATCAGTTTTACATTTTGAACAATGGTTGTTTAATTTTTTCGATATCATGTCTTTGGAGCACACTCAATGATGTACTGAACTAGAGTGGCAAGGAAGGAGGATGATTTTTCTTTGTCTGTTGTCTTGAGGTTAACTGTCGATTTGGTGCAAATATGTCGTGAGACATGATTTCCAAAGCATATCATTGACGATAGTTCCACATTTCCATTGAAAGGTGGTTAGTCTTTGTCTATTTATGGAAGAAATTCTCAGGTCATCTTAGTTCAATTATACCTCGATGCTTGTGTTCGCTTGCTATATCAAAAATCATGAAAGTTGTACTTAGGTCATCATTGATGCTAATCTCCCCTCTGATGCTTGTATATACTTCCAACATTTTATAAGGCTCTATGATCATTCAAGAAAGCTACCCGAAGGCTCAACAAACAGTTGGATTTAGTTAGTTGAATTTCATTTAGATCAATGTATATATTTGCATACTAGATCTGCATTAGAGTTTTAAACAAGGCTGACCAAACAGATCAACGGTTGTCATGTATCTTTAGACTATTTGTGGAGGATATTTAGACATTTGTTTCATTATCATCTCCCATCTTCATCCTCATTTCATTAATCATTATCATTTCATCTAAGTCTTGCACATATCATATAGTTTAGCATTTATCATTCATTTTCATATAACCCTTTCTCATTTATTTATCCTTCATGTTGTATTATCATTTCATTTATCATATTTCATATCATTTCATTGCATATTATTGATCATTCTCATTTTTTATCATTCAGATCCTTTATCATTTCATATCATTCATTTATTCATTAACCCTTTCCATATCACTTTCATTATCATCTCATCCATCATTTTCATTTTCATGTCCATGTCATCTTCATTTTCATCTTATCATTACATTTTACATAACATCTCATTTTATTACATTTTCATATCATTTCATTACATTCCATCATCTCATATCATTTCATTTCATCATATCGTTCAAATTCATTTCATTTTATCATTCCATCTCATTGTATTTTATATCATATCATCATTCATCATGTTGAATGTTCTCATCATTATCATTTTCATATCCTTATTATTTATATAATTATCATTTATCATTTATTATTCCATCAGATCATATCATTTTATCATCTCATTTCATCTCATAATTTATTTTATTTTACCATTACATTTCCTTACATTTTATCATCTCATTTCATATCATTTTATCATCTCATATCATTACATTTCATTTTATCATCTCATCAATCTTTTTCGTATTCATTACATTTCATATCATACATTTCATCATTATTTATTCTTTCCTAACCATTTATCATTTACATCTTTCTATCATTTTTCATATATACAACATTTGATTCATATCATTTCCTAACCATATTACATATTCATCATGCATCTAATACACACAACATCACATCATCATCATTTATAGCATTTGAAAAATTCAAAAACAAAAATTTCATGTATTACATTTTCACATCATTTGCAAACCATATGTTTTCATAACAATTCATATCATATATCATATCATCTCAACATGTTGCATTTTTACCATCATCACCCACTTGCATGAGATCATTAGTACACATCATATTGCACATCATCATATCATTATCATATCACATCATCCTACAAATCATGTTAGTTAGTAAATCATCAAAACTATATATCAAAATCCATATCACATAAACAAGGAAATAAGTGCATATCCATCTCATATCATCATATCCACATCATCAAAACTCATTGTTGCTGCATATCAATGCTCATCAAAAATACATACAAATGTCCAACAGTCCAATGACACTAAAAAGTCTAGAAAGATACATGATATATGATCAAAAATCAATATACACACTCCACGAATATGAGATACATTAAATCAATCCTACATCAATGGCTCAAGGCTGGTTGGTGGACCCCCCTGATGGAGCTAGTCTCGTGGATGGTGGCTTGCCACTTGTCCCTCCATCTGGATCCCGACGAGGCCCAGTAGCCCCCAGACTCTATGTACATGTCTGTGTCTTGCTCTTGGTCCTACTGTGGGACCGTGGGAAAGGCTCTTTGCACTCAGGAGGACATAACTCCTCATATTGAACTCGATAGTACTCAGCCTCTCTGGCCATCTCAAAGCCCTCTACAATAGCCTCTCATAACGATGCACTCTCTATAGTGCCCATGAGCCTCTAAGCAATACCCTCTACCTTTGTTGCCCTCTGTCTAAGAGAATCCCTCTCTGATATCAACTGGGCTACCTGTGGGTCTGGGGTAGGTTGAGGTACCTGTGCTTGTGCCTGTGTTTGTGCCTATGCCTGTGACTATGCCAGTTGTTCCTATAGTTGTGCGACCAATCCTTGTGGCTGAATCAGTTGGTTCTGTAACTACACTTGATGTCCCTGCAGTGTCTACACCTGGGCCTGCAAAGTATCTATCTATCCTTGCTGAGAGGTGGAGGAAACCTTGATCACTATCCTCCACCCAATCCCAGTCCTCCGCCTCCACATGATCTGAACACTACCCAAAATGTCTGGCCTTGGTTTCACTGGCACCTGCCCCTCATCTCCGCCATCATCTCCATCACTCCCATCTGAGCTCTCCTCCTCTCCACTCTCCTCATCCTCTCCCCCAATTGTTGCCTACTCCCCACCTGCCACATCCTCCTATCTCCCTGCCCCTAGTTGTGGTACAACCAAAATGGGTGTTGGCTCATAAGGACATGTCAACCATGGATATGGATGTGTATGATAATAAATAGAGTACTCCTTTGAAATCCCAGCATCAACAATATCCCACCTATCATCCCATACCTTAGGCGCTAAAGCAATATATTCTATATAGGCTATCTGATATGAAATACTAGGTCCCCATCCTGCCTCATCCTTGCTTCGTGCATAGTGAGCAACACCCTGAGGCATACCCTGTGTGAATCCAAACTGTCGCTACACCCATAATGCCAAAAACCTCTCAATGATGAATGGGGTCCTCCCTATCAAAAACTGGGGCATACATACGAACAACATCTCAAGGTGATCTATATCCCATGGCTCGCAATCTAGGTATGGCTGCCATTTCACTACATCTATATCGTCAAGACACCGTCTCCAGTAATCCAACTTGCCCAGCTTAGGCTAGAAAAGGAACATCGAATATGCATATACATAGGGTCTTCCTGGTGGCCTCGCTCTAGGGCAAGCTGGTCTCGTCATGGTAATATGCTCCCATGCCCAAGTCTGGAGCAGTGTAACGATGCATGATATACTCGATGAACCTCTGTACCCACCTGATGAAGGTCATGATATAGATGAGCCAACATGCAACTCCCCCAGACATATCTATGTGGTTGTACCAACATTTTCTCTAGGATCCTCCCCCATCCCAGTGATAGTCCCTTTGACCCGCGATTCAGAAAAAGGAGACCTCCAATAAATGCACCTAAAATTGTAGGAAAGGCTGGATATCCCCTAAAGTTAGCCCATGGTAACTAGTACCCTATTATCTGCACGTTGCCATATACTCTCCTCAGTGCATCTGTCCCACCTAGCTCCTTGTGATCATAGAACACAAGGGTACCTACCATTGGAATCCCAAGAATCTTGTAAACATCCTCAAGAGTCATAGTCACCTCACCCATTGGCAAATGAAAGGTGTTGTGCTCTGAATGCCACATCTCTTCTAGCGCAGTCAATAGTCCCTTGTTGACCTAAATCAGAGGCATGGACAATAACGATCTCAATCTGCATGTCCCTATCAACGCTACATCATCTAGTGTCAGCTCGAGTATCCTATCCCACCCCACTGAGTGATGCTCCCTAATCTGGAGGTTTTTGAAAACCTCCTATTTTCAGTTATTACAAAGATAATCAATCAACATCATATCAATAATTCAATCTCAATCAAGAAAATCAATTTGACTCATGTCTATCTATCAATGACTCATATCAGTGGACCCATATCAAGTGTTCTATCTAGGCAATTCATATCATACAATCGATGCACACAATCTATCTATCTGAATATCACATCAATTTTCTCTACCATCAATTACTATTTGTTTTCTTTTTTCAAGAATGCAAATTTATCAACAATCAACACATCATCCTATTTGTATTTCAGTCACGAATGCAAATATGTTTTAAATCAGTCATCTACTATTTTTTTTCTATCGCTGAAAGAAAATTTATCAGAAGTCCTATTAATCATCTACTCTTTGTTTTTATGTACAGGGGAGACATAGTTATTAGCTATCCACTCTTTGATTTCTATTTTGGAAACAAATTTATCAATTATTTATCAAATTTTCTATCCATATCAACCTGATGATAAGAAAATTTCTCTATCTATTGACCAAGGAAGCAATATACATCATCATTCTTTCATCACTTTCATCAAATCACACATTTTGTCTCTTTTTCCTAGATGCGTTAATCTACGGCCTCTATGTGCTAAAAATCATATGCGTTATTATGTATCCTGGATGCGCTAAAACTCAGATGCATCATTCTTTTCCCTGGAAGCACTCAATCATTTCCTTTATTCGATATTTCCCTAAAAGCGCTAAAACTCTAATCAAAAGCACCACTCTATTCCTTGGATGCGCGACAACCCTAAACACGCTAATGTTTTTCCTAGATGCAATAAAACCCTAATTTTCCTATGACATCCTATAAGCGCTACTCTTTCTATCTGATGTGCTAAACTAGTTTCTACAACGAACATGCGAAAAGATCCTATATGCACTCAAACAAACATCGAAACCACTAAAACGGACTGTTTACGCCTAAATCCACAAGAAAAACATGAAATTTTTTCTTCAAAATAGAAAATTTCAATGCAAAAGTGGTTGGATCTACTCACCAGTGGTCCATATGTAGTTGGTCTTTGGTATCGGTGGGCCTGCTCAAATCTATGTCTGTGGTACAAAATCTCCATCTCGCCAGGTCACTATTAGAGCAATAGGATTCTAAATGTCAAAAAGTGTAAATGACTTGTCCTTTTCTCCCTTTTTACCTTTTAAAGATCAACCAAAAGTGGGTTTTTGTGGCATGTTATTTTATTTTTATCTTTTATCTCACTTTGACCTTATTTTCAAACTGGGGCATCCCTATACATCATTTTTCGAGAGCTAAATCACTGACTTTACATCAAAATCAAAATTTCCTCATCAAATCAACCTTTTCAAACATTATCCAAAACTCATATCCTCATTAGTGATTTACCTCCCGAGGGGGCATCATTAACATCAGCAACATCTTTCAATCAGAAACATATCTAAATCAAGTCAGGGGCATATTTTTCAGAAAGGGGCAAAGTCAAACACAACAAATTTTGAAAGCAAGAATATTTTCTTTGAAGCAAAGTGTTTCACACATCACTTCAAAGAGGGGAAAAATGTAGATGCATAAAATTGGTCATATCTGATTAATCCTGACATTTAATTAAATATTTATTATTTAATCAATTTCTCTAAAGTCTTCTACATATAAATAAATTTAATCAATTTAATTATATTGTTCATTCATTTTATTCTTATGTCATAATTAAATAAATCAATTTTGTTTAATTATTTCACATTCAAATGTCCACTTGATTAATTAAATAAATACATTTTATTTATTTTAATTAATTATCACTTTTAAATTTAATTAATTAATTTTTATTTAATCAAATTTAAATATTTATTTTCAGATCTTTCTTCTAATTAATTAAATATCCTATTTAATTAATTTCATTTACATACCATTTCTTAAAAAAATTAATTAAATATCTTTATTTAATTGAATATCTTTCATATCTATTCAGAATCATAATTAAATATTTTATTTAATTATGAAATCTTCTATTATTCTTCAAATCTGGGGTAAATATTCTATTTAAAGGAAAAAACCTTTGTGTCACCCATAAATGAATAATTGAATTGAATAATTCATTATTTATCTTCTTCAAAATCTTTCCATAATCTCACAAAAAGATGATTTTTTACAATTCATCTTTATCATCTTATCTTACCTCTTTTTCAGAAAAGAAAGCAAATCTTGCTTTCTGTTTTCTTCTGTTTTTCTTCACTCTCATTCATCTTCAACTGTTCAATCTGCCAGGAATTTTCATAATCGTTGATCATATTGGCCAATCAAAAGCTTTTGAAAAACTCTATAAATAGCACTGCCAATCCAAGCAATGGTGACAACACACAACAAATGAAATAGAGATTAATTGCATTCTAGTATTATAGCATTCTAGCATTATCATTATAGTTTTTATTATTCATAGCATCATCATAATCTTTCATTTTAGCAATCATGTTTAGAATTAGAGCAATCATGTCTTAGCATTACATGAATTTCATATTCAATCTCGTTCTCTAGGAAGACTATTCGTATAGCCTAGCACACAATCTGAGAGCCAGCTAGAATCAATGAAAACATCAGAGATAGAGGACGATAGGATGACATCGATAACATGATACTGAGTTTACATATCTATTGTTTTAATATATTTTTTTGATAAAATGTCTTATTGGTGTGTTTGATTCATTTTTTTATATATATTCGACGTTCATAAAATCAACCACATAGTCATATCTTGTAGGCTTGGAGGACACAATTGAGTGCATATATCTTCTCTTTTATAAGGTTGCTTTGTCTTCATCATATGTTGAGGGGGAGCCTTTTAACCCTCTTGTTCTTTACCCACACAATCATTCTTCATAGTTTGACATGACTATGGCTACTATTGAGAAATATTTGGAGTATGTTCCCTTTTCTTTAGAGGAGATATCTTTTTCTTTAGATTTTGTTCTACATTCACCTCCACCAAGTTCTAGATTGTCATATTTTATAGTGTGGCTTAGAACACCTGATTTCATGGTGACAACTTTTGGCATCGGCATGGTGACACCTAAGCAAAGTTCAGAGACTTCATACATTTTCATCATTCTTCCTACATATTCCTTTAAGGAATGGGAACATATCCTGCATACATCCTTGGTTTTCTTTCTTTGTAAGGGTAGGAATATTGTTTGGCAATCTTGGTTCATCTTCAGCTTCTTGTGTCAAAACATTCACCAACAATGCAAGAGATTACACATTGTGGGACTATATGGTTTATGTTCTTCTTCTCTCTTGGGGGGGAGTTTTTTCTTACGAGTTTTCTCTTACTCATATTTTGAGAGGTTTCATCATTATACATGGGTACCTAACATGGCCTTGTAGTTGAGACCCATCTTTGGATTGTTTCATCCTTTCACCCACCTAAGCTATACTTAAAGGGGGTGTTGGTGTAGTTTTTTAAATATTTATTTTTACTACACATTATTAAGAATACTTAGATTATATGAGACATGGTTTATGTGAGGAAATGTGGCACAATCCATAAATTACATGTGTCACTCTCACCCACACTTTGGTGGTTGAGTCTCACATCCACTTTTTCCCTTTTATGCCACCTCACGAAACCACTTTATTGTTTCTTTCTAAGTAGGTTATGCCACCTATCTGGAATTTTCCATGTAGGCATAACTCCCACCTAATTTGGTTATTTAGGAGTTATTACCCCTCTTTGAATTATATTCCCATATTCTACTATATCTAGTCTAGATGAGTTCATATCAACTCAATCAGTTCAAGGGAGTGTTGATGCATATTGCATCATTCTGAGTGTGATAATATCATGATTCTCTTATTGCACCTTATTCCCACATTTCATCCTCTTGTTGCTCTCATGTGGAAGGTTAATCTTGGTTTTGTAGGTGATCCTAGATGCTCGAGTTCATCAACAACTCTTACATAAACTATCCATAATACCTCCATATCATCCCTATTAGAAAGAGAAATGTGCAGGTACATTTTAGATATTTGTACTCTAGTACTTTTCATGTAGTTCTTTATACCCTAAAGGATCTAAAATAAGAGAAACGAGTATTTTTGGTAGGATTCTAGAAAGGATACTTAACACATATTATATCAACATTAAAAGAAACATTTATACATTCATTGCACATATATGTTATCCTTATATCTCCTTTATATTATATCATTATCTCATACCATAGCAGGTTTTAGTCTTCATTTCTTAATAGTAAATATATCTATTTCTTATCTCTATCTATCATTGTATCTCTTTCACATATGATTTAAATTGTATATATACATTCATTCCATTGAAGGGACATGAATCCTAAAATATCTAATGCCTTTTCCTCATATAGTGGACCTTTTGTGATAACTTGTGATAGGTTCTAATGCCATATTTGACCTAATAACATCATCCCCCTTTTAAAACCTTGTCTTGTCCTCAAGACATGATTCTTAGTTGTGACGGAGATTCTTGTATTATATCTTGAGTCTTGCCATAGTAGGACCCCAATGTGCCTATGTTTGGAGCAAAGTACTTGTGGAGCAATTTTTTTCGAAGTAATTTTCACTTTTGATTTTAGTCCCTATAGTTCTCCCTTTTTGGTTCTAGCTTCTTTTGCACATTTCAATGATACCTTGCCCCAAAGGTTAAAGTTACTCCCACAAAAAAGGTGCACAATGCACCATATAGTGACTATGTAGCTTTTTCATATCACCTTCAATTGAACCCCAAAATAGAACACATGTCTACATGGTGGGGATTTTCCCCAAGATGCTCTTATAGACTTAGAAATTTTCCACTAGCATGCCACATCAATCACTTTTATCAGGCGGGTTGTTTTACCTGCAAGAACATTATTTCTTTGGTAGAGTTTTTCAAGAAGAACAATGGATCTTACACCTTTTGGATTGGTCTCTTTGGGTGGCACCATTTCTACTTCCAACTGATTAGATCAGATTTTTTCTGAGCAATAATGATTTTAGATCTTCCTCTAACAACAATATCTTCACAAAGCTTCTACAACATCTAGAGCTATTATTGAAGTAGCTCATTTTTTATTAGTGAAGATTGATATGATCAAATTAGATTCTTGATTGAATTGTAGAGTACCAGATGTGGATACCTATTAGTTTTTCATCTCTATCAGCCATAGTATTGGGACATCTTTGGAGCCTTATAAAAGGATATTTTAGTGGCTTGTTAATCATCATGAGAATATAAATTTTATCTCTTTATAGATTAGAATAGGGGAGGAATGTTGGTATGTGGTGACTGATCATGAAAATACTATACACTCATAATGTATCCTCACAAGAGATCAAGGCCGAGTTGATCCACAAGTGGGGGTTTGGGGGTACAAGCCCCCAAAAATGCGGATTTGGGGGTGCAACCCCTAAATTTTTTTTGTAAACATGTCAAGGTTTTCCTGCTAACACATCAAGGTTTTCTAGTTAACACATCAAATGAAAAATGACTTTGTAAGACCCTAAGTTTAGAAGCTTCCAAAGAGCTTGTTATAAGTGGCAAGGATGTAAGTTGTAGTGTGTGTGATTCAAGAGATTGTAATCTATTTTGCAAAAGTTAATAAAATCATTTGGTGGCTGAGTTTCTATGGATGTAGCCCATATTGGGTGAACCATGTTAAAATTTTGTGTTGATATATTTTTTGTTATTCTTCATTGTTATTTATGGGTGCTATTTAATCTGCATATAATTATTAATGTTTATTGCTCCAACCTACCTGAATCCTAAAAACTAGTATCAAATTCATGTGTATTTTGGTTGATTGGTAGGGAACCTCTAGTTTTGAGTTGGAGTAATGGAAGAAGGAAAATTCAAGGTTGAGAAGTTCAATGACTAGAATTACCAATTATGGAAGATGCAAATGGAATATTATTTGTATCAAAAGGATCTATGGTGGCCATTTCAACGTAAAGAAAAGAAAGAGATTATGATGTCCAATGAAGATTGGGAGATTCTGGATAGAAAGGAACTGGGAACAATTTGGTTGTGTCTGACACCATCTATGAAATTTAATATAAAAAAAGAAAAGAAAAAAGAGGATCTGATGGAAGCTTTAGCTAAATTGTATGAAAAACCCTCATCCTCAAATAAGGTATTTCTCATGAAGTGTTTATTTAATCTAAAAATTATTGAAGGTGGATCTATGATAGATTGTTTAAATGAATTTAATATGATTACCAATTAGTTAACTTCTATAAAAGTGAATTTTGATGAAGAGGTGAGGGCTCTCTTGGTTTTATGTTATTTTTCAGAAAGCTGGAATCACTTCATAATGGTTGTAAGTAACTCTATCTTTGGCTCAAATACATTGAAATTTGATGATTTTTTTAGTGTTATCCTTAGCGAGGAAATGTTAAAGAAAAGTGTATGTGAGACTTCAACAATGGGTAATGCTTTGACTATAGAGAACAAGGGAAGAACAAGGGAGAGAGGAAAAATCCCTACAAATCATGGGAAGTCATAAGGGAATTTGAAGAAAGGTAGATCTAAATCCAAAGAAAGAATGGATTTCTAGCACCGTGGAAAGATGGGACACTTGAAGAAGGATTGTTGGTCTCAAACAGGAAAACAAGGAAATGGAAAACATGATGATAGTAAGGAAGCTAACATTGCAAGTAATAAATTATAGGATGATTTAATTATGTCTTTAGACAATGCTAATGATTCCTGGGTAATAGATTTAGGGGCTTCATTTCATGCCACACCCCATAGGAAATATTTTGTAGATTATGTTCAAGGTGATTTTGGATAGGTATATTTGGGTGATGATGAACTCTTTCAAATTCTTGGAAAAGGAAAGATAAAAATAAAGTTGCAAAATGGAAATGAATGGTTGTTACAGGAGGTAATTCATGTTCCAAATTTGAGAAGGAATTTAATTTCTACAAGACAATTGGGTAGTGAAGGCTGCATAGTTACATTTTCAAACAAAGTCTGGAAGATCACTAAAGGTGCATTAGTAGTAGCTAAAGGTGAAAAGGTAGGCACATTTTATTTGTGTATTGGTAATACTTATTCTACCTTAGCTGCTATAAAAATAGTTACTACTAAGACATTTATAGCACTTGCTATAAGGACAAAAATAGAATTGTCGCACCATAGACTTGGGTACATGAGTGAGAGATGGATGAAGATCCTTCACTCAAAAAAGTTTCTACCAGGTATAAAGAAGATTGACTTGGAGTTATGTGAATTTTTTGTTTATAGAAAACAAAAAAGAGTTTCATTTCTCAATGTTGGGAAATAGAAGAAGAGTGAGAAACTAGAGCTTGTGCATTCAGATGTATGTGGACCAACTCAGGTATCTTCTCTTGGTGGCTCTTGCTACTATGTTACTTATATTGATGGCACAACTAGGACAACATGGGTGTATTTCCTAAAACAAAAATTGGAAGTATTGAAAACTTTTAAAAAGTGGAAAGCTTCAGTTGAGAATGAGACATGAAAAAAGTTGTAAGTATCTCATATCTGATAATGGAGGTGAGTATTGTAGTAGAGAATTTGAAAATTATTGTTCATACAATGGAATCCATAGGAAAAAATTGGTTCCTAGAACCTAAAAATAAAATGGTGTATCTAAGAGGATGAATAGGACTATTATGGAGCATGCAAGCAGCATGAGATTGCATGCTAGACTACCCTTACACTTTTGGGAAAATGTTGTACATACCACTATTTATTTAATAAAAAAGGGACCTTCAAATCCTTTAGATGTTGGCATTCTAGAGGAGGCATGGATAGATAAAAAGGTAAATTATTAATTTCTAAAGACCTTTGATTGTGAAGGTTTTTTCCATGTTGATATAGAAAATAGAACCAAGCTTAAGGAAAATTCTAAAAAATGTACCTGCATTGGATATGGAGTAGATGAATTTGGTTATCAGTTAAGGGATTATGAAAATCATAAAATCACTAAGAGAAAATATGTTATATTCAATGAGAAGGTCTTGTATAAGGATAAAATATAGGAGAAGAAGCATGAACAAGCCAAAAAATAATATGTGGTTCTAGATGAGATTCTAGAGAATAAAATGACAGTGGTCAACAACAAGTTATCCCATAGACTCTTATAAATGTTAGACATTCTACAAGGATGACTAGACCTTTAGAAATATTTTCTCAATCATTATATTCTATATTATTAACTTATTCTAGTGAACCTGAAGGTTATGAAGAAGAAATACAAGTAGATACCAAAAAGCAATGGGAGCTAGGCATGAAAGAGGAAATGGATTCCTTGCTACAAAATCATACTTGGGACTTAGTCCAATTGCTTGTAGGTAAAATAGTGTTTCCAAATAAATGGGTTTATAGGTTGAAGAAAGAAGATGGAGGCAAGAAAAGATATAAGGCCAAACTCATGGTAAAAGGTTTTGTACAAAAAAAGGTTTAAATTTGTGATGAAATATTTTCTCCTATTGTAAAGATTAATTCTATTAGAGCTATTCTAAGTCTCATGGCTACTAAATACTTGCATCTTGAAAAAATAGATGTGAAAACAAAATTTCTTCATGGGGATTTGGAAGAAGAAATATACATGCAGCAAAAATAGGGATATGAGGTTAAGGGTAAGGAGGAATTTGTGTGTAGGTCAAAGAAGAGTTTGTATGGCCTGAAGCAAGCACCTTGACAATAGTGTTTGAAATTTGATAGTTATATGGTTGAACAAGGTTACAAAATATGTCATTTTGATTATTGTGTTTATTTTAAGAAATTGGTTAATTAAAGCTATATGATCCTGTTGCTTTATGTTGATGACATGCTTGTTGTCAGGTCTACCATGCAACATATTAATGAACTTAAGCATAAATTAGAAAATTATTTTATATGATGGATTTGGGTGTAACAAAACAAATCCTTGGTATGAGGATCACAAGGGATAGGGAAAACAAAAAATAATCCTAAAAGTGAGTATGTAGAGAAGTTGTTGAAAAGGTTTAACATGAAGAATGAAAAAGTAGTTACTACACCTTTTCTGAGTCATTTTAAGTTGAATAACTTTGAGATGTCTCCAAAGAAACAAGAGTAAGAAAAAATGTCTAAGATACCATATGCATTAGTTGTTGGTAGCCTAATGTATGCAATGGTATGCACAATGCTAGATATCTCACATTCAGTGGATTCATGAGCAAGTATATGAAAAATCCAAGAATGGAACATTGGAATGTGGTAAAATGGATTCTGTGATATTTAAGAGGTACTACTTCAAAAATACTATGTTTTTGAGGAACCAATTCTCCTCTAAAAGGATATGTTGACTTTGATTTCATAGGTGATATTGATAGTAGGAGGAGTACTATAGGGTATGTTTTTACTATAGGAGGTACTATAGTTAGTTATATTTCAAGGCTATAAATGGTTGTTGTGCTTTCAACCATTGAAGTTGAGTATGTTGCTGCTATGGAAGCTAGCAAGGAGATGATTTGGTTACAAAATTTTTTGGAGGAATTAGGACAATGAAAAGAAGATCCTTTTATAAACCGGTAGCCAAAGTGCCATTCATCTTGCTAAGAATTCAGCTCTACATTCAAAAACTAAGCACATACAACTCAGATACCACTTCATCCAATTAGTTTTGGAGGATGGATAGTTGAAGCTAGAGAAAATTCATGCAAGTGAGAATCTTACAGATATGTTCAAAAAGGAAATTACACAAGACAAACTGATTTCCTCATAATTTTTTGTTGGCCTTCACAACTGATAATGGTGGATATAAGAAACCAACCAGACCTATGATTTGGTGGAGCCACAAGTGTAGTGGTATCATGTAGGACCAATCTCCAAGTGGGATATTGTGTTGGTGTGGAGCCTGATTAGTTTTAAGTGGAATATTGTTGGTATGGTGACTAATCATAAAATAATGTACAATGGCACTTATCCCTACTAGGGTTTGGGGTTGGCTAGCCTCGAAAGCAGCCACTAAGGAAAGCAATCAAATAGTAAAGCTTTGAGGTGTCACCTAACAAAGGGGTTTGAAGGTGGCAACCCCTGATAGTAGGGGTTTGGGGGTGAAACCGCCAATTTTTTTTTTCTATTAACATTTCAAGGATTTCCTCCTAACATGTCAAGGTTTTCCTGTTAACACATCAAATGAAAAAAAGACTTTCTAAAACCCTAATTCTAGAAGCTTCCAAAAATCTTGTTATAAATGGTTGGGATGTAAGTTGTGGTTTGTCTAATTCATGAGATTGTAATTTTTTTTACATTGGTTAATAAAACCATTAGGTGGTTGAGTGTCTATGGATGAATCCCATATTAGGTGAACCACATTAAAATTTTGTGTTGATCTCTTTTATGTTATTCTTCATTATTATTTTTGGGTTATTTAATTTGCATATAATTGTTAATGTTTATTGCTCTAACTTGCCTGAATCCTAACAAGGAACAAGAAATTTTTTTATAGAGCTTTTCTTCACTCTGTGGCATGCTAAAATTATCAAGACTATTATTGAGATTGGTATCTAAACTCTACATTTATGCTATTTATTCCAAGAGAAAATAATAGTAGGAAGAAATATTTAAGAGTGTGCATCTATGGCCTATGTCACATGTTTTCTTTCTCTATTTTCTATGTTTTTAATGCTTAATTTCAATTTATACAAGTATAGTCTTGGTGATTTCCTTATATTCCATTAGCTTTTATGTTTGAACAATGCTATCTTTTAGAAATTGAATCATGTTCATTATACTCTTTCATTTTCTGTAAAGATTATGCTAACCTTCATATTATGCTGTGAAAGCAAGACGACTCTGTAAAGATCTAAAATATATCTTTTAGTACTAGGTTTCTTATTTTTCCTGAACCTTAATGGGTGCTTCTTGTAGGGAGATTTTAATTATTGCTTTGTGCTCCTATGGGCCTTAGTTCTTTTTTCTCTTTCCAACAATGAAGGGTCTATGGCATTTTGTGTCCAACCCATTGAAATTAACAACTCGCTAAGGTTTGAAATGTTCTAAAGTATTTGTTGTGCATAACCTTAATTAGGTTATTTCTGCATTTCTCTTCCCTTTTTCCCAAAACAAAAAGAAGAGTAGGCTTCTATAAAAATATTGGACGTCATTCAATGAGGCACAAGCTGGTCCACCACTCACTAAATTTCCCATAAGGTTGTTCCGGAGGAGAAAAAGCTTTCATGATCAACAGTTCTTTTTTTGGCATGCCTGGTGGGATCAGGATCTATCACAAGGTTTGATAGTTAGCCTAGAAGAGGCATTTAAATCAAA
>VDFB02271358.1:110170770-110310178 GCA_007258455.2 Sequoia sempervirens
GAGCCACGGGTGGAACCTTCAAAATTTTGTGTTCCACTGACCTAAAACATTGTTTGGTTATCGTATTGACCTTGTTCTTGCTCATTGGTTA
The DNA here is from genome assembly GCA_007258455.2 of Sequoia sempervirens. NCBI lineage: Eukaryota > Viridiplantae > Streptophyta > Pinopsida > Cupressales > Cupressaceae > Sequoia > Sequoia sempervirens. The sequence goes on from VDFB02271358.1 coordinate 110,170,862, forward strand.
AAGTTTATATCACAAGGGTTTAGGGTTTTATGCTATATAGGTGAGTTCTACTTAACATATTTTCCTTCCTTCCTAATCCTTGTTCTTTTGGTCTAATATTTTGTTGACTTGCTAGCTAGGTCTCTAATTGTCTACATTACATATTAAGCGTATGTACCCATGTGGTCATTGGAACTTTATGCGTAGAACTCCCATTTTTCCCATCACGTAAATTTTTTTCATTTTATTTTGGTTCAAGGGTTGATGTTTTATAAAGTCAAAGCTTTCAAATATTTAATCTTTCTACCATAGGTTGAGTATGGTCTTAAGTCTTTTCTAAGTCCTTGCTCTTCACTTTACCTAGGTGGCCCCTTCTTTATGAACAAATTTGAAGCATGTGCTAATTATTGTAACTTGAAGTCTTTGTGTCACCCATCTATGAAACTTTATTGCTCATCAGTTTCATTTCTGTGATAAGTGATGAACCCAGTTTCCTTGCATCGCATATCACCACAAGCATTTGGCCTTTCATTTCACTTCCACGACGTGCGATGGATTATGTTTCTCTTGCATCGCTTCCATCCTTTGCATCATTAAAGTCTTTTAGCTCACTTAACCTTTTCCATGACACACAATGGCCTTTGTGGTTACTTCGCATCACACTAGTTCTTCATATCGTGGAAAACATTTTAATGCTCAATTCATTTGAGCGATGAGTAATTGGAAGTAAACAACTATGGGTTATAATCATGCCACCTGTCAAAATATTGTGCCATCACTTGCATTGTGTATCGTTGAAAGCTTTTTCATTTCAAATGAACTATAGTGATGAGTGATGAGCATGGTGATGCTCTACATTTCTTTGCATCGCTTGAGGTCTTCACATTTTTGGAGTATGAGTGGAACTTTGAAGTATTACGCTGATGCAAGATGAGTGATAGGGGAATATTCTAGTGAATATTCTTTCCATTAGAGCTACTCTTCACATTGCTCTTTCGTATTGTAAAGTGATGGTGATTAAAGCAATGCACGATGGTCAAACAAAAGAAGTATTGTAAAGCATGGAGCAACCAAATGGTAGTCTCTCAAGGTATCATCTATGTTTTAAAGTAGGATGGTGGAAAGAAAAAAGTGATGGACGAAGAAAAAGGAGAACCATTGATTGAGTTTTAAATAAAATACATAAATGGTTGAAATTCAAATCTAAATGGCTAAGTGTAAGAAACATTCTTGTTTGCTCATGTGAACTATATTTCACCATTAATGGAAAATCTAATTACTTTTAGGCCATTAAAAGAGTGAATTGGCCATTTTTTAGCCATTTCCATTAGAATTCAAGAGTAGAAAAGAGGAGATGAGCTTCAGGAAAAGAAAATTTGAAGAATGAAGTGTTGGTTGTTGTGGGTAATTTAATTTCATATTTCCTTGAGTGTAATCTTTACCATTTGGTAATTTGAGGGTTGAGGATAAATTGTAGGGTTTACAACTTACAGTTATCATTATTTTTGTTCAGAAAAATATTTTTATAGTTAATGTAAAATTTGAGTGGGGTAAATAATTGTCAAATTTATGTAGACCTTGTGAGCCTGAGAATAGAAGTTGTAGTTCTTGGTTAATTTAAAGCCAAAACTTCCTGAAACCTTGCAAAATGAGTCAACCTGGTGAGTCTTCTCAGCCTAAGAGGAAACCCAAACAAAAGAGGGTTCAAAAATAAAAACCTAAGGACAATGTTTCTAAGTCAGAGGAGCCTAAAGTGTCTAGGAAGAATAGGTTAGTAAAAAGAGATTACACCAGGTTTAAGGAAGAAGCATCCAACGATCTAGCATCATAATTGAAATCAGTTGGGAAAAGAGAAATTGGTGAGGGCGTTTTAATAAGCCATTTTAGGATTTGGCATGTGGGGTAGGTGATGTTGTGCCTCTGAGTCCCTGGGACCTTTTCCTCTATGCTTTTAATAGTATACTTTCCAGTCATCCAACATGTCATGTTTAGACAGGTGACATTGGAAAGCTAGTTGTTCTAAGTGTTTTTGTGGAGGTTTGGCTAAGTTCTATGACCCAAATGACAAAGTTATCAAGAGGTTTCCAAATGGATCCCCCATGCTGGATATTAAAAGGAGTTAGACTTTTGAGGATTTCAATTTGAATCCATCCACCACTGAGTCAATCAAGTTTGGTGCCTTATATTTAGTGTATGAGGATAAAAAATTTGACTATAGAAAAATGTTTTACCAAGGCATAAAAGGTATTATTTTAACAAGAAAGGTGTACCTTTTGGGCCTAGGGATGTCGAGCCTTTTGACTATGATGAATTTGAGGACTATTTCATGAACATTGATTATGCATTGTGTCAGGTTTTGCATAGAAAGTATGATATCAAGATGAATATTCATATGATGGTTATGGTTATAGCAGCTGAACTTCACACTAATTTAGTGAATTTTAAGGATGCAAGGAATCCTCTTTCTTGCAGAAATTATTCACTATTAATGCATATGCTACTATGGGGAGGTAAGAAGGTATGGAGAAATTTCATGAGATTAAGAGAAAGGGATACTCAAGACAATATATTTCCCATGCATATGTGAACCCACATTTGGGATATACAATATCCAGATTGAAATTATGCTACTTTCTGTAATGGTTTCAAGTTCATTCTGTTAGAGAAATTAGGTTTGAATTCCAAGTATAGTATTTCTAGGGGTGTAAAGGAATTTTTGAGGCTGTTAGAATTTAAAGAGAATACAACAAAGAAGTTCAACTAGGGAGACTATATTTTCATACTAGCTATACTATAGTTATGGTTTATGAATCTTTAGTGCCACCTCATCAACTACTAGTATATGTGTTAGATAGAATTTCTTTCATGGAGATAATGTGGCAATTAGATTCCATGGATAAGGAACACTTTAGAAGTTCTAGGAAATCATCTCTAATTAACACTAAATATGCATTTTCATGCCTTGTAATCACATAAAAAGAAGGTATTGAGAAGTTTGTCACTCTCCTAAATAATTACAGAATGAAACAAGATCAAGTAAGATATTGTGATCCTAAAGGAGTGATTGATATGCAGAGGATAGCAAGAGGAAGGTCTCATAGGTAGCATCACTTCTTATAAACAAAACATGTGATTAGAAAATTTTCCTCAAATGAGGAGGTTACTGAAAGAAAAAATGAATGGACGAATATATGTGCCATTGAGAAGCAGACACTAAAGGAAAACCTCTTCTATGTGAGTCCTTATGCTGAAATAAAAGACCAGTTTATTTAGGCTAAGATGATTTTGGGGGACTTAAAAGATAAAATATTTTTGATAAGGTTAAAGAGGCCAAAGTAAAAGCCAAGGTTGTCAAGGATCACCATGATGCCGCACAAATAAGGAGCCAACTGACTCACTCTATAACTCAAAGCATTCAATTGCAACCATTGGAGATAGGTGATGAACCTATAATCACCCCATTGGTGACTTATTCTGAAACTAAGCAAGGAAGTGGAGGCCATGCACAAGAAGAATATGCCAATAATTTTCCTATGGAACAAGAGATTTATCAAAGATTCCCCTCCCCTAAGAGGGAGGATGCTCTCAATATTGATGTTCTTGCCAATAGAATAATTAATTGGGAATATGATGAGGACAAAGATGATGATGTCAAAATAAAGGATTGTAGGGATTTCATGAGTGATGACACATTTTTCCAAACTATTGAATTTAGATATTTTGTCATACAACTCAAAATATAGGACAATAAGAAAAGGATAGAGTATGCAAAGGCACAAGTTGATCACTCATTGCAGGAGGAAGTTGAGAAAGATGAAGATAAAATAATGGAGATTATTGCTATTACACCTTAGAAGGCAAGAAGTTTTTTCAAAGGGAGTGGCATCCTATTGTTGTTGGGGTGGGACCTTACATTTGATATTGCATTAGATACAATAAGGAAGGATCCCAATTCTTCTATCTCTAAGGATAATTTTGATAGTAAGGTGTTTGGTTTGGGGTTTAGCCCAAAATTGTATACCCTTACAATATGGTCTATGACACAAAATACTGGGAAGCCCAAGGTTATTAAGTCTAATGAGTAAGTAATTGTTTTTGTAGTGATGAGGGGAGCTAGTGAGATCACTCCTACTTAGGTTGCACAATTGACCATGCATGATTCCATGTTTAGTGTTGATATAGCTCAAATTTTACATGATAGATATGAAAAAATATTGTATAAGTATAATAAGTTGTTGGATGAGTATAATAGAATGGTTTCTAGTGCTTCTAGTTCAACACACAAGACTTTTCCCTATCCAAATTCTTCCTCCTCTAATCTGTTTACAAAATATGGGGAGAATTTTTCATTGAGGATCCAGTGCTTAAAGAAGGAATTGCACTTGGAGAAAGAAAATGTAAAGAAGGCTAAGGAGGAAATCACAAAGGTATACACAGAAATTTCTTATGACATCCTAAAGCACAAAGTTTCTAGGTTGGTGCATAGCTTTGATAACATTTGGAATGTTTATAAAAACATTCATGAAGCTCATAAGAGGTATGTGCAAGTTCAATATGCCTTCTAGAATGACTAGAATAAGTGGAGTGCAAGGGTTGGAGCACTTAAAGAAAAGATACCAAATATGAAAGAGGATCCTGAGGAACCTATGCACATCCCTAATATAATAAAGGTAGATGATCTATTGGGTGAAATTTTAACATTTCATGGAAAATTGGGTATGCACCTACAAAGAAAATTGAAGATTTTTAGAGATATTGAGGGGCATGGCATGCCCAAGATACTAAATGATGAAGGGGAGTTGAAGGATTTTTGAACTTGGAAGGATGGGTTGGCAGGTCTTATCCCACACTTCAAGGAATTAGTCACTCTTATAGATTATAATATGTTGAATGCTGCTATGGATGATATGATAGGGATCGAGGGCAACATGGATGCATTTGTCATATAGGCCAAGGTAGTAATTGATGCCAAATATAATTAGCACAAAACTAAGGTACATAAATTGTTGGATACATAATGGCCCACTAAGGAGGAGTATGATATATGGCTTGGATAATTTGTAGATTAATCCTTGGATGAAGTATGGTTAAAATATTATCTCCTCTAGGCTATAAAGTTGATGACAAGGTGTTGTTGATGTGGATGTGGTCTATTCTTTTCCTTTTTATTTCTTTTCTTTTTTAATTCTACTATCTCAGTGGGCATGTGGAAAACATTTTTCTTATGGAAAACACACCTAATTTGATTTCCCCCTTTTTTTGAGTTGCAAGTATAATTACTTTTGGGGATGTTTTGAAATGAATGTAATATGTAAATGTGACAAAATGTAAATTTTTTTCCTTAAGCTTGTTTGCTCTGTTATGCTAATAAAAGGAAATTAAATGCTAATTGTATGAGTCTTTGGTTGATAGAGTTATGTTCTCATGCAAATAATTTTGTAATGCAAGCACAAAGAAATGGAATTAGAGTTGAGTCTTAGGTTTTGAAGTTGAGTCTACTAATAGGAATAATGTTGTATAATAGTACTAGCATTTAAATGGAAAGGTGAAAATTATAAAGAAATTACTCTCCTTATGTATTTTATCATACGAATTATCAATAAAATGGTCAAGGATCTTTTGTTTGGTCTTCAATTGTGTTTCAATTGAGTGTATGATTCTATCTTTGCATTCATTCAAGTAATTATTTAAATTTCTTTGATAGAATCATTGTTTCATGTGATTATATATAAGGATTTTGATAAGTAGTCTTTGTTCTAGAATGTTATCTAGAGTTTATTTTACTATAATACAGTATTATAATTATCTAGGATGCTAAGTTTGGTTACTATTGTATTATAGTCTATTTCAAATTTGAATTCATCGCCCATGCATAAGACACTATTTTTTTGCTTTGATTAACTTTGAAATCATTGATTCAACCCTACTGTTCAAAGAACAAATTCATAAATAATATCATTCATTCACCTTAAATTGTTTTAAAATTTCATGTGACATTGTCCATTCTCTACTTGAGGTGATTATTTCTTAAATAATTGTCTAGATTCTTGAAGGATTTCTTCTAATTTTCATTTATATGAAGATGAATCTATTATTTACAATATCTGTGGTGATTCGTTCAAGATTATCATAAGGTACACTATAGGGATCACCCTCTTGAGTCTTGTAGATCGCGAAGTGTAGAGAAAAATCCTAGCAAGATTTCACCTCTTCATTGGCCAATCCTCACAATTATCAACTATTGAATTTGGCAAGTTCATAGATAATTGTTGAGATCAAGTTTAGTTCATTAAAAGGACCAACAAATTCCACTTAGGCCCTAGGATGGAATATTTCTAGTTAGCATTAATTAGTAGAGAATATTTCAAGTTAAGCATTAGTTGTCACTTATCTCTTGGAATTTAATTAATTTTTCCTATGTCATTTAATATTTGTTGGGGTAGTTATCTCATTGCACAAGACTAAGACACATGTCAATATATTTTCTAATATTATTCCACATTTTGACTTTATAAGTAAGGTATCATTTGTACACCCTGATGCACGAGCATCCAATGATGTAGGGAAATCTTGCATCACCCAAAAAAATGTTTTCTTTATTTTATTTAGTTGTTTTGAGTCCTATGATGGAACTTAAGGGGTATAAGACTGCCAAGCATCAAAAATAGTAAAAAATGGGCACTTACTATTTTTAGTAAGTCTTCCTAAATGGGCTTGTATGGACATGACAATTTACCCCAAGGAGCAGAGCTGAAAAAAATTTCTGGTCATGAAAGAATCACCTCAATACCTTGCACGGTTTAGGGGAAAATAAAGTTTCAATCTAGAGAAATTTCTCCAATGTAGCTTCAAATTTAGATATAAAACTTTAGAGGCCCCAAAACTGCTCAAAAAGTGGCCAAACCAACTATGGTGGGTTCACACATTGTAGAGCTCCTCGAGAGCTTTCCAACAATATGCAATAATAGAAAATTGGACACCCATATCAGAAGTTATGGGCATGCAAAGTTGGTCCTTGAAAAAGTGAATTTCATAAAAAATAATCTTTTGAGGGCAGAAATCATATGGTGGGACATTTGGTGCCAGAACATGAAGGGGAAATTTGAACTTTTTAGAACATTCTAGGGTAGTTATCATGGAAAATAAAAAGGGTTAATTGGGGGTTATAGAAGGTAGCCCTGATAGTGCAGATTGTGGCTTCAAATAGTAGATTTTCTTTTTTGAGTTGATTTTGTGGTAATGAATCAAGTGCATGAAGCTGTAGCATGTATGTTTTGAATCTGTAATTTCATTATCTAAAAATAATTGAAAGTGGGTTATTTTTATGTCTTAGATTTTCTGTGTCGGTGTCTATTGTTGTGATTTGTGTGGTTTCAGGTGGCTTGGCCCTCATCAAGTAGTATCAAAGTAGGAGTTCTTGAGCCTGTAATAGAGCACCAAACATGAGGCAATTCGAATATTGTTGTGAGTGATCTCAAGCATTAGGAAGAGACCTAAAATGGAGGTTTCAACTTTTAGTGGAAATCTAAATCCTGAAGAATTGATTGCTTCGATCAATGATAGAGGAATTTTTTTAGATTGAGGAGATTGAAGATCCTCATAGAGTGAGGTTTACAAAGACAAAATTAAAAGGTCACACTAGTATATGGTGGAAAGAGGTCCATTTAGAAAGAGGAAGACAAGGGAAAGATAAATTTTGTAGATGGGATAGAATGGTGTCAAAATTGAAGAAACAATTTATTCCAGTCGATTACTAGTGTAGGAGCACCTAGATCTTGTAAATGCCTTCAAAAGGCTAGTTTGATAAATTTGTGTGTCTAAGTTCAAAAAGCATGTCTCAAGGTCATGAATGACTAATCTTAATGTATTAACATCATGTAAATGGGTCTAAAGTGGTCAAAGTGGGAAAAATGCAAATAATACACTATTGTTGTTAAAATGTGATTATGTAAACAAAAAGGCATAAATCAAGCATATTAGGAGATAAGAGGAAATTTGAACTAAATGGGAGTTAGAAAATAAGTTGCAAGGAGGGAAAGAAAACTATAAGAGCCTTCTAAGGTGTGCAAAAAGAGAACTTAGTATTCTTGTAATCAGTTTTGAATAAGAAACCCCTGTTTTTTCTAAAATTACAAAATTCTTTTATTGTTTCCACTTTTGTATTGGTTGTATAGGATCTTCAAAGTTACTTCCCTATTTGTATACATTTAGGAAGTTAGTTTCAAGAGGGAAAAAAAAGAAAAAAAACAACTTTCCTTGTACTTGGGCAATGATCTCCTCATTGTGGTTTTGAGAGTGTATACGTCTAAAAATGGTCATGATTAAGCTTGTTAATTGATTAAATATGATTTATTTAATTAATTCCTCTAATGTCATCTACATATAAATAAATTTAATTATTTATTTATATCGTTCATTTTCTAATTCTTCTAACTTAATTAAATAAATAATTTTATTTAATTACTAACATTTCCATCATCCGCTTAATTAAATTAAATAAATTTTCATAATTTATTTATATTTAATTATCATTCTATTCTAAAGTTTAAATATTTTGAATATTTGAATAATGGAATATTCTCCATCCCATAATCAATTTAAATATTAAATATTTTATTTAATATTCCTCACCCTAATTTCATTTTCTAAAACATAATTAAATATGACTTATTTAATTATGTGGATTTCCATTTTCATCTCCACTTCCAAATTAAATAAATTTAATTTATTTAATTTCTAACTCATGCTAACTCCCCCTTCCAAATTCTTAACTCATCCTTCGAAATGGAAGTTTCCCTTCGAATATCAATGACGAAAATTGAAAGAAAAGGGAAACCTTCCATTCTTCTCTTCCACTTTTGAAAATCTCCCACCGTCCATTCGAACAAGCTTAATCCGTACCGTCGATCAATTCAGCCAATCGAATCCATTCAAAAACTCTATAAATTCTGGCACAAATCCAAGCCTTGGTTAATCATCCACATGTACACACACGCACTCACTTTTGCACACCTACGCATATCTACGTTCATACAGGCAATCAGCTTATGCATTCATACCAGTTTCAATATCACAACAATCTTCTCGTCTTAGCATAGCTTGCATTTTAAATCTCATTCTTTAGCTGTCATTTTGTTGAGCATTGGTTTGCTGATCTGAGAGCAATATTGATGCAAAAAAACACTGGAGTTAGAGGAAGATAAGATGATTTCAGGAAAGTTGCGATAACGGTTTGCATATTATGTTTCTTTTCAGTTTTCTTGATTTAATGTCTTATTAATATGTGTTTGATTTTCATTTAAAATTTGATGCAATATTTCATTCACACATAAAATGGCGCCCACTGTGGGGCTCGAATCCATGAATTTAATATTTTCTGCAAGTTTTTGTTGATAGTTTCCGCATTCTGGAATCATCTTTTCGGGAAAAATTTGGCATTTAGGTGCATTCAAAAAATTTAAACGCGCATACGGGGATTTTTTTAACTTTTTGTTTTGCAAGATTTTGGAGCACATACCATGACTATTTAGGCACATCCCGTGACTGTTTAGGCGCATCCCGTGACTGTTTAGGTGCATCCCGTGACTGTTTACACGCATATAGAGTCTTTCTTTTGGCATACAATAACTGTTTTAAAGCATTTAAATATTTTTTGCGGCTCATTTATTTTTTGTTTAGGCACATATAGCATCTATTTTGGCACATATAGTGACTGTTTAGGCCCATATAGCATCTGTTCCAGTGCAAATACCCTCTGTTCTGATGCATATATCTTCTGGCCCATATAGCTTCTATTTGGGTGCATATAGATAGTAAAAAAAACACAAAATTATGAGTCTGACACCTTCCACAAATAGAATTCTTTTTCTTTTTCTAAATTTTAAAATGAAGCAATCCTAGGGTAGCCACATCTAGACTAAAATGAATCAATCTAGGATAGTCACCAAACAATGATCTTGTAGTTAAAATTGAACAATCTTTTTTTGGTGAAGCAATATCTTCACTTAGGTTAGATCATTGTGATTTGGAACTTAAAAATAACATCTGCTTGCTTTGACTGTGGCATTAGGTCTATGCTCTCCCCTTAACTGGGTGATCAGAATACCAGACTTGCCTTTTTAGTTTTCATGCAATTTTATTGTTTCAATTACATCCTTTAGAGTGCCTGTTGTAGTGGGAAAAAGTACTCACCCTACGGGAACGAATCAAGTGGGTTCAAGCCAAAGCCAGGCTATTCTGCCCCACTATAAAATTTAAAGCAGATTTGGGGAAACCCTCTTTTGCCGGTAGTGTGCAAGATAACCATCCCCAAAACCTTTGTTCTAAAGGTTGGGAGGTCTCTTGAGGGAGTTTATTATTGCCACACCGAATGGAAATCCTTACTACGAACCTAGTGTAGTGGCCAGCCGAGTCAGTTTCCAAACATTCTAATAATCATAGTGCAAGGGGAGGGAAGAATCTGCCCCCAAGATACTCACCATATAACTGCTAAGGACTGTTTTCTCAGGGGATCCGGTATCCACTTCTGTAACTCTAAGTACGCGCCTGGAAAAGACAAAAAAATGGGTGCCCCTTCGGGGGTGACACGGCTGTGTGAGTCGATGTAGTTCTAAGATGTGGGTTGTTGATTACTAGAATGACCTACTTGAGCATTTAAGAGTGAGTCTGTTTGAATTGTCTTTCATGTGCAAAAACCTGTGAAAACATTTGATGAAAAACATTTTCTTGATCAAACACTTCATGTTAGTATAGGGCTTTAAGAACAACTATTTTCAAAAATGTTTGTTGTGTCTTCCATTACATTAATTCAGATAAAGAGATCATCCAAAAAGAACATGAAGAACAACAACTGAAAGCCACTTAAGATTTTTTCATACCATTGGTTCAACAACATTCCCAATAACATTCCCATGCTTAGAGATTGGAAGTCAACAAAGTTTCCCAAGAAATCATTGTCTAAAAGGATCACAAAACCCAAGAAACCATTAGGATACAAGAAAACACTGCAAAAGAGAAAATTCTTGTATAAAAGTCGACAAGTCTTGCTTCACTATCGAGGATTTCTTCACAAATATCAAGATTTTGTTAGAGGATTCACTGATGAATATGTTGTACATCCCTTAGATTCTCGAGCTTATTATCATAGATTAGCTCTATCACAACGGCATAATCATAACCAACCTCTTGAATTTGACAACATACCACAACCTTCTATAGAATATCCTTCACACCCCAGCCATATTCTTCAAATATCTTGAGAGAATTTCTTTAAAAACGAAGATCAAAATTTCTTAGAGTGCACCTTTCAAAACAACTTTCTAATTTTTGGTTCAACTTCCCCAATAGGATTCTGAAATCCTTCATCATTTGGAAGTCACAATCAATAATTTAGAAGCATCCTTGATCTTATCATAAGATCCTACATCTTATCAGATCATCATCATCGCACTTGTCAAAAATCGTGATCTAAGTCTAGAGGAAATTTTCAAATTCATATGCCTATCTCCATAAGATCTCAACACAATAAACTGAAGGATACAATCCAAAAAGAAAGTCATATTCAAAACACTCAAGAAGAAGGAGAAAGTAGTAATCCCCTTTTCAGCATAAATCAAAATCCACTTTTCAACAACAACATGGACAATAGAGAAGAAAATCCTTTTCATAATTACAGAGATAAAAACCAGGTGGATAGTGATGAGGAACAAGATGAGGAACATCTTAGAGAGGCTGAGCAAGATCCAAAATTCCATAAAGCTATCGAAAAGATCTTGCAGCGAGATAAGGAGAAATACTTTCGATATCTAGCAGAACAAGGGTCTAAATTGCCTCACGACTTTGACACTGAGAACTTGAAAAATAAACCTGAAGAGACAACCCTTTCTGATCTCAGTGCTTTGACCCAACAAATCAAGGCACTTCAAGGACAAGTTAAAGAATTACAAGGGGGAACAACCACAAAGAAATACACTCTCGAGGACATTTGTCCCTATCCTTTCGATAGAAGTCTTAACATGATTCCTTTTCCCAAGCATTGTGAAATGCCAAAATTTGATCGCTATAATGGGAAAACGGATCCAATTGATCACGTTAGAGACTTCAGGAACATGACATTGGAATTCGCTCATGAAGATACTTACTTGATGCGACTATTTCCTAGGAGCCTTGGAGTACACTCTATGGAATGGTTATCTAAGATCACACCTCCCATCAGGACATTTGAAGAATTGATCAACCTATTCATATCACAATATACCTACAACATACAACACCAGATCACCATGATAGATCTTTGCAAGGTTGCACAAAAACCTGGTGAATCTTTCATTACATTTCTTCAAAGATGGAGAAGAATGTTTGCCAGATATCCACATCCTGTTCTTGAAAAGGAAAAGATGGTTACTTTCATTAATAGTTTAAATTCATAAATGAGCTATCACTTGAACTTACATTGTCCTCCTTTTGAGAAAATGATTGAAGATGCCATAACCATAGAAAATTCTTTGGTCAAAAGAGGAATAATCAAACATGACAAAGAAAATCCTAGCTCATCTAACCATCACAATAATCAAGATAAGTCCAAATTCTGGACTCGCAACAAAAATATGGTGAATAATGGTGTTGTTGATGTGAATCATGCCTCGACCAAACCATTTGTCCTCAGTACTCCAAACAGTCGCAACAACAATGTCAACTTGATTGAAAATCATGGAAATAATCCTCCTCCTCCGAGGAACAATACAAATCAAAACTCTACTCCCCATCAAGGGACTTCCAACAACCAGGGTTACCAAGGAACCAATAACAATCACAATTCCTTAGGGAACACCTTGAATTCAAATCCGCAAAGATTTTCATTCTTCTCAAATAGAAGAACTTTCACTTCATTGGGACAATCTTTAGAATCAGCATTCAAAGAGTTGATGGCCAAAAATGTCATTACTTTACCGCCTCAATGAAATTATGAACCCAGTGTAAAGCCTCCATCATGGAATGAGGCATACTATTGTGATTATCATCAGTGTAAAGGTGATCGCACAAACAATTGCCAAGCCTTGAAGAATGCCATTCAAGACTTAATTAACAATGAAATCATTACAATAGAAGGAAATCAACAAACCAACATAGACCACCAAGCATTTCGTAATCCATTGCCCAATTATCAAAAGGGTGAGTCTTCTAAAAAAAATGTGAATCATACCAATGATGATCATATAATCAATCATCTCTACTTAGACGACGAGCAGGTAAATGTCATTAAAGTCAACAAGAAGGTGGAATATAGAGAAGTCAACACAACAACAAGAGCACAAGCTAAAGTTGTTTTAAAAGGCGCTTCTTCAAAAACCACTGAACCTCCACCTCAACATCAATATGATTTGGTCAACCAACTTCGGAAAAACCCCACTCAAATTTCTATTCTAGAACTATTGAAGATGTCGCCAGCCCATAAAGAAATTCTCAAAAAAGCCCTCGTTGAAACCAATGTATCCACTAACCTAGATGTGAATCAATTTCAAGCCATGGTAGGACATTTGTCCTCACGCACTTGCCTTTCATTCTCTGACAAAGATGACATTTCCACAACTCACCCCCATAATTCATCATTGTACTTAGAAGTCATGGTTCACAAGTTTCGTATCAGACGAGTTCTAATAGATGGAGGTGCTGGTTTGAACATTTGTACCATGAAGTTGGTTAAGTCCTTAGGATTTTCTGAAGGCTCCATTGATTTTAGAAGAAAGATTACCATAAAAGCTTATGATGATGAAGAAAGAGCATCCAAGGGTCTAATCATGCTGCCAATCAGAGTGGGCCCTATTATAAAGAATACTTTTTGTCAAGTACTGGACCGTGATCTTGCATATAACATCTTGTTGGGTCATCCTTGGATCCATGAAATGCAAGTTGTCCCATCAACCTATCATCAATGTCTCAAGTTTCCTTATGATGGACAAGAAATCACGATACCTGCTGATAATTCCAATATTCAAACTTGTGCCAGCATAAAATCCAGTCAAGATACTTTGGTCCCTAACAATCGAGAAGCCCATGCTAGGACTTCTCTAAAGATTGACACACAAATCAGTCAATTGACCAATAGTTTTGACAAAAAGATGAAATTCAAGGATCATGGAGTTGGAGAATACTCTCTTTGTCTTTCCAATTTACCTACATCACCTTGATCACATGGACAACTGTCTATCAAGAAACATCAAATATCAACAACATCAACATCAAAGAAAACACCAATAGAGCCAATCACAAAATTTAATGGACAATTCATCAAAGAAAAATTCCCCATGGAAAATCCTAAGGATATAGAGATTTTAAACTAGCTCTATAAAGATGAAGATGAAGCAGTCTCTAATGTCAAACTACCCACAGACAAATATGGAAAAGGGTATTCAATCATGCAGAAGATGGGCTATGATGAAGGGCCTATTGGAAAAAGGAAGGAAGGAGTAGTTGAACCCATTCACCTCCGCAGACTCGCTACAAAAGAGAAAACTAGATTGGGTTATGTACTCACTCCAAAGAAAGAACATCCAAACAACTGCATGGCACTTTCTTTGCATTGCAAGAAGGCTCAGATCCACAAGAAGCATGTTTGACAACAGTTCAGAACTTCTTTGAAAACAATTCTAACACAGACTCTACTAAATATGAATGAGACACCATTTACAATGATGAGTTCTGGAGGGACAAAGAGGTTGATGTAATACACCAGTACGCTCCAACTCTAATTGAAGGTCAAGGTTCAGGGTCCCAACCACAAGAATCTAAACCACAAATGGACTATGATTCTAGTGATACTGAGTTAGATCTAAATGAACAAGACTATCATGAGGACAGTATCATCATTGACCCACCTCATACCTCGAATCTTACGGACCACTCCATTAGGACCATAACCATAGCCGACTTCACACAACCTGATGACCCGATACCTTTGATTTATCCTGATCTCATTGATTGGGATTCAACCGAACCTATTGACATACCCATGTTTCCAAGTGATGAAGCTATTGTAAACTTCCTTTCTACAGAAGATACAAATGATTGTTCCACCAGCAATTTTCGACATAGATTTTTTGATCAGGAGAGTGTCAAGTCTCCCAGCTGCAAAAGTAAAAACAAAAAAGAAAGATCTAATGGTGAAAACCAAAATCTGGCAGTATTAGATCAAACAAAAGATAAAATAAAGAGTGTATCCAATGGTGAAAACCTCTTTGAGGCACCAGATGATGGGAATCTTGACACTCTCCCAGAGCACTACCATGAGTGATCACCTATTTTGATTGAGCCTACAAATCATGTCGATCTTGAGACTTCATACAAACCAAGGATTTTACAATTAGCTACATCAATGACAGAGAAAGAAATACCAGAGTTCATGGTATTCTTGAAAGAAAATCAAGTCAATTTTGCATGGTCTTATGCTGACATGCTTGGTCTTGATCATGATCTTATCATGCATCACTTTTCTATCAAACCAGGGTCCAAACCGGTGAAACAAAAACTCAGAAAGATGCACCCTCATGTTGCATTATTGGTTAAAGAAGAACTGAGAAAAATCCTTGATGTGGGCTTCATAAGACTAATCGATTATACAAAATGGATCTCCAACATTGTTCCTGTATCTAAGCCAAATAAAACTATGAGAATATGCATAGATTTTAGAGATCTTAACAAAGCATGTCCTAAGGATGACTTCCCACTGCCAAACATCGACACTATAGTTGATCTGACAGCTGGCCATGCCATGTATTCATTAATGGATGGTTTTTTTGGCTACAACCAAATCAATATTGCACTTGAAGACCAGGAGAAAACAACTTTCACATGTCCATGGGGAACTTATTGTTGGAACGTCATGCCTTTCGGTCTGAAGAATGTTGGGGCTACCTACCAAAGAGCCCTGACTACAATCTTTCATGACATGATGCATGTCTTCATGGAAGATTATGTAGATGACATATTGATCAAATCATACACTAGAGAAGGACATCTTGAAATATTATCCAAAATATTTGCAAGACTAGAGAAATTCAAAGTTCATCTCAACCCTAAGAAATGTGTTTTTGGGGTCAAATCTAGAAAACTCTTGGGGTACATTATTTCAGAAAAAAGAATTGAATTAGATCCAGAAAAAGTACAAGCAATTATGGAAATGCCTCCACCAAAGAACATCAGTCAGTTGAGATCACTGCAAGGATGACTTCAATCTATACGGAGGTTCATTGCACAATTGGCCAAAAAAAGTTTACCTTTCACACATCTACTGCATAAAAATGTTCCTTTCAAGTGGGATGACAAATGTGAATTGGCATTTCAGAAAATCAAATAATATTTAATGACTCCACCAGTTCTCGTACCACCAAATCCAGACAAACCCCAAATCTTATACATTGCCACAACAGAAACATCTTTGGGGGCACTGGTAGCGCAAGAAGACTCTACAGGAAAGGAATGTGCAATCTACTACATTAGTAGAACACTAACAAGTCATGAGCTCAACTACACTTCTATCGAGAAGGATTGTCTGGCAGTACTCTTTGCTTCACAAAAAATTTGGCATTACATGCTAACCCATACAATCAATTTGGTTTCAAAGATTGATCCACTCAAGTATTTGTTAAGCAAAGCATCATTGACAGGAAGGTTAGCAAAATGGGTAATGATTCTAAGTGAATTTGACATACATTATGTTGATCGCAAGGCAATCAAAGGACAAGTTATCACTGATCAATTAGCTGAAGCACCACTACAAGCAGATCATCCCCTACACATTGAATTTCTAGATGTTGATGTCTTCACTGCAGAATCTAAACAACCATGGTCCTTATATTTTAATGGTTCTTTCACTCAACATGGATCAGGGGTAGGCATACTTTTTGTCACCCCTCAAGGACATACCATTCCTCGATCATATAGGCTGATGTTTCCATGCACCAACAACATAGCCGAATATGAAGCATTAATCACTAGACTCAAAATAGCACTAGAATGGAGAATTACAGAATTACAGGTGTATGGCGACTCACAGCTGGTCATTTATCGGATCAATAATGAATATCAAACCAAAGATGAGAAACTATTACCATATAAAAAGATGGTTGATGATTTCAAGAAATATTTTGTGGACATCAAATTTACACAAATTCCAATGATTGATAATAAAGCAGCTGACGCCATGGCTACGATCGTCTCATTGTTACAACTTCTAGAAACTCAAAATCGTTATGAATTTCTAGTAGAACAATCATTTACACCTGCTTATGGTACACCTGAAAGCAAAATCATTTTCCACTTAGTAGGATCCGATTCTCCTTGGTACGATAAAAATTATGCCTACCTCAAAGATGACATCTTACCACTTGATTTATCCTGTAACCAAAAACGCAATTTTATCTGCCAATCTGCTCGCTACACTCTTATCACTGACACCCTGTATCACCATGGTCTTGATGGTACTTTACTCCGATGTCTTGAACATGAGGAATCTGACAAAGCTTTACAAGAAGTTCATGGTGGCATCTGTGGTACTCATTTGAGTGGACTGACCTTATCTAAGAAATTGATTAGAATGGGTTACTACTAGCCTACAATGGAGAGGGAATCATTCACTTTTGTGAAAACATGCTCAAAATGTCAAATTCATGGGAATCTCATTCATGCTCCTGCATAAGAACTTCAACCATTCACGCCAACTTGGCCATTTTCTCAATGGGGGTTAGATCTAGTGGGCAAGATTCATCCTTCTTCATCAAATGGGCATAAGTTCATCATCACAACTACTGAATATTTTACCAAGTGGATTGAGGCAGTCCCTCTTACTAAAGTTACCGGCAAACAAATATCATCATTCATACTCAACTATATTATTTGTTGATATGGTATTCCCAACTCCATTATTACAGATAATGGACGTCCTTTCAAAAATCAGGATGTTGATGAACTTTGTGAGAGATTTCACATTCAACATAGATATTCAACACCTTACTATCCACAAGGGAATGGCCAAGCAGAGGCCTCAAATAAAACAATATTGAAAATCTTGAAAAAAACTATGAATGATTTAGGGAAGGATTGGCACGTTCAACTCAATCCCACCTTATGGGCCTACAGAACCAATGTCTGCACACCAACAAGAGCAACACCATTCACTCTTGTCTATGGAGCAGAGGCCATATTTCCCTTAGAAGTTGAGATTCCCTCACTCAGAGTATCATTGAAAGGTCTCACAACTGATGATGAATACAGAGTTTCCTGACTCCAAGAATTGGAACTCCTAGATGAAAAGAGACAAAGAGCAGTTGATCATCTAAAAGCATATCAACAAATGATGTCTCATAGCTATAACCACAAAGTAAATCCATGTACCTTTCAGGTGGGTGATCTTGTTCTGAAAGAGAACCCACACAATCAACAAGACAGAGAGAAGAAAGGAAAGTTCAAACCAAATTGGCTAGGTCCTTATGTGGTTATCGCAGTCTATGGTTCAGGAGCTTACCAGTTATCAATGCCAGAAGGGGACCTGTTTGATGAACCTATCAACAGCATGCACCTTAAAAATTATTATGTTTAAAGCAGTTATCATCATCAGAAAAAGTCCTAAAAAAATCCAAAAAAAGTCCTAATAAATTTTTTTTAAAAATCAAAAGTCCTAGAAAAATTCAAAAAATCAAAAAATGTCTTGAAAAAATTCAAAAAAATCAGAAAAAGTCCTGAAAAAATCAGAAAAAGACTTGAATAAATCCAAAAAAAAGGTCATAGGGTGAAAACCTGGCAAACAGGCAGTCTATTGACAAGAAAAATGCAATAAAAACAAATAGTGAAAATCTGGCAAACAGACGCTATTTGGAGGCTCTCCATCTATTAGTTCATGTTCTACACTTAACTTTTCAGCCTTCCTTTTTCATGCATCTTTTTCATCATCTTAGGGTCACACCAGCACCATGCTATCATCATTTGCCTCAATGTCTTACCATGGCTTGACTATTGTACATATTCATTTCAGCAAAGTTGTGTCAATACCAAGGGCAAACACGGGCATACTGGGGGCAATCAACTTTCAGATTTTACCAAAACAGTAGGACAATGACATCGAAACCAATCATGCAAACAAAACAACTAAATCAAACATCCAATCATTGATCCATATCATAGTAGCTTTCAGTTGCGTACCTTATCATGACTCATATCTGGATGATCTCTAATCTAATTAATGTTTGGAATCACATTATTTTATTTTTGAACAATGGTTGTTTAATTTTTCGATATCATTTCTCTGGAGCACACTCGATGATGTACTGAACTAGAGTGGCAAGGAAAGAGGATTATTTTTCTTTGTCTGCTGTATTGAGGTTAATCATTTATCTATTGTAAGTATGTTGTGAGACATGATTTTCCAAAGTTTATCATTGATAACAGCTCCAAACTTGCATCAGATAGTGGTTAGTCTTTGTCTGTTCATACAAGAAATGCTCAGGTCATCTTGGTTCAATTATACCTAGATGCTTGTGTTCACTTGCTATATCAAAAATCATGAAAGTTGTACTCAGGTCATCATTGGTGCTAATTTCCCCTCTGATGCTTGTACACACTTCCAACATTTTCAAATGCTCTATGATGATTTAAGCAGGCTCACTAAAAGGCTCAACAAAATGGTCGGTTTCATTTAGTTGCATTTCATTTTAGGTCATTGTATATAACTGCATATTGGATTTGCATCAAGAGTTTTTGGAAAGGTCAATGGCTATCATTTTTCTTTGGACTATTTGTGGAGGACATTACAAACATTTGTATCATTATCATTTCATCTTCATTATCATTTCATCATCATTTCATTAGCATTACCATTATCATTGCATTTTCATTATCATTTCATATTAGTTTCATATCATATTCATTTTCATTATCATTTCATCATCATTTCATTAGCATTATCATTATCATTGCATTTTCATTATCATCTCATATTAGTTTCGTTATCATTTCATTCATTATCATTTCATATTAGTTTCATTATCATTTCCTCATCATCGCATTACCATTATCACTCATATTAGTATTGCATCCATTATCATTTCATTATTTCATATTAGTTTCATTACCATTATCATCATTCCATTCATTTTATTTATTTTCATTATCATTATCATTTATATTATTCTATCATTGCATTACCATATTATAATCCTTTCACCATTTATCATTATCATTCATTACATTTATCATCCATTATCATTATCATTCATTACATTTATCATCCATTATCATTATCATTCATTACATTTATCATTCATTCTCATTATCATCCATCATCATCTCATTCATATCATATCATTTAACAATTTCATCTCATTATCATCTATCCATTTAACATTTCATTTTATATCATTTAACATTCCATTCCATACCATTTCATTTTTCATTTTATCATTTCATATCATTTCATTTCATTATAATCTCATTTATCATTTCATTTATCCATTTATTCTAATTACCAATAATTATATTTCATCACATATCATTTTATCATAAATCACTATTTATTCATCTCAATTTTATATCAATATTCCTATCATCTCATGTCATACACTATCTACTCATATCATTTTACATCACATCATATCATAATGCATATCATGAACACAACATTCATTTTTCATCTTTTACCTGCATTGAAAAATCAACAAAAAATATACATTTCCACATACACATCATAAGTCATTCATCTACATGACATCATTAGTACACACCATCAAATCATCATCATCATAATAAAACATCATAATCAAATCATCCTGCATATCATGTTAGTCATCAAATCTCCATAAACACATAGAAATAAATGCATATCACATCATCACATCATAAATGCACATCAAATCATCATCAAAATAATCATCGCCGCTGCATATCATCACTCATCAAAAATGATACAAATGTCCAACTGTCTAATGAAACTAAAATGTCCAAAGAAAAATACATCAGATATAATAAAAAATGGCATATAAATGCTCCAAAAATAATATACATCACAAACTCTAGCTGGTAGATGCTCCTGATGGTGCTGATCTAGAAGGCGGTAGTCTGCCACTAGTGCCTGCATCTGGGTCCTGCCGAGGTCCCATCACTCCTCTGCTCTCTATGTGTGTCTGTGATCTGCTCCTCATCCTGCTATGGGATCACGGGTATGGCTCTCTGTGCTCTAGAGGACACAACTCCTCATATCTCACCCTATAATACTCAGCCTCCCTAGCCATCTCCATGCCCTCAACAATGGCATTCCGCAGTGACACACTCTCTACAATGCCCATTAGCCTCTAAGCCACGCCCTCAGCCTCTACGACCCTTCGTCTGAATGCATCCCTCTCTGCTATCACCTGAGCTAACTGTGGGCCTGGGGCAGGTGCCTGTGCCTGTGCTAGTTGCACTTGAAGCTGTATAATGAAAGCATGTGCCTATGCCAACTGACTCTATAACTGCCCCTACTATCCCTACAACATCTGCACCTGGGCCTGAAGTGTGGCTATTTGTCCCTGCTGAGAGGAGGACGCCATCCGGATCACTGTCCGTCTCCTGATCCCTGTCCTTGGCTGCCGCATAATCTGGACACCCCTCAGAATATCCAGCCTCGACCTCCCCAAAACATGTCCCTCCTCCCCACCATCATCTCCATCATCATCATCATATGAACACTCCTCATTCCCGCTCTCCACCTCCTCTCCTCCAACCGCTCCCTGCTCGCCGTCAGCCACATCCTCCTGTCTCACTGCCCCTAGCTATGGTGCTACCAAAGTCGGTGCTGGCTCATCAGAACTGGTGAACCGAGGAAAGGGATGCCTGTGGAAATATGTAGAATACTCATCAAACATCCCAACATCAATAATATCTCACCTATCATCCCAATCCTCAAGCGCTAAGGTCTGGAACTCTGTATACGCTATCTAGTAAGAAATACATGGCCCCCATCTGGCCTCATCTCTACTCCGGGCGTAATGTGCAACCCCCTGCGACATCCCCTACGTGAATCCAAATTGCCTTTGCACCTGCAATGCCAAAAATATCTCCAAAATGAAAGGATTCCTCCCTATCAGGAATCGAGGAATGCATACGTACTAAATCTCTATATCATCTGTGGCCCATGGCTCACAATTGAGATACGGTCGCCATACAACTATATCTATGTCATCCAACAGTCGCCTCCAGTAATCTACCTTGCCCAGCTTGGGCTAGGTAAGGAACATAGCATACATATATATACGGCCTACCTGGTGGCCTAACTTTGGGGCACGCTAGTCTCGTCATAGCAAAATGCTCTCATACCTAGATCTGTAACAATCTAACCCCACATGACAAACTGGATGAACCTCTGTACACCACCTGGTGCAAATCATGATAGAGATGTACTAGCATGCAACTCCCCCATGCATATTGTCGCAGCTGTAGCAACATCTGCTCTAGAATCCTACCCCATCCCACTGGCAATCCCTTTGCTCGTCGATCTGGACAAAGGAGACCTCCAATGAATGCACCCAAAACTGCTGACAAGGCTAGATATCCTCAAAAATCAGCCCATGGTACCCAGTACCCAACGATCTGTGCATCTCCGTACACTCTCCTCAAAGCATCCGTACCCCCAAGCTCTTTGTGATCGTAATACACAAGGGCTCCAACCACTGGGATACCTAGGATCCTGTACATGTCCTTAGGAGTCACTGCCACCTCACCAGTCGGCATGTGAAAGGTGTTATGCTCCGAATGCCATCGCTCTGCAAGTGTCATCAACAATCCTCTCTTGACCCTAATCGGCGGCATTGCCAACAAGGATCTCAAACCGCAGGTGTCAACTTAGGGATCCTATCCCATCCTGCTGAGTGTCGCTCTCTAATCTAGAGGTTTTTGAAAACCTCCTATTTTCATCACAAGGATAATTCATCAGAATCATACCAATCATTCAATCATTCAAACAACATCAATTAAACTCATATCTATCAGTGACCTATATTAGTGATCTATATCAAGTGACCTATATCAGTGAACTATATTAGACCCATATCAATGACTCATATCAATGCATCAAATCAATGACCCATATCACACAATCAGTCCTATCAAGGAAACCAATACACAATCTATCCAACTGGATATCATATCAAATCTGTTCTATGTAATCAATTACTATTTGTTTTCTATCACAGAAAGAAAATTTATCAGAACTCATATCAATTAATTACTCTTTGTTTTTCATTCATGGAAAGCAAAGTTATCAATCATTTACTCTTTGTCTTCTAAATCTACGAAGCAAAGTTATCAATCAATCATCAGATTATTCTATCATTTTCTATCCATATCAGCATGATGACATGACAATTTACCTATCTATTGACCAAAGAAGCAATATAAATCATCTTTTTCACATTCCTATCATCAAAACATCATTTTTTCCTATTTTACCATATGTGCTATTCTTTTCACAGGATGCGCTAAAACCCGTATGCGCCCTTGTTTTAACTAGATGCGCTCAAACAGACCCCCTATGCGTGTTTTCCTATATGCGCAACTTTACTCCACCTAAGCGCCACTATTTCTGCCCGTGCGCTTTTCCTATATGCACGCCTGTTTACCCTAAAAGTGCTCTACCCCTAAAATTTTTGATCCTACCCCATATGCATACTAGTTTTTACAGGATGCACTAAACCGGTTTTCCTAAATCATTCAAAATCTATCATGTATGCACGTTTGTTTCTACTCTAAGTGTGCCTATTTTTTAAAAAGTGCCTAAACTATTCTATATGCGCACAAACGACATTTTTAAATCTAAAAACTGCATAAAAACAAAAAAAAAATTATTCAAATTGAAAAATTTGAAAGCACAGGAGGATAGATCGACTTACCGGTGGTCCATACACAGTTGGCCTCTAGTATTTGTGAGATCTCTCGAATCAGTGGTGATGTTACGAAATCTCCATGTCGTGATGTCACTCTCAGAGCTATAGTTTTCACCAAAGTCAAAAGTGCAAATGACTTGTCTTTTTCAATCTTTTTACCTTTTAAAGGTCAAACAAGGGTAAAATTGACTTTATTTTCAAAATGAGACATTTCTTTTTCATTATCTGTCACAAGCTAAATCACTCTCTCTCTCATTCATAATTTACCTCTCGAGGGTGCATCATCAGCAGAAATATCGAAAGCATATTAAGGACAAAAATCTTATTTTTCTTTGAAGCAATGTGTTTTACACATCATTTCAAAGAGGGGAAAAATGTATACGTCTAAAAATGGTCATGATTAAGCTTGTTAATTGATTAAATATGATTTATTTAATTAATTCCTCTAATGTCATCTACATATAAATAAATTTAATTATTTATTTATATCGTTCATTTTCTAATTCTTCTACCTTAATTAAATAAATAATTTTATTTAATTACTAACATTTCCATCATCTGCTTAATTAAATTAAATAAATTTTCATAATTTATTTATATTTAATTATCATTATATTCTAAAGTTTAAATATTTTGAATATTTGAATAATGGAATATTCTCCATCCCATAATCAATTTAAATATTAAATATTTTATTTAATATTTCCTCACCCTAATTTCATTTTCTAAAACATAATTAAATATGACTTATTTAATTATGTGGATTTCCATTTTCATCTCCACTTCCAAATTAAATAAATTTAATTTATTTAATTTCTAACTCATGCTAACTCCCCCTTCCAAATTCTTAACTCATCCTTCAAAATGGAAGTTTCCCTTCAAATCTCAATGACAAAAATTGAAAGAAAAGGGAAACCTTCCATTCTTCTCTTCCACTTTCGAAAATCTCCCGTTGTCCATTCAAACAAGCTTAATCCGGATCGTCGATCAATTCAGCCAATCGAATCCATTTGAAAACTTTATAAATTCTAGCACAAATCCAAGCCTTGGTTAATCATCCAAATGTACATGCACACACTCACTTTTGCACACCTATGCATATCTACATTCATACAGGCAATCAACTTATGCATTCATACTAGTTTCAATATCACAACAATCTTCTCATCTTAGCATAGCTTTGCATTTAGCATAGTTTGCATTTTAAATCTCGTTCTTTAGCTGTCATTTTGTTGAGCATTGGTCTGCTGATCTGAGAGCAATATTGATGCAACAAAACGCTGGAGTTAGAGGAAGATAAGACGATTTCAGGAAAGCTGCGATAACGGTTTACATATTCTATTTCTTTTCAGTTTTCTTGATTTAATGTCTTATTAATATGTGTTTGATTTTCATTTAAAATTTGATCCAATATTTCATTCACATAGAGAGTCTAACAAGAAACAATGTCCATGCCACTGATGTAGGGTTATATGGTTAGTGTAATGGATTGATTTTAATGTATTTTCAATGTTAATCATGTGTATGTGCAGGGGTAAGAAAAGATGTGGAAGATTTGCTTTGTTAAAGGAGAAAATTCTAATTTTTTCAGTCAGAATGAACAGTTTCCAGCATTGCAGTGGAGAAATATCAAGTGCATGGGTTTGGAATTAGTTCCAAAGGTCTTGGAAGATATAAACAATCATGTTTCAGGTGGTGGCCGGAGAAATAGAGGTTTGCAAATGCTTTGTTCAAGAAACCCTCACCGGTTTTGTGCATTTCACCCTAGAAACAAGGGTTTGAAGGAACAACACATTTTGAAGCCTCTTAATCCTCAAAAGTGTTAAAATATAGAGTTTTGTAGCATTAACAAATAATTTTTAAGGTTGATTAGTGGTTTGGTAGATTTTAGAGACCACTTGCTTTGTTAAAATGGGCTAATCTTGTAGCCTTTTCCAGCGTTCTGTTTGAGAATTTGATCATTTCCTTAAGGAAGACTATTGAAATTTTTTGTTATGTTATTATGGATGTTAAATGGTCTCTAAATGTGTATGGAGTTTGTAATCATGCTCTGAACTTGAAGTGATGCCACCCAATACAAGGGTTGATGACATACTAGGCATAAGATGATTTGGTTGCAAAATAGAGAAACTGATGAAAATGGTAAGTGGAATACTGGTGTTTGATATAATTTAGTATTATTGATGTTGTGAAATGTTTCAATATATTTGGAAGAAGCATTTGAAGGAAATTTCACTATTTTGGTTGATTGGAGCAAGGTTAGACCTAGGAGTAAAGTAGGGTCTGGTTGTTAACAAAACAAAGTTATGGGTAGTTTATCTTATTTATTTCTAACAAAGAACATGTTGATTATGATGTATTGGTTGATATTATGCCCTGGTAGAAGTTTAGAGTGCTAACTTTCTGTTTTGGTGTATGTGGTTTCTTGTGAGCAATGAATGAATGGTTTTCTCTAGTGAATCCAAATAGGATTTTTTATTTGATTGTGTCATCGATGATTCCTGAGATGTATTCAAGACTGAGAAGAGATTGTGGTCAATTTTCCTTAAAAGAAGTAATTTGGAAATGAAGATTGTCATGGTGATAATGATTGATAGGTTTTACTTTTTCCTTGGTAACAAAGTTCTTTGAAGAATGAAGGTATGAAATGAATGATTTTTTATCAGATTTGTATTCATATAGTTATCTTGTGTTAAATTACTGATGGTTGCCTTATGAAAGGCTAAGAGAATTTATAGATGTTGATATGGTGAGTTGCTTATGACATTAATGTTGAAAGAATGAGTGATTATTGGATGAATTGGTTATTTGATCTTCTCCTGATTCTGATTGGCTTTGATTTATCCTAATGAAATGATGTTGTTGAAGGTTGTTGTGGGATGCTCTGCATCAATTATGAATTGGAGCTGCTCAAGAAGATGCAAAGCTTGAGGCAAGGGACAAGGATGGTGAAATAATACACAGAGGAATTTCACAAGGTCCTGATTCAGACAGGGCATTCTGAGGTGAATAAAGAGAAAATTTCTCATTATATTAATGGTTTGAAGCCAATCATACAAGAAGAATTAGAACTGGTAAGAATGAACACCATTGAGGATGCTTATTAGTTTTCTCTAAAGGTTGAAGAATGACTGAACAAGAGGTCTGAGAAAAAACAATGAGGTCAAGGTTGTGGAGGAAAGACTAGTGGATAGTCATATGGAGGTCAAAATGAAGATCAAAAGAAGGGTTAAGTCTCCAATAGCAGCCAGAACCAGAAAGGAGATAAGACCTACCATCCTCATGATCAGAATAATGGAGATGAAAGAGGAAGGGGAAGATTTGGATGAGGACTGAGAAGAGGAGACTTTTTTGGAACCTGTTTCTAGTGAGGAGAAGAAGGACATAGAGCCTATGAGTGTCCTCAACATCAACGAAGGACAAATAGAAGACCTAAGGGCAATGCATGAGTTGCACATGTTGATGAAGATGTTGATTCTTCACATACTAAGGATGCAGAAAGAGGAGAGGTTCTTGTTACTAAAAGAGCCTTGCTAAATGAGGAGAAGGAGCCAACTAAAAGGAAGACCAGATGTAAGTGTGAAGGTAAAGTTTGCAATGTTATTATTGATGGAGGTAGTATTAATAACCTTGTTTTAGAAGAAATGGTTAGTAAGTTATGGTTGGAGAGAAGAAAACATCTGAACCCATACCAGATTGCTTGGTTGCAAAAGGACCAAAAATCGTTGGTAAATGAACAACATCTAGTATATTTCAAGATTAGAAATTACCATGATGAGGTATTGTGTGATATTATGCCTATGGATGTTTGTCATATTTTGTTAGGAAAATCATGGTAGTTTGATTGACAAGTAGTACATGATGGACATTCCAACACCTATTCTTTGACAAAGGATGAAGTTCAAATGTTATAAGTTGAATCCCTTGAAAGAGGTGGAGGAAAAGGTATACAATAATGCAAGAATTTGTTTGGTTGATGGAAGAAAGTTCCTAGAAGGTATGAAGCATGAGCATATGTGTTCTGCATTGATCCCTTGAGTTGATAAAGAAGATACTATTGAGGTAGTTGTAGAGGTTTCAGACTTGTTGAATGAGTTTCAAGCTATTATTTATGATAATGTACCTGAAGGTTTTCCTCCCGTAAGAAATATTAGTCATCAGATGGACCTGATTCCTAGATCCAGTTTTCCAAATAAGGCAACTCATTGTATGAATCTAGCAGAGAGCAAAGAGTTGAATAGATAAGTGCAAGAGTTGTTGTGGAAAGGATTGATTCGAGAGAGTTTGAGTCCATGTGTAGTACCTATAGTACTAGCACCAAAGAAGGATGGGGAATTGAAGATGTGTACATATTCTAGAGCCATCAACAAGATCACCATCAAGTATAGATTCCCCTTGCTAAGGATGGATGACATTATGGATTGTTTGAGTGGGGTTGAGTACTTCACAAACATAGATTTAAAGAGAGGATATCACCATATCTATATTAGAGAAGGAGATGAATGGAAGGAAACCTTTAAAACCAAGGAGGGCTTGTACGAGTGGTTAGTCATTCCTTTTGGGCTAACCAATGCACCAAGCACATTTATGTAGCTTATGAATGAGGTATTAAAATATTGTTTAGGAAAATTCATTATTGTTTATTTGGATGATATTCTGATTTTTAGTAAGACATTGGAGGAGCACCAAATGCATATCCGGAAAGTTTTTGAGAAGCTAAGGGAGGAGAAGTTGTTGATTAATTTGAAGAAATGTAGTTATGTGAAAAGGGATTTGGTGTATTTGGGATTTTTTGTCTCACCATAGGGTCTTAAAATGGATCCAGAGAAGGTGAGAGCTATCATTGAATGGCCTACCTTGAGAATTGTTATAGAGGTAAGATAATTGCATGGTCTAGCAAGTTTTTATAGAAAGTTTATTCAGAGTTTCATTAGTATTTGTGCATTTCTAACTGAAGCAATGAGGGGGGATAGAAAAGAGTTTAAGCAGACTATAGGAGTAGCCAAAAGTTTTTATATGTTGAAGAAGAAAGTTTCATAGCAACCTGTTTTGGCCCTTCTATATTTCAATAATGTTTTTTTAGGTAGATTGTGATGCTAGTGGCACTACCATAGGAGTTGTTTTAAGTCAAGAAGGTAATCTTGTTGTCTATTTTAGTAAGAAGTTAAATGATGCTAAGAAGAAATATTTTTTTGTGATCAAGAATTTTATGCTATAGTTCATCCTTTGAAGAGATGGAGACACTATTTGTTTCCAAAAGAATTTGTTTTATATGCTGATCACCAAGATTTGTGGTATCTCAATAGTCAAGGAAATTTGAATCAAAGGAACTTGAAATGGGTTGATTTTTATAGAGTTATACTTTTTTTTTGAAGCACATGAGTGGAAGGTCAAACAGATTTGCAGATTCCTTAAGTAGAATGAAAAAATTGTTGATAGAGATGAATATAGAGGTTGTTGGGTTCAATGAACTCAAGATTTTGTATCTAGAAGATCTAGACTTTGCAAAATCTTGGAAGTCTTGTTTGGAACCTTTTACATTTTATAGGATGAGATGGTTGGATTTCTTAGTCCAAGATGGGATGTTGTTTAGAGGAAGCCAATTGTGTATTCCAAGGAGTTCTATGAGAGAGAATCTAATCAAGGAGAAGCATAGTGGAGGATTGGCTAGAAACTATGGTTGAGATAAAAGCATTGCTCTTGTTAGTGAGAATTATTATTAGCCACAATTACAATAAGATTTCAAGAAGTTTGTACAAAGTTGTAGAGTATGCTAGATGATGAAAGGAATAAGTCAGAATACAGGATTGTATCAGCCTTTACCTGTACATGTGAGACCATGGGAGGATATTAGCATAAATTTTTTTCTTGGCTTGTAAAGGACATAGAGAGGGCATGATTCCATATTTTTTGTGGTGGATAGATTTTTAAAGATGACACATTTAATTCTATGTCATAAGACCAGTGATGCTATTCATGTTGCAAAGATTTTTTTCAAAGATTTGGTGAGACTACATGTTCTACCAAAGAGTATAGTCTCATATAGAGATACCAAATGTGTTTGTTATTTCTGGAGCACATTAAGGAAGAAGCTAAAGATAGGTTTGAAGTTTAGTTTTGCACACCATCCATAAACTGATGGACAAATAGAGGTGGTGAATAGGAGTTTGGGAAACTTTCTAAGATGCTTAGTTTGAGATAAGCCCAAGGGATGGGATTTGATTATACTAGAGGAAAAAATTTCTTACAACAATTCTGTCAATAGGAGCATTGGAAAATTTTCATTCTGGATTGTATATGGGAGTAGTCCAAGAACTGATTTTGAACTAAGAAAGATGGATAAGGGGGAGAAGAGTAGTGTTGAGGCTAAATATTTTGCTGAGCACATGAAGAATTTGCACGAAGAGGTAAAGAAACATATCAATAAGATGAACTCACAATATGAGGCTTAGGAAAATAAGAGGAGGTATAAGGAGTTTCGAGTAGGAGATGAAGTCATGGTTCATTTGTGAAAGAAAAGGTTTCTAATTGGTACATACAAGTTAAAGATGAAGAAATTTGGACCATGCAAGATCTTGAAGAAGCATGATTCAAGAAATGCTTATGAGGTAGAGTTTCCTAATGGAATAAACATTTATCTTGTGCTCAACATTGTTGATTTGATAGAGTATCATGAAGGTGATATAAAAGAGGGGCTGATAAAAGAACATTGGAAAATTCCAACACCTACTTTAGAGAAGGAAGAGATAGAAGAAATCTTGGATAACCATGTGGGTAGAAGCACAAGAAACAAACAATATGTAGAGTACTTGGTGAAATGGAGAGAAAGGCCCATTGAAGATTCATCATGGTTATCTGAGGCTAAGGTTAACCATCTTGGTTTCCCTTTAACTCTTGCGAAGTGATAGGATCAATTTTCAAATTACCTTGGGTGTGTGATGTAGGAGCATCCAACAGTGTAGGGAAATCTTGCATCACCCAAAAAAATTGTTTTCTTTATTTTCTTAAGTTTTTTCAAGTCCCATGATGGTGCTTAAGGGGTATAAGACTACTAGGCATCAAAATAGTGAAAAATTTTCACTTACTATTTTTAGTAAGTTAGCCTAAATGGGCTCATATAGACGTGAAAATTTACCCCAAGGAGCAGAGCTGAAAAAAATTTCTAGTTGCCAAAGAATCAACTCAATACCCTACATAGTTTTGAAGAAATTAAAGTTTATGTCCTAAGAAATTTCTCCAATGTAGCTTCAAATTCAGCTATAAAACTTTAGAGGACCCAAAACAACTCAAAAGTGGCTTAACTGACTTGTGATGGGTTCACCCATTGTAGAGCTCGTTGAGAGATTTCCAATGATATGCAATAATCTCAAATCAAATACCCAAATCAAAAGTTATGGCCCCATGAAGTTGGTCCTTAAAAAAGTGAATTTCATAAAAAAAAAATTCCTAGGCCATAAATCAATCAATGGGGCGCCAAAACAAAAAGGTGAAATTTAAACTTTCTACAACATTCTAGGGTGGTTATTGTGGAAAATAAAAAGGGTTAAGTGGGGGTTGTAGAAGGTGGCCCTAATAGTGTAGATTATGGCTCCAAATAGTAGATTTTATTTTCTTAGTTTATTTTTTGGTAATGAATCAATCCCATGAGGCTGTATCATGTAAGTTTTGAATCTGTAATTTTATTATCTGAAAATAATTGAAAGTGGGTTTTTTTTGTCTCGCATTTTCTATGTTGGTGTCTATTTTTCTGATTTATGTGGTTTTAGGTGGCTTGTCCCTCATCACATCCTAGACAATTCAATTCAGTTGTAAGTCCAATATATCATTACAATATTGAGTATTGTATATTGGGCATATCTTGCATCCATTGTTGGAACTTCATGTTTTTGCATTTCTCTCTTGTAGAAGGTTTCTTTTTGTTTTTATAGGTGCTTTTGGAGTCTTGAGTCCTTGAGTGACTCTAAGATGATATTAGAGCTTCAAAATTGCAAAACCCCTTCTTAGATCTAAGGATGATTTGAGCTTGAGCTTTTGCATAGTGCACATTGGGGTGAAATAGACCTCACAGTTGAGCCCAAAATTCCAAAAAACCACTATTTTCATATAAAATACTTATTACCTTACCAAAAAAAATTGGACCATTTTTTGAGGGTTTGCTAGGGTTGAAAAATTCTCATGTATATTGTTCTATGAAATCTGTAAAGTACAGATCCATACCATAAAACTTGTATTGCATCATACTGTGATGTATCATCCACTATAGTCATTGTCCTCCATGACTTCTGGCATTTGTTAAGTTTTCATCATCCATTGTCATCATGGTACCTATTTCAAGTCAGTATCCAACCTATCATTAGCATTGTACTGTCACATCAGTAGACTTGAATGCTACGAATGATTAGTTTAATAATTAATAATTTTTTAATGATTTAATATTATATTGTTATGCTTTTTCTTTTCTTTTTTAAGACTCAAGCCTTGAGGAATCTTTAGCCCCTGGTCCTTCAATTAGTGGGGATTGTACCCAGGTGACACATAGGGTTGTCACCTTCGTGTCCCCACTTATAAACTCCTCCACTCCACCCATATTCCATTGCGATAGTGGGATAAATTTTCTTACATTATCTGCAACTTGAGTTGTCATATGTATGATGAAGTGCTAGAAATTTTTAGCCCCTAGTGCTAATTTTAACCCCTAGAGGCCCTAATAGGGATTTTTTTTGTGAAGAAATTTTCAGCTAGGGTAAAAAAATTGTAGACAACATATCAACTTATAGATGGTTTCGAGCACCTGATGGTGGTGTAATCCATTTTCTCATATTTTAGCTTAAGTGAATTTTATTACTAGTCAAATTCACATTTTCCTTTTTGGACCTTTGAGTTCGAACAACAATAAAAAGAATCATGAAAATTATAGATCGTGGAAAAGTCAGAGATTGTGGAAAATCATGGATTTTATTGTTGGTCAAAGTCATATTTTTCTTTCTTCCATGATCTTTGATTTTCACAATTATTATGGTGTTACAAAGGTATTGATGAGCTCTACATTTTGATTCATGTATTTTTCTATATTTTGCCTCAGGTTTCTTTTATTCACATTTGTGCTATTATTCGTTTTGGTTGTTTACTTAGACATAATATAACCAAGATAATTTTTTCCCACTTGGGAATGCTTCATTTATAGTGTAAATCATATTGGGAAATGTTATTTTCATTTTGAGGATCTCATTGTGAGATATTTTTTTAAATTTTCCATCTTTGATCCATCTTGACATTATAAATCTAGAACATAGTTCTTACATTGTAAACATACTACATATAAAGTGGCAAACATATTATTGGGGTGATTATTGATTGATATGATTGGGGGGTCTCTTGGTGCATTGTTTGATCTATTTTCCTACTCTTTTCTCATTTTCATGGATCATTATAAGGTTCCTTTGCTAACATCACATAGCTATGCAATATGGTATTAACATGCATGGAGTACACTAATGAATGAAGGTAACTCTCTATATTTTTAAAATAAGGTACTTGAACCTACAAATGAAGAGAACAAGATAAAATTAATGATTGAACATAACAAAGCTCTTGCATGTCCTCATAAACTAGCTTATAAGGATTTATTGTTTCAAATTGAATCATGTAAGAATTATCATGAGGTTTTCCCAATCAATTGAAAACAAAATATGGTTCTATAGATGAAGTAAGAGGCTATCAAGTTTATAACGATTTGATGAGCCTTGATCCTAAGAACTTTGAAAACATCCAAGACTACATAACTAAGGTTAATGAAATAAAAGAGAAATATAAATTATGTGGAATTGATAAGGACATTTAGTTGATCTACAGTCAATTATACAAACTTGGTCCTTATTTTGATACTTTTGTTTCTAGCTTTGACACTCATAGGTTGAGTATGGGGTTTGCATATACTACACTTGCATTTACATTATTATCTGAGATGTTGATACATGAGAAATACAAGTGTATCTTGATGGGTCTCATCAAGTCTTCTAAATATTAGGCATTGCTAGCTAGTCAAGTGAAAGAATTAAAAAATATTGATAATAATTGAAGAAATCAAAGAACAATCCAAATCCAAATCAATGAAAGAATAGATCCTTTTCCTTAGATAAATAATCTAAGAAGGAGAAGTCTACTTGTTAATGTTTCAAGAAGCTTGGGAATGAAGAAAATTCTTTTTATAAGAAGGATACTAATGAGTTGACACATCTTCTGAAAATTAATCAAATTGATTTTCTTTATAAAATGTATAAGGTACCTTCTTCAAAGTAGTCTAAAAAGGACAAACATCAAACTATAGGTAAAGCTCTTTGTGTTTTTCCAAGTCATGAATCAAGGAGATGACTTCTATATTTAGGACTATCTCATCATATGGAATCTTCACAATATATATTATATTATTTTGAGCCTTGCACTATCTATTCTATTTTTATGATAAATAATACATTCATCAGTGTACTTCAGAAGGGGTCTATTCTTTTTGGGGAAAACACTTTCAAAGGTGTTTTGTGTATACCACATTTTATGAACAATCTCATTTTCATATATTAGAGTACACATGGTAGAGATAGGAGGACTATGGAGTTACTCATGATTTAGTTATCATTTAAGACTTGGAAAGTAGAGAGATTCTTGCTAATATGATGACTGATCAGTCATCTCAATTGTATACCTTTACAATTTTTTCTTCTAGTGATGACATTGTTCCTTTACTTGTTGATTACACTTCTAGTATGAACCATGAATCAATGAAAATAAATTTCTTCTTGAACATGTGTGTTCTCACATTATATCCTATTCTTGATCCTTTCATCTCATCTCCTCCATCTTTCATTACATTTGATGATGCTCATATTGGTGTATGTTTGGCCTCTTACAATTCACTACAACAATATCTACATCACCTTTGAAGTACATATACTTTGCATACATACTTGATAGATATTGTTGGGTTATTTATTGAGTCTCACATTTTAGATTTGTGAGTCACTACTGATTGCCTGCATATTCTCTTTGATGGAGATAGTTCTTCTTTAGCTATTGCAAGGGAATACTCCAACTATTTTGTTCATTCTCTACATGATCACTCTTTGCATCTTGACATGAGCATGCATACTTTTGGAATAAATTTTGAGGGGGCTTCTTTATCTTCAAAGGAGGCATCTTTATCTTTTGAGTATGTTCTAGATCAATCTCTAGGAGATTCTAGATTGACATATTCAACTTTGTAGCCTAGAATGTTCTTTTGGAGTGTGTCATATTTTGACATCAACATAGAGACCCTTGAGTGTAGTTAAGAGACATCACATATCATTCCTCTTCCTACATGTTTCTTTCACTAATGGGAGGACATCCTACATATCATCCTATTTTTGTTTCTTCCTATGAGGAGAAATTTTATTCAGTGAGATTGGATCATTTCAAAATTCAATGTTGAGCTTCTATCATTGCAAGAGACTCACCTTTAAGGGGGATTTCATGGTCCCTCTTCTTCTCTATTAATGAGGGGTTTTTTTTCCTCAAATGGGGTTTTGTCCTTCTTATTCATCATTAAGAGTATTTTGTATGTCATCTCTCTTTTGGGGAGAAGTTTTCTCTCACTAGGTTTACTCCTTTTATCTATTTGTGAGAGATTACATAGGATATATACATGGGTACCTAATATGGCCTTGTAGCTAAGACCCATCCTTGCATTTTTTCATAATAGTTGTTTCCCTATGTTGTACTTAAGGGGGGATGTTGGTGTAAATAGGTGTTTTACCTATCTAGGTCCTATTTAAATGTTTCCAACTTAGGTCCTAGGAGGTAATATTTCTAGTTAGTATCAATCAGGGGGGATTATTTCTAGTTAATCATTAGCTTCCACTTATCTTTTGACATTTAATGCTTGTATTCTAGGTCATTTAATATTATTTTGGGGTAATCTCATTGTACAGGATCAAGACACATGTCAAGGTCTTGTCTAATCCTATCCCACATTTTGAATTTATAAGAAAGGAATCATTTTTACATCCTAGATAATTCAATATAGCCATAAGCCCAATATATCAATATTGTCTTGAGTATTGTATATTGGCCATAGATTGCATGCATTGTTGCAATTTGTTGTTCTTGATTTTCCTTGTAGAAGGTTGTTGTTGGTTTTTGCATGTGATCCTAGAGGCATGAGTCCTTGAGTGACTAACAAAATTATACTTCTGTCACTATGCTAAGATCACGAAAGGACCAAGAAGGTGAGAGACTAGTTTCTTTCATGAGTGCTCCTTTCAAGGATGTAAAACTCTATGAGCCCAATACAAAAAACCAAGCCTATAAATTGGTCAAATATAAGAATAAATTTAAACATTATATTATCATAAGGAATGTTCTTATCATAGTACTTGATGTAGCCATGAAGGATCTACTCCTACAAGGAGAAAATGATAACTAAATAGATAAATGGGTGATATCAAATTATAATATTTTATTTTAGAAGTGACTCTAATTATATTGGTTAAAGGATAGGGGTTGGAATGCACCATTTTAGAGGTTGATCCTGAGATATTGTACCAATAGTAAGTTCTTTATGTTCTTCTAAAGGATATTATGTAAAATAATGTGATTTTATTTACTTAATTAAAAATGTACAACCAATGTTTACACCATCAAATGAGGAGTGTTGCACCTCAAGATAAATAATTTTATATTTAAGACTATAATATTAGGTTAAGTGCAAGAACTTAAGTGTTCTTTTAGTTGAAGTATTACAAGGAAAGAAATCCCAAAATGAACAACTATATTTTTTGTAAAAAATGGGTACCTATTACGAAATGGGTGTCTATGCCCGAGTTCTTACATAAACAAAATGTATACTCATTTTAGTTTCTAAAATGGGTACCCATTATATTTATACCATATATCTATTACTTTTAAGAATAGGTATATGTTTTGTGCTGGTACACATTCTAAAAAAATAAATTTGGAACCAATATTTTTTCTTTAGTTTTAGTCTTGAAAACCCAACCTTATCCTTAGATATACAAGTATAATTTCATGTTAATAAAAATTAATTTTTTTGACTTTAGGAATATGGTTGATGACATTTTTTATAATTTTTTTTGGAAATATTAAAACTCATTATAAATGACAATTTCTAGTTTGTAAATATGTAATTTTTTTACTATTGCACATATTTTGTATTTATTAATTAATTTTTAAATAAAGGTACTCATCAAATTAAAATGACATATATTACTATTTTTTAACATACCTTCTAGTTTTGAATTTTTTCAAAAAAAAATTGTTTGACCAATCTAGACATCATTCTCTACATGAAAATTTGTTTTCATTTTAAAAATAGTTTTTATCAAATAATGTCATTCATAAATAAAGGATTTTAAAGAACACAAATTAGGCCAATAAAAAGTAATAAGAAAAAATATTTTATTAAAATTACAAAAACAAAAATGTTAATCAAGATTCACCATCCTATTAACATTTATGCAAATATAATTAAAAAATACCTTGATTTACATCAAACTTATTCTTTTTACACACATGCATGTTTTGGCCCAAAACATGCAATTTTTAAAGTCACTTTTGTACATCTTATTCAAAATAAATTTTTATCATCTTGGTATTAGAATAAATTATGGATTTCAAAAATAAAAGAAAATTTGTACATTTCATATTTCTACACCATATTAATATTTTGTGTAATTTCTTCAAATTGTTACTCCAAATATGAGTCTTTTATTTTCAAGAAAAATACTTCCACCTTTTAGAAAAAAATTGGACCAATTATCTTTCCCTTACCCAATGTTTAGAAGAAATCATGATTGAATCTACCTCAAATTCTTTAGAAATAAAAACCTTGATCAATTCTTAAAATATTTTATTTGTAATTATACATGAATAAGGGTCAGCTAAAACCAAAAAAAAATGTTAAGAGTAGGGTAATAAACTAATGTACATGTGAATTTGTTCAATATTTCCTAAAATTATCTATTAAGGGAATATAAAAATCTCTTTCTACTAGAACTACTCATGGAGATATACCCATTTGCACTATTGGTCACCAAAAATATATTATTATAATGATATATATACTAAAATAGTTAGCCAAAGCCCAATCATGTCAATATTGCATGAATAAGGTGGTATTAAAATTTCTCAAGGAGAGCATCACACTCAATTTTTAAATTCCTTTTTCTTTAGTATGTGATAATGGACTTACGTTCACCTCTTTGAAATTTCCTAAATAGGATATTGAATACATAGCACTCTAAATTTAATTCTATCTCCCAAAAGGCAATGGTATGGTTCAGTCAATAAAAAAGTTGCATACTATTGCAAATTTATTAGAGAAAAATTTACACCTTAAGAGATAATAAGATAAGAGCTAATATTCTTTACGTACTTCACCTTACCACTTAATCTCCAGGTTAAATCATGTCTTCCTAATAAATCTATATAAAAAAAACTCTTAATTTCTTAAATGACTTTCAAAACAAAAATAATAGGCTAGAGGAGAGGCTTCTAACACTATTACTTTTAGTTTAGAGAAAAAAATACAGATATCGAACAATTTTCTAAACACAAAGGTATAGCCAATGTGAGTTTAGAAAAGAAAAGAAAACATTGAATCATTTCACATATTTGGCATGGTTTTATACTAGCATAAATCACTTTAGATAAAAGGTGAGCACAAAAAGTTTGATAGGTTCCGGTTTGAAGAACATTAAATTATTAAAATATTTGTGAGTTGTAGCTTAACAATACAAACCATGATAAGAGAATACTCCCCTTTTAGCATTAATTGGGATATTATAGAACATTACATCTAGGGTTAAGTACTCCATGAGTCTATTAGAACACATATACACTAAGAGGTGGGGTGAATTAGTATGCTAAAATTAATTCAATTCAAATTATCAACCAAAAATTATTACTTCCTTAACCAAATAAAGCTTTTAATAAAAGAGAAAAAAACCACAACACTAGATTTACATGGAAAACTCAACAAGGCAAAAATAATAGTGAGAAAGTTGCTTTGAGCTACTATTCATATCCAACCCCACAAAATTGAAACAATAATTATGTAATAGGTTTTAACGTCTTTAACCTAAGTAATTTTAAAAATCCATATTTGACACTTATAAAATGAGGCTACAACCTCATAATACAACACTTTGATGAATTAGATGATCAATCACTACCACAACACTCCTACTATCTTTGGCTCATTGCTTTTAGCACTTATACACCTCTACGTTTTGAATCATTTCCTTCAACATTCACACTTGAACATTTTACCTTTGGCTCATTTCCTCCAACACTCGCACACATTTTAGTCATCTCATTATCTTTTGCACTTAAACTATTTTTCTTTTGGCTCACTACCTCTAGCATACATCAAACACTTTTTTAGAAATTCACACACATTCCTCGACCTTCAGTGCATTGCTTTCGATAAATTGTATTAATCACACATTGAAATATTGTACTCCTTGATCACACACGTGATCTTTCATTTATACCTTCCATAGGAATAAAAAAATTTCTCCATGTCAGCCACCCTGAAATGTATGAACATGAAATGTGCAACAACCTTATTGTGTTAGCTTCAAAACATCCATGGGAATTAGATATTCAATGCAATCCAAGCGATGAGATAATAAAGACCTAAGTTAACTCTACACACATTCCCATTCTAGCACACACCACAAATATTTGACACAAACAACTTAAAGAATTAAGTCAGCCCAACAAATAATCAACCCTCAAAATATTAACTCCAAACCATAAGTTCTACCAAAGGGACAAGATATCATCATATTGATTACATCACAAACATTAAATAATATTCAAGAATTTTTCCATGCCCTTCTTTCAAAACTTCATGCATCATTATGATGGCACAAGAAAGAAAGCATAGAACTAGTATGTATTGCAAAACTAAACAACAAAGTTAAGAGATTTAACTTTGACAATTCAACTTTTGGT
The DNA here is from genome assembly GCA_007258455.2 of Sequoia sempervirens. NCBI lineage: Eukaryota > Viridiplantae > Streptophyta > Pinopsida > Cupressales > Cupressaceae > Sequoia > Sequoia sempervirens. Next base: position 110,210,755 of record VDFB02271358.1, read on the forward strand.
ACGCTTCAACATTTGAAAATTGAGATGATAAAATAGATAGACATGAAAAATCACCCTCCAAACACCAAGGAAAGAACAAAAACTACGAATAAATCTAAATCATTTATCAGAAGCTTCCATGACTGTAATAATATATTCTTCTTTATTCTTACTTAGGAATTTTTTTTGTGACATCTATGATTTGAAAATGGGAACACACTTTGCGAACCCCAACCTTGGTACCTACAAACAAGAAGAATAAACAAGTTAGACAAGAGATTACAAGCCAAAACAAGGATTCCCTATGAAATATATTTACAAACTCAAAGTAGGAAAGAAAACAATGAAAAGCATGATAAAAAGAACAAAATAGATTGAATCCTAATTTAAATGTGCAAACTCATGATCCCATGGGGAAATTGGTGCCAATTTGATGTGAAAATTGGCCCTTTCCCAATTCCTAAGATGGAAACTTGATGTGTTGAAGATGATTCATCCACTTTGTTGGTGAGAGATGAGTGCTCCAAGCCGAAAATTTGCAAAAACCTAGCTATGAACTCAAGGATAATGGATGAAATTTGAGATATATTTGAGCATGGTAACTTTGCATAAATTGTGGATCCTCAAATGAGGATATGAGCTCTTTATTTATAGAATTCTAAGATGGATGAATGTCTAAATTTGAGCAATGTGGGACTAACATTCATCCAATGGCAAGATGCCACTTGTCAAACTATGAATGGATGGAGGATGTGCAAGATTTGGGGTTTGTGCCAATAAATGCATAATTTTTAATTTAAAATTTGTTGAAATGACATGTAAGAGGGAAGGGAAAATGAAATAAATGCCACCTGGATCAAGGCAAAGGACATGTAAGATGAATTTATTGCCTTGTTGGATGTACATGTTGACTTGGAATTTTTGAATTCAAATTAAGAGAATATTCCAAAAGATGCCTTGTGAGGAAAATAGAGATTTAATAAATGAATTAAATCTATTTTCATGTGCAACTTACATTATCTAGAGGATGGGACATGAGATGAGATTAAATTAATCAAGGGTTAATTAATTTAATGAGAGATTAGATGATGTGACCTATTTGACTCAAATTTTATGGATTTATTTAAATCAAATAAGAGAGGAATATGATAAGAGGCTAATTAAATAAGGATTTTGATTTATTTAATTAAAAGAGATGGTGTTAGACTAAATCAAATAAGGTTTTAATTTATTTAATTTAATGGATAGACTTTAGAGATTTAATCAAATAACTGATTATTTAATTAAATAGGGATAATTAGATTAGATGGATTGATTTAATTAACAAAAGAGATTGACTTAATTAGATAAAATGATTTATTCAATTAAGAGAGAAATATTGATGAATTTAATCAGATAAGGAGATTTGATTAAATGGTTAGACGGAGGGATGATTCAAAAAAAAATAATATAAGTTAGGATCAGATGCACAATGTCAATCAGTATATTTTACATGTCTACACACACATAATTTACACTTGACTTTGTTTATCCTTGAAGCTGCACGTACATATTATAAATGCACAGGAATGCAAAGCATTCTCTAGAGAATTTCAAAGCAATATCTTGAGCCATTAACTATAAGAGATTCTTTTATAAAACTTTACATCAACAAACATTGAATAAAACATTCATAGAATCATACACTCGTTCATTAGAAAGAAGAAAGAATTGTTATAGCAACTCATGAAATTCAACCCTCATACACTATACTTAACATCCTAATTGTAACATTTGCAGCCAACCACACACTACCACCATGCTGACAATAGAGACAACATCATCAATAACCTTAATACTTTTGACATAAATGAAAACTCTACCACATACTTATGATAATCTCCCCCTTTGGTATTGATTGCCACACTAGCAAGAGCAACACTAATAGGATATGCAATGTCTCCCCCTTGCTCTATCTCTCTCCCTTTGACATGAAGGAAAAATGGAAAATTATCTTCAAATGAACTTGCAACAACATGCAAGCTCTCCCTATTTTCACAAGCCTAAACATTCTTCTATCTTCTCCTCGTGAGAGGTAGCTACCATCAAACTAGGGACACAAATGTGTCTTGAATTTTCCTCCCTAGATAAATGCACCAACTATGCATCTAGCTAGATGGAAGAGGGCCAACAACCCCTAGCTTATATATGAGATACTCAAATATATCCTTTGAAATTTTCTTTGTGAAGATATCTACAACTTCTTCCTTTGTGCACACATACTCCAATCTTACTTCTTTAATCCATAACTTTCTCTCTTAAGAAGTGGTATCTGGTATATATGTGCTTAGCTCTAGCATGCATCACTGGATTCTTTGAAATATTAATGGTGTTTGTATTTTCACATAGAATTGGACTCAGATCACCATACATCACCTTGATGTCCTTAAAGGTTTTCTTCATCCTAATACTTTAGTTCAATAAGATGTTTTAGCAATATACTCTACTTCTATTGTTGATAAGGAAACTAATTCTTGCTTCTTGCTAAACCAAGAGACCAATTTGTATCCCAACAAGAAAGCTTCATCGCTGGTTCTTCTTCTATCATCGACACTCCTAGCCCAATTAGCATTAGTTTATGTATTCAAATAAAATTCATTACCATTTTTATACCACCATCCATAGTCTCGAGTGCTCTTCAAATATCTAAAATCCTCTTGACAACTTTTACATGAGTTTTTTTTGGATCATCTTGAAACCTTTCAACCAAGAAAATTGCTTGCATAATATCAGGTCTTGAAGTAGTTAGGTATAATAGGCCCCCAATAATAGACCTATACAAAGTATAATTAGCTTTAGGTGACACATAATGCTTACTAAAATGGCAACCATTTATCATAGGAGTACTCAATGGTTTACAAGCTTCCATAACAAACTTCTTTAGCATTTCCTTGACACATTTTTCTTGAGAGATAAAGACGCCATCATCTAATTGTGCAATTTTAAGTCCAAGAAAGAATGATATCTCTCCTAGCATAGAAATTTCAAATTATTTTTGCATCACTTCAGAAATCCTCTTACACACTTCATCATTTCCATCAAATATTACATCATCATCCACTACAACAATTAGAATCTTTTCATCTTCTATTTTGATGTATAAATTAATATCTACAATACCTTTCCTAAATAATTTCTAAAGTTAGTACTTGCCCAACCTTGAATATAAATCCCTAGGGTCTTGCTTGAAACCATACAATACCTTGTTAAGTTTGCATACTATTTTTCAGTCTTTTCATAGCTTCAATCCATCAAGCATTCCATATACATTTCTTCTAATTCTCCATTCAAAAAAGAAAATTTCACATCCATTTGATAAGCTTCAAAGTTCTTATGAACAAAAAATGCAAGAAACATTCTGATAGCCTCCATTCTTTACAAAAGAGAAAATCCTTGATCAAAGTCAATTCCCCCCACTTGTCAATATCCTTTGCATACCAGTATTGCTTTACTTCTTACAACCTCTCCATATTCCTTGAGATTATTTTTGAACATCCATTTTGTTCCTATTACATTCTTGAATACATGTCTTGGAACCAATTGCCAAGTATGGTTCTTTCAATATAATTTAGCTCTTCTTTCATTGCTTGTATCCATCCTTCATCTTTTCTAGCATCAACACAAGTCTTTGGTTTTATTTATGAAAATAGAGAAAAGTTGACCTATTCATTTTCTTTTGCAAACCTTTTTCTTCTCTACAATCCTTCATTCTTATCACCAATCATCTGATATTTTGAATGATTCCTTTGAACATACTTGGTAGGAGTCTTGGTGACTTTATCTTGTGCTTCCTCTATGTAGGCAGATTCATTAGTCCAATAGTCTTCTTGTGCATGTATGATTTTGTGTTATTCTCCATCCACTCTGACATTTGCACTTTCAACAACCTTAATCTTTTGTTATAGGATTTTTAAGTTTTGCTCCTATTTTAATACCCAAGAAATATTATTTCATTTGATCTTGAATAAAACTTTCCTAAACCCTCTTCATCTCTATTGATAAGGAATTTTCTTCCAAATATTCTAAAATATTTGACAATAGTTGGTCTTCCATACCAAAGATTATAGGGGGTTTTGGTGCTATCCACCCTTTGTTGACCTTTGTTAAGGATATAGAAATGAGTATGGACTTCTTCATTTTCTATCCACCCTTATTTATCCTCTATTAAGGATAGAGATAATAGTATGGACTGCTTCATTCCAATAGACATCAAGCAATTTTGCTTCATTCAATATTTTTCTTGCAATTTCTTGAACTAATCTATTCTTTCTCTCCACCACTTCATTTTGTTGAGGAGTTGTAGAAGCAAAATCATGTCTCTTTATCTCATTCTCTTCAAAAAATTCTTCAAAATAACTTGATGTGAAATCACTAGCTCTACCATACCTTAGACTCTTGATTCTAGCATTCATTTCATTCTCAAACATTGAATTAAATATTTTAAATCTATTGAAGACTTCTAATTTTCTTTTAAGACAGTAGCCCATGTCATTGTAGAGAAATAATCAATAAGTAACATGAAATACCATTCAATTGGAAGACTCTTTACTCTAATAGGTCTACATAGATCAGTATGAATTAGTTATAAAGGTCTTGTAGTAGAATACTCAGTTTTTAACTTTATCCTTATCTTCTTCCCAATATGAAATTTTCTACACATGGTACTTGCAAGCTTGACAATATTTGGCATGTCTCTTACTGCTTGCATGAAGCTGATATTCACAAGATTATCAAAGTTAATGTGTCCCATGATTTTGTACCATAGTCAACATTCACTTTTATGTCCTAGGAGACAACTTCCATTAGCACTCTTAAGATTGTACAAATTTCCTTCTATTTTGGAGCCTTTTTCCACAAGTCTACCAAATTTTAATTCTATGATACCACATCCTTGATCATGAAATAAGAGATTATATCCCTTGCTGTACATTTGGCTTACACTAAGAAGGTTATGCTTGACAACTTCAACATAGAGAACACAATAAACTTTAGATTTTCCATCAAGTTTTATGGTCCCATTTCCATAGATCTTTTCTAATGAATTATCTCCAAATTTTAATAATCTGCCATTTCATTTTATCATCTTGATGAATTATCTTTTGTCACTAGTCATGTGACTTGAACAACCACTCTCTATTACACAAAGATTTGATTCTCCCTGAGCATGAAATATTTTTTGGATGACCATTGAGTTTCCATTTCTTATTTCCTTGACTTTCTCAACACCATTTACCTTTTTGGATTTCTGATTTTGTAAAATCACTTTTGCAATATTTTTTTATATGTTTAATATTATTGTAGATCTAACAAGTAACATTGACATTCACCAGAGAAGCAAGAGAGTTTCTAGCTATAAAATTACTTCTATTCATTATGGATTTTCACTCTATAGCCTTATGTCCATATTTATTGCAAATGAAACAATATCCAGAAAAATCATGATTTAACCTATTTGTAGAGGGTCTTCTTATATGATAAGATCTAATATCAACATATTGGCCTTCGATCATAGCTTTCTCCAATTCCTTTTTAATTAAAGGGATCTCGTTCTCAATCCTTTTACATTCACTTACTTTTACTTTAATCAGGTCCTTTTTCCTTTTGTTCTCTTTCCTTACACTTTCCAAATCTTCAAGAGTAGAGACAAGTTCACCTTCAAAATCAACTTTACCTTCTTATTGAACTATAGATTTTCTTGAACTTCTAAAGATCACAATTTCCATAAATAGGGATTCATCTCTGTCATCGTCTAATGTGAAGTGATCTCCTTCATCCGAGGAGTAATATTCTTCTTTGGAGAGAAGGTTCTTCTTGAAATTGTTTCTCTTAAAACCCTTGCTACTATTTTCATTTTCTCTAAAGGGACATTTAGAAGCATAATGATCAATTCTAAAATAATTAAAACATTTGAATGGTAACTTACAATTGTATTTTCCTAATCCTTTCTTCAGCTTTCTCACAAAGTTTTCTTCTTCTTCCTTAGAATAACTAGGTCATCTAGATGCTTCTTCTGTCTTTACACATTTGAAAGAAACTTATCTTTTTTGTGTACTTTGAACTTCATTGCTCATTTTGTACGCTTTGGGAGATCCAAACAACTCTTCCATTGTAATCTTTGATAGATCATTGGCTTCTTCAATTACAAAAAAATTGAGTCAAAATAGTGAGGGAGAGTTGTCAAAACCTTCTTCACCACCATAGAGTTAGTTATGTCCTCTCCAAGACCTCTGATTCCATTCATAGATTTATCTACCTAGATCAGGGAGCTAGGTATGTTCTCCTCTTCCTTCATCTTCATATTTTCAAACAATGTTCTATAAGATTGCAACTTTTCTCACTTCACACTATCATTTTATTCATATAGATTCTTGACCTTATCCCATATTTCCTTTGCAGTCCTGCATTACACCACCTTGAAAAATTAAAAAAATGTGAACCCACTTAGGATAGAATTCTTTACTCTTTTATTGTTCTCATGAGCCCTTTTTGTATTTGGATAGTGATAGGATGAGTAGGTTCAAAATAATTTTCTTTGGAAACTGTCCAAACATCATAACCAAGTGATGTGAGAGGAATCCATCCTCACACTCTAGTAGGAATAGTTATCTCCATTAAACTATGCTGCCATATATGATGACTTCTTTTGAGTCATGTATTCTAGAACAAGATCTAACTTTAGTTGTTAGGTTGCACCAAGGAATTCAACTATGATACCAATTGTTAGAACATACAAATATATTGAGAGGGGGGTGAATTAGTATATCCTCAAATACATTTAATTCAACTTATCAACCAAAACTTAATATTTCCTTAACCAAATAAAGCATTCAAAGAAAGAGCATAAAACCACAACACTAGATTTATATGAGAAACACAACAAGGGAAAAACCACAGAGAGAAAGTTGCTTTGAGCTATTGTCTAAATCAATCCTCATAAAAAATGAAAGAAAATTTACAATAGGTTTTCAATTCTTTAACCTAAGGAAGTTTACAACTCCTCACTCAATGCTTACAAAATGAGGTTAGAACCTCAGAGTTTAACACTCTAATGAATCAAGTGATCAATCACTACCACAATATTTATGCTACCTCCATCTCACTATCTTCAACACTTATACACCTCTACTTTTTGGCTCACTACCTTCAACATTCACACTTTCCTCCAACAATCACTCACACACTTTGGTTGGCTCACTGTGTTCTTCATTTCACTTAAACTCTTCTACTTTCAACTCCCTACCTCTAGCATGCATCAAACACATTTCTTCAAATTCTTACACATTCCTTCGCCTTTAGCACACTACTTTTGGAAAATTGCATTTATCACACATTGAAATATTATGAATAAAGAATTCTTGCATGACCCATTTCTAACTCCCTTCACAAAAGAAATATTAGAACCATTAGTATGAAGATAGATATATTCATTTACTGATGCGTTCTCTAGATCGAGTTCAAACATACCAGCGGCCACCCAGCATCGGGGCACCGGTAAGTGGTCCTTACGCGAGCTTCATATTTCATTTAATGCTTCCATTAATGCTTTAGAGAGTTGGTCCACTTGTAGCGACGCTATATGGTGCTGCTCAAAAGACAAATTGTGCCGTGTGGTGCTGAAAAGTGCCGCCATGGTGTAGTTTGGAGTTTAGAAACTCTGACATTGAGCTCGGGGCCGGTGGGTGAATTTATAAAGTGCAACGTGGCATCGTTAATTTTTCCCAAAGTGCACCACTAGGAGAAAAATTGCACCGCGGTGGTGTAGTTTTGTTCTTTTTAGCTCTAGCATCAGAGTTTGATTAAAATCAAACTGTGAAGCCATCACGGGTTGCACCACTGGGGAAGTTTTTTGGATGATCGATGAAGAATTTTTTCAAATTTTTTAACATGGTGGCCCTCCTTAATGTAGGACGGGGCGAGGGAGCTCTACTCTTAGGAGCACAGGGCATGGGACCTAGCTAGATATCTGAGGGACCTGAGTGACAGGGACTAGGACAGACTCTGAATTGCGGGGTTGTGGCATATTACGTATGTGGCATCAATTTGCACTCACCTGAGTATGTTGTCAGCGCTGGCTGAGAGATGGCACAGGGAGACATCTTCCTTCCATCTTCCCACTAGTGAGGCCACCATCACTCTAGAGGACGTTTGGCGGATTCTACGATTTCCTATCCACAGTCATTGGGTGATATTCAATATGGATGAGGGACGCGAGGCCTACTTCTGAGTCCTTGCTACATATGAGATTATCTTCTACGAGGGGCAGATAGAGCTTGAGTGCCATAGGATCCTGGTACCTCCCTACCACTGGGTGATTGCAGCCATCATTTCAGGCCTTGTTTCCCCTGATAGGCATGGGAAATACTTCAGTCCCAGCTGGGGGTATTGCTGGGAGTGAATGGTTCGAGACAGGCTGGTTCATTTTGCATGGGGGCCTGTTCTACTAGCTTCACTATACCGAGACCTTCATGAGTATGTTTACATGTATGGGAGAGCACTAGGAGCAAGGGTAACCCTACTTCATGTTTAGGCATGGGAGCACATTGTTGTGCTATGTTCACGTGTCATTTTAGTTCTGATGGGGCCAGACGATCTCCTCATGGCACGATACAGAGGCGGTGTGACTTTCACTCACACCGATGAGCATGAGATCTCCTATTGGAGGAGAGTTTTGGATGAGATGCAGGTGTTCACCTGGCGCCCATACCTTGGTCGGCCCAGATGGGCTGACAATGCTGACTAGATGTTTTACTGCTGCCAGGATTATTTCATGCAAGGGCATGAGCACACCATGCTTGAGAGGTATCTACCTGGGTGCGTGTAGCATCAGTTTCGGGGGCCACAGGATCATCCCAATGACGATTACGTAGTTTTCTTTGCCCGCACCATGACATAGGTCTCATGGGGGTGATATATTCTCACTTCGGAGGTAGCTGCAGCCTGACCATGGGCTTATGATTAGGGGCTAGTAGATCTAGGGACTACCCAGGCCTATAGAGATTGGTTTCGGCCTCCAGTTCGGCTGACGATACCGGGTGCAGTTCTAGATGTGCAAAGAGTTAGGGGTAGAGGGGGAGGCCGAGGATGGAGAGCTAAGGTTCAACAGGATTAGCCAGTCATGCCTCCAGTCCATCTAGGGCATGGAGACGTACCTATGCAGGACCAGTAGCAGGAGCCACCACGAGACGAGGATCAGCCTTGGGTGCAGCCACAGGTGCAACCACTGGTGTAGCCAGCGGGTTAGGCAGATGCATGAGACACTTTGATTGCATAGCTATAGGCCCAGGTCTAGGCCTTGATAGCCGAGAGAGATCAGGTGAGGGCTGAGAGAGAGTAGCTTTGAGCTGAGAGGGATCAGGTTGTATAGCAGAGATAGGCTGCAGAGCTACATGCAACCACAGAGTCAGGCCTGCGACAACAGATAGAGAGCATGACAACCTCTTCCTCCCAGGGTATAGTGCCAGTTCACTCCTATAGGGATGTCGTCTGAGAGGTAAAGTACTATTGGTGGTTTTATCATGAGGCCGTACCCAGAGCAGAGTGGGTACCAGAGTACTCAGAGCGAGCCAGCCACAGACCAGCAGAGGGTCACAATGATAGGGGTGAGGGCAGCATTAATGGAGACCGAGCTTGATTGAGATGTTATGATACTTTTTGTGCCTTATGGGCTCATTTTTTATAGCCCTGATGGGCCTTTTGTACTAATTGACACATATGTATAGTGATCTAATTTATTCTTTGTACTATGACAGTTGATGATATATATATGAGCTGATGATGATTTTGATGTGATGCAATGTGTACTCCTTATTTATGCATGGATGATTTTACTTCTATATGTTATGGATACGTTTATTCCTAATGATGTTTATGGAATGATTATGACTAACAGATCTATATTATGCTAACCTATGATATGATGTATAATGATGTTATCTATATGATGATCTATTTATGATAATGCAAATGAGATGATCCGATATGTGATGGATTTTAATATGATCTATGATGTTCATGTGAAATGATATGTGACCTATATTTGTTTATGAATGCATATATGCTTTGCTTATAATGAATTTTGTACATTTATTCCTATGTGGAATGATTTATGCAATGAATGTTTAATATGCTATTTATGAGATGATATGGATGATGTAATGGTCGTGATATGATGCAAATGAGATGGTTCTATGAGACGCTTAGAATTACAAATATTATTATCCTAAATGTATTAAATGATGATGTAATGTATGCAATGCAAAGTGATATGAGGATGCGTAATGAATGTAATGTGATGAGATGATGTCATGATGTTATGCAAGTATGTATGCAAATGAATTAAATGCCTAAATACCTATTGTGTATGATTATGCAAAAATGGTTATGAAATGCTTCTGTAAATGTTTATATGATGATGCAAGGAATGGATGAAATGCAAATGAAATTTATCTATCTATGAAGAATGCTTATGATGACATGTTTATATGATGATGGAAATGCGATGCATATATTTCTTATATGATATGTTTATGAAATATGCTAATGAGTTGTGGATGCAGGATAAATGACGATGATGATGATGATGATCAATTGTCATAGTACCTTGTTAGTGCGGTTAGCAAGAAAAAGAGGAAGTCATTCCAACAAAACATAAGATGATGCAAATGAAAATGATGATGATGATGATGATGATGATGATGATGATAAATTGCCAAGGAATTGGGATTTTCAAAGGGCCACATTTTCTTATGTTTGATAACACACGTGGTACGATGCATCTAGGTATAGAAAAATAGGATGGCATGGTACCTAGTGAGATGGAATTTTACTTGACAAGCAGATAGGAGTATTCTTGTTCACACTTGACATATGAAAACCTTGCTAGGATGCACTTTAGAAGTTTCAAACATCTCAGACCAAAACATAGAAAGGTAAACCTATCCATGCAATAGTCAACAAGTTTCCCTAGACCTCCTCCATACATACCTATCAAAGAAAGTATTCGCCGAGGTTATTTTACAAGAGCGTCCAACAATCATAACAGATAAAAAAAAGATAATGATCAATTCCCCATTCCTATTTCTCTTAAATCCTCTGTTTGGATATCATTGAGAAGTCCTTGGAATAAGCACAATAAGATAAGTCAAAAGGTAAAGACAAAGTAAACAAACAAGCCGATGTTCTTCAATACTGCTAACCAAAGGAGGATGTGTTTTCTAAGGATAAGACCCAAAACTTATTGCCAAAAGATAATGCCCATTATAGGAAGGATTCATCCTAGGACATGTTAGTGGATGGTGGCACGTCATTTTGTTTATCCAAAATGCTCTATCTGATAAATAATGCCCCTTGTAGGAAGGATTCATCCTAGGACATGATGTTATCAGATGATTGATATGGGACTGATTGGATGATGGACTATCGATGTGAAGAGTTGACCAACTTGTTTACGTACTAACTTAGACCTAAGACTTGATGTTTTAAGTTTTCACTTTCGACCTGCTAGGCTTGTTTTTGATTATCTTGTCAAAACTTGAGGATGGTGATCATTTATTATGGATGGTGTTATTGCGGGTGTAAGCAAGATGAGGTGGATTGATTTTTTCAAATATTTGGATGTTTTTGATGTTTTGCAATATTTTGAGGCTATTTTATTTGTATTTTTTGAGGTTTTACAAATGTTTTAATTTTCAATTTTTTGAATGTTTTTGGGATTTTCTGAGATTTTGACCAAGAGACTAACCTAAAGACCTATCCTAGGGGCCTTGGGGGGCTGATCAACAGATTAGCCTTGCCTACGTTATATACACAGAGACCACGTAGTTCGACTAATGACTTGAAAAATTTACAGATGATGATATACACGATGAGATGTTAGTTTATTATGAAGGACTCATAAAGGACTAACCTAAGTGTCTCAGGGGATGATCAAAGATCAACCTTGCCTATGTTCAAGCTTAGAGATGACATAGTTTGACTAGACGACTCTGTTTTTGGATTTTTGACCGACTTTTTAACCTGTTTTGGGATTTTGATAATTTTTTTATGTTTTTGGATTTTCTGATTTGAGGAATTTAAGATCATACATGAATCTGATCCAATGAGAACATTCCCCCAATGTGATGCAATAGACTACTTTGATAAAGGCAAGAAAAACTGACCTTGAGGATGAGCCGAGTAGTACTAGGAGGGATCATGATATGAAAACAAGACCAAGCTATGGTGTGGATGCGAGTGGATGAGTGATGGATGGAGACCTGAATGCAATGGATGATGGAAGTGAAATGGATGGATGACGTCGAACAAGCTGTAAAGATTGTGGTGGATGGGAAGTGCTTATTTACACAAGGTGCCTATTTGCTAGGTTTTCACCAAGGTACTTATCCAAAGTGCCACCGAAGTGGTTTTCACTAGAGGACAATTTTTTCTCTTTACTATTTTTTTGGATTTTTTGCTTTTTGATTTTTTTTGTTGTTACCAAGATGCTTGTTTGCCAGGTTTTCACCAAAGTAACCATTTTTTCAGGACATTTTCTGATTTTTTGGATTTTTTTGGTTCTATACCTTGAAAGATTTAGGCATAAAACTTTTTGAGATGGAAGCTATTCATGGGCTCCTACAGAGGTTCCCCTTCGAGTGTTGATAGCTGATATGCCCCTGACTTATAACTTGTTGTTATGATGAATGGTCCCAACCAATTGGGTTCAAATTTACCTTTGCTGCCTGGGTTTGGGACATTCTTCTGATTTTCTTTTAAGACCAGTTCTTTGACTTGGAACGTCCTGCTTCTGATTTTCTTATTGTAGCTCCTTTTGAGTCTATTATGATAGACTTGCAAATGATTCAAAGCATCTATACTTTGCTCATCCAGTAGCTCCAGCTCATTTAGTCTTGATACCTGGTATTCTTCATTTGTGATGAGGTTTTGCAGTGATATCATGAGGGATGGGAGCTTGATCTCAATGGGGAGTACGACTTCTGATATGTAGACCAAGGAGAAGGGGGTGGCGCCGGTGGGTGTGTGGATGCTAGTTCGATAAGTCCAGAGGGCGAGATTAAGTTGTAAATGTCAGTCATGACCTGCATCATTGACTGTTTTCTTGAATATTTTTAGAATGGTCTTGTTTGTAGCTTCTTCTTGGCCATTGCCTTGGGGATAGTACAGGGTGGAGAAGCGATGTTGGATTTTGAATTTCTCGCATAGGTCACGGACCTCCTGATTTTTGAATGGTGTCCCATTATCTGAGATAATGGCTTGTGGAACACCGTAACGACAAATGAGATAGTTTAGGATGAACTTAGAAATCTGCTTCCCAGTTATGTACATCATGGGTATGACTTCCACCCACTTGGTGAAGTAATCCATTGCGGTTATGAGGAATTTGTGGCTGTTAGATGAGGTGGGCATGATTTTTCCAATGAGATCGAGTCCCCACTGCAAAAAGGGCCATGGTGTGACGATAGGATGAAGTTCTTGAGCTGGAGCATGGATGAGGTCCCCATGCTGCTGACATTATAGACACTTTCTAGCATGATCATGTGCTTCTCATTCCATTGTGGGCCAATAATACCCCATCCTCAGAAATTTCTTAGCTATGGTCATTCCACTCGAGTGTGAGCCATAGATACCACTGTGAACTTCAGTTAGAGCGGTTAATGCCTCCTCAACATTTAAACATCGTAGTAGGGTACCTTCTATGGTTCTATGATATAGGGTATCACCTAGGATGACAAATCTGGATGCATTTTTAACAAAGGTTCATTTTAGGTTTGATGGTAGGTTAGTGGGTATGAATCCTATTCGAAGATACGTGTAAATGTCATGATAGTAGGGATCACCAGGACCAACGATTTCGCACATGAATTTTGATTCTGGTACCTCGAATGCAGGACTGAGAAGTTGCTCAATCAAGAATTCATATTTTGGAACATTGTGAGGGATGTCTAATAGGGATCCAATTGTTTCCATGGCATCTTCTACTCTGTTGTTGGTTCTAGGAATTTTCTCAAATGTTATTTTGATGAAGGATTCTTTGAGAGTCTCCACCAATTTCTTGTATGGAGTTAGCTTGTCATCCTTGGTGATATTCATTGTTGACTTGATTTATGATCAACTGAGAGTCTTCGTACACTTTGAGAGCTATGATGTTCCATTGCACTTCTATCCTGAGACTTATAGTCAAAGCCTCGTATTCTGCGATGTTGTTGGTGCAAGGAAATGCTAGTTTGTATGACCTTGGTATGCAATCCCCTTGTGGGGTGATGAAGAAGACACTAGCTCCTGATCTGTGCTATGTGTATGAGCCATCGAAGTATAGTTTCCAGTGGTCGGCTACGTTTAGGTTAAAAATGGATTCATCTAGAAACTCTAAGACAAGAGGATTCTTAGAATAAACAGGTGCTTCTGCTAGTTGATCTGCAATAACTTGGCCCTTAATTGCTTTCCACTCTACATACAAAATGTCGTACTCTGACAATATCATCACCCATTTTTCTATTCTTCTTGTGAGCATTTCCTTTGATAGTAGATACTTGAGGGGGTCAATTTTGGCGATGAGCTTTATCTTGTGTGCCAACATGTAATGTCTAAATTTTTGTGATGCAAACACTATTGTGAGGCATGCTTTCTTGATGAATGAGTAGTTTAGCTCATGACTGACCATTGTTCTACTGATATAGTAGATAGCCCTTTCCGTTCCGTTTTTGTCATGTTGAGCTAGGAGAGCTCCAAGGGCTGCTGCTATTGCTGGCACATATAAGATCAATGGCTTTCTTGGGATGGGTGGCATTAAGATTGGTGGTGTCAATATATATTCCTTGATTTTTTTGAATGCCTCTTCACATTTTTTATCCCATTTGTATGCTACCCCCTTGTGGAGTAGGTGAGAATATGGGTTCTGCTTGTCTGTGAGTTGTGCTATGAATCGTCAGATGGATTGAAGTTTTCCTTGGAGGCATCTCAATTGTTTTAATGTTTTCAGTGCCTCCATTTTGAGGATTGCTTTTACTTTTGTTGGATCCACCTCGATACCCCTCATGGACACTATATATCCTAGCAATTTTCCTGAATGTACATTGAAGACACACTTCTTTGGGTTTAGTCTGACTTTATACTCTTCCAGTCTATCAAAAATAGCACTTAGGGTTGCTATGTGATCTTTTCTCTTTCTGGACTTGGCTAGAATGTCATTGACATAGTCTTCAACTGTCTTATGGATCATGTCATGGAATATCAATGTCATGGCCCTTTGATATGTTGCTCTTGCATTCTTTAGGCTGAATGGCATCATGTTCCAACAGTAAGTTCCCCATGGACAAGTGAAGGTTGTCTTATGTTGATCCTCTTTAGCTATCATGATCTAATTGTATCCTGAGAATCCATCCATTAGTGATAACATCTCATGTCCCGCTGTCATTTCTACTACCATGTCGATGTTGGGAAGCGGGAAGTCATCTTTTAGAAATGCCTTGTTCAAATCTCTGAAGTTTGTGTAGATTCTGATGGTTATGTCAGGCTTTGAGACATGTACCAAATTTGACACCCATTCTGGATAATCTATTGGTTGGATGATTCCTGTGTCCAATAGCTTTTTTAGCTCCATTTTGACTAACAGAGTGATTTGAGGATGTATTTTTTGAAGCTTTTGTTTGACCGGCTTTGCTTCTGGATACACTGCTAAGTGATGAACCACAGTCTTTGGATCAAGTCCTAGCATGTCAGCATAACTCCATGCAAAGTTTATTTGTCTTTCCTTTAGGAATGTCGCTAGGAGTTCTTGCTCTTCTGAAAGTAGTGATTCTGCATAGAATGTAATATGCGGGGTCTCCTCTATTCCTAGGTTGACTGGATTGCATTTTTCTGCCAAGACTGCTGACTTTTCCTGATGAATAGCTCTTAAAGGAAGATTAAATCCCCCATCCTCAGGCAACTCAGAGACTTTTTCACCGTTGGATACGTCCTTTCTTTTTACTTTTTTCTTGTCAGAGAGTGCCAGAGTGTGGTTTTCACTCAAGGACTTAGATACGATTCTTAGTTTCTCACTTTTGTGACTGAAGGATTCAATCATTTCCCCATAATAGGCATGTGTGTCCAACTCTATTATGAACCCTACCTTATGATCTCCACCTGGAATGTTATCTCGTAGTCCCATGAATTCTGAGAGTGCCTCATCATTTTTGAATGTATCAAGGACTATTGGTCCTCATTGGTCGTAGTCGATGAGTTGGGGATATACTAACCAGATCTCATGATTTTGTTGGTTTGGTTTGAACGATAGGGTACTAATCATACACAGGGTGGTGTCCTCAAATAACCTAGGTAAATTGGTCATGGTATCCTTGCCATCGCTACTATTATAAATCTTAGTTATAAAGTTATGTATGTCTCTACCTATGGATATTGGTGAGCGTACTTCTGCTACTATTGGCTGAGGAGAAATATTAAACATTATAACTAGAGGACTTTAGCCACGTATGGTTATACTCAAAGGGGTACATCCAAGGCCAAGATTTGTTATGGGTCGCATCTCTAGAATGACAGGTATTATGAGCCCATTATCGTTTTGTCCTAGTCTTTGATTTTTGTCCTAGCCTATTGTGAGTATCATTTGCAAACCCTTGCTTCGATCATCCATTGGTAAATTAGTTGCTAGTCTTTTATCTTGATATAGCATGTGTGATGGATCTGCTTCAATAACTTCCTGGCCAAGGTCTCCCCATCTTGTGAATTCAGGATAGTCAACAGGAGATGTTTGTGATGTGGAAGCTTGATTTTCTTATGGACGTCCCCGTGATCTAGGAGATTGTGGTAACTCTCCTACCACAAAAGCATTGTTAGGGAGCTTATAGCTTCCACAACCATCATCCTAGATGATGAGCTTAATGTCAGAAATGGTGGGAATGGTGGGAGTGGCGGGTGTCTCTATCGCAGAAGTGGATGCTAGAGTGGTGGGGTCGATGTATGGTGTGGATGGGCCCTCATCATTTTTTGGTACTTGGGGGATTTTGTAATACTTTGCTTCAAGATTTTTGCAATACGAGAAAGGTTTGGGATCTCCATGGATGGTAAATTCTTGTCAATCATGTGTAAATTTCACACATTGGTGGAAGGTTGATGCTATGGCTTTCATCAAATGGATCCATGGGCATCCTAGGAGGATATTATATGGCAAGTCAAGGTCCAAGACCTGACAAGTGGTTTCCATGAGAGATGACCTTACTTGAATAGGTAGTTTGATTGTGCCTTGAGACACTTTCTCTTGATCGTCATATGCTCTTATTGTGATACCTTTCCCTTTGTCGATAGAATCTTCTAATATTCTCAATTGATTGATGAGGCTAAGAGAACAGATATTCAATCCCGCATGTCCATCCACCAAGACCCTTTTGATTTTTCTCTTATGTACTATGGCTTCCAAGTGAAGCGCATGGTTGTGGGATGGTTGGGTGGGGAAATCTTGGTCAGAGAATGTAAGGAGATTCTGCATAATGATGTTTTTGACCATAGCTTGGAATTGTTCCGCATCAAGGTTTGCGGGGACAGTGGATGAGACCAATGCTTCTTCAAGGATTTTCCCATGGGTAGATGAGATTTTTAGTAGCTCCATGATGGAGATTTGCACTGGCATTCTCTTGAGTTGATCTAGGACATTGTAGCCATTAGGAATAGATCTAGGTGTAGGGGTTTTGTTTGGATGGGATGATCCTGCGATGGTTACTTTACCGCCTCTTGTGGTGACTCCACAATCAGCATGGGCACCTTTGATGGTGATGACCATGCAGTTTTCATCTAGGGATGTGACAACTATTTCATACACATGACTTACATTTGAGTGGGTGCCTTTCCCTTTATCATTTTTGTTCCCTTTGTTGCCATGATTCGGCATTAGATTCGTATATATCTTAAGGTCCTAATTTCTTGTAGTTTGTTCCATGTTTATGATTTTTTTATCGCTAAGATCTTGAACGATGTTTTTTAGTCTCATGCAGCTGTTTGTGGTATGGCCTTTGATTTTATGAAAATCACAGAGTTGATTCTCATTGTACCAAGGAGGTTTGAAATCCGGTTTTTGGTAATTCTCAAATGTAGGTGCTTTGATGAGTTTTTTGTCTATTAGGTTTTTCATGATGTCTTCAAGTGGCTCCCCCAAAGTGGTGTATTTTCTCTTGGGATAATTCTTGCGTTGGGGTGGTCCTCTTTGGTCATTAATATTATTCATTGTTGGATTGGTGTTTGGTTGGTGTGTCATGTGATGATTGTTGTGGTGTTGGATTTGGATTTGTGGTGTGGGTGTTTGTTGGCGAGGAGCACTAATGACCACCTTGGCATCAATGACACCATCATTAGTAACATTTTTGCTCCTTGCCCATGTGCGGGGTTTATCATTGTAATTGGATGGTGGGTGGTTGTTTTGTTGTTTGTAGTATGATGTTGATTCTGTGGGTTGAGTCATGAGGGCTCTTTCGATGCCGAGCACCTTGGGAATCAATTAATCATATGTGGTGATGCCCTGAACCTTAAGATGAAATGCCAAGTGGCCTTCAAGGTTGGCTATGATGGTGCAAAGTTGTTGTTTTTCTGGCATGGTCCACTTACTCTGATTGGCCTTGGATCGCCATCGTTATAGAATTGAGGCAAATGACTCACCCTTTCCTTGTTTCAGAGCTAAGAGTTCTTCTATACTAACATCCATTGCAATGTTGCATGCGTAGTTCTTAATGAACGTGTTTATAATTTACTGAAATGTTCTAATGCCGCATCAGATAAGTATTGTCATATGTGACTTCCATGCAATAAACCTGGAATTCCCTGATGTGATCTTCAGGGTTTCCCATCCCTTGATATTTGTCAAATTTGGGGATTTCAAATCCCTTGGGGAATGGCTTCATCACTAGGATCCTATCAAATGGATAGGGGCACAAGTTGCTTGGTGTTTTCGTTGTTCGCCCTAATTGAAGATCGAGCACTTGTTGCGAGAGAAACCTAATTTGTGTCGTCACATCATTTTGCGGATCAGGGGGTGGGAAGAAATTGTTTTGGGTTGTTTCGATCGTGGGTTGGATGGGTGGGTTGGTTGGTGTGTTGTTCGATGGTATCTATATGTTATGTCAAGATAGGTAGGCTTCCACCTACTTTTGTATGAACAACACTTGTTGTTGATCTTTTTGTTGTTGCACTAATATTTGTGCTTGTTTTTGCGCTTGTTGCTATTCCAACAACGCTTGTTGTTGTGCTTTTTGTTGTTCCAACAATGCTTGTTGTTGGGCTGCCAATTGGGCTGCTTCTTGCTACTCTTGATATTGCTTTATTGCTTGTTGATATGCTTGCAATTGCACTGCTTGTCTTTGTGCAAGAATTTGTGCTTGATATTGAGCTTGCACTTGAGCTTGCGCTGCTTGTGTTTTGGCTTGTGCTTGCGCTTGTGCTTGTGCCACTTGTTGTTGTAATAGGGTTTGCGCTTGAGCAACCTTTTTTTCTTGTAATTCTTGTAATGCCTGCGCGGCTTGGGGGACTTCTTGTTGTTGTTGTTGTTGCAATAATGCTTGGGCTTGTTGCGCTTGTAATGCGGCTTGTGTTGCTTGGGCAGCTTGCGCAGCTTGAGCAGCTAGTTGTTCGGCTTTTTGTTTCTGAACTTGTTGGTATCCTCTTTGGAAAGCAGCTTGCAATGTCATGTTGTATTGGCTTGATGTGGTGGAAGTTGGTTGTGGTGGATTTGGAATGGTTTTTGTGAAGGTGGTGTTGGTTTTTTGCATCATGGATGGTGTTGTTGATGTGATTGGTCCTTGAGAGACCATGCTTTGTGATGTTAAGGGGGTGTTTGATGATGTTGCAATTGCTCGTGTGTTTGTCATCTGATGTTGCGATATCAACGACAAATTTTGAGCATTTGGCATAACGCTTTGATTGATATTTGGTAGAGGGGGAAGCCCTAAACCAAGGAGTGATGTGGATGATGATGGCAATGGTGGAAGAGATGGAAATGTGAGGGGTGCAAGTTCTTGTGAAAATGTTGTGGTGTCAAAGATTCCCCCTGGTCTGAACATATCTCCCTCCCCTTGTGAATTTGTGAGGAGGGGAGTTTGAGGCATTGCACGAAAGTATGATGATGATGGATCATGATGAAAGGTGAGAGGAACATTCATATGTAATGGGTTTTCGGATATGTTTTTTTCCAAGGTGGTGTTTGGATCCAAGTTTTTATTATTAACAAGGGGGTGTGCTTGAAGAGCATTGAGGAATGCATTTCCCTTGTTAACATTGGGTTGGGTTGGAGCAAAAGATGTCGTGATTTGCCAATTTTTTTGCGTGATGTTTTGGGATGGGGGTGTAGATGAGATGGGGATGGTGGATGAGATTGGATGAAATGATGTCTCCACTATGGTACTCACTTCAAAATCCGAAGGTAGTTTGGCCCCTTGTTTTTCTAGTTCAAGCATGTATAACGAAGGGTTGAGCCTCATCATGATGTTGATGATTCTATGGTTGTCCAAATTTTGGAGCATTTCAGTTATTTCTTTGTGAGACATGCCAAGGGTAAGATCTCTTTGGTTTTCCTCTTGCAGATTTTGGGATGATGAGATGGTCAATGGATTGCTTGACTCAGTAGGATTTATCTCAATGTTTGTTTGGCTAAGATCACTTGAAGCGAGTGTTTCTTTGTTGGCTTCCATGCTCTTCTTGTATTGAGATCTAGTTTGAACCATAAAATGAGGATCAATTTTCAAGAATAGGAGAGATGAACCTCTTGTTTCTTTGGGTTGATCTTTACTTTATGTCAAAGTAGATAATTTTTAGGATATCTTAAGGATCAAGAGATGATATGGTGATGATGTGAGGGATGGACGATGTGGATGTTATGGTCTTTTGATCAATCTTGATGGGAGATGCTTGGCCCTTTGGGACTTTCGGATATGTTTCGGATTTTTGTTTTTGATTTTCCTTTAGAGTTTGTCCTTGATCTTGATTGGTTTTCATTTTGAAAAAAAATACCCTAAGATGTTGGATAATTCATCTAAGGGATAGCTTTATCCAAAGGATGATGATTTGAATATGTGTAGGGAGAAGGATGCATCTACACACACTTATTAAACAAGATGATAATTTAGCTAAGAATACGAAGAAGGATGCATCTATGTATACCAAGCTAAACAAGATGATTTTGATGACTTTGACTAAGCATATGCAAAAGGATGCATCTACACATACCTTTCTAGAGGTGATTTTTATAAAGTTTTCAAGGATTTAGTCTCAAGGATTTGATCAATGTTTGATTTTTCCAAAAGGTCTAGCATTAAGGATGTTTTGAAGATTTCTCCAAAAGGTGATTGTGATATGATATTTGTTTTGATGTTTTGAAGGATGGATGAAAAAGATTTTGATTTGCTTTTGATCCTAAGATGAACGTAAAAAAGACACTTTATTTGCCTCGATCTAGGTATTGAAGAACATGCAAATGCTTCCTATAAACCTTTATGACCAAGAATTATTTTCTTTTGAACACACATTTTCAGATTTTTAAACCAATGATCTTTGCTTTGGACTTTGAACTTTTTGAGAACGTGAGGCTTCAACACACATGAAGGTTCATTTTTCTTAGCTTTGCTTAATGGCTTTATTTTACCACAAACACTTTCTTTGATTAAGTTTTCAAACTAAGATGTCAATGTCTTAATTTCCTCAAAACCCCACAAAGTATGTTATGTGGAAATTCGATGAACTCAAGGCAAGGGTTTCCCTATAGTTTACTTAAGGAGACAAATCAAGATATAATCCAATGTTTACAAACCTCTGAGGACGTGAATCCCAAGGGAAAGCAATAACATATATATTGAGTCAATGATATTTGTCTCCAAAAGGGTTTGAAATTTGGATGATGTTAAGTGTTTGTTTTTTAGATGTTTTCGACCAAGAAATACATTTTGTAACCCAAGAATAAGTACAATCCTATGGATGTGTAAGACAATATTTGTTGGATTCCCACTTTGACAAGTCCAGCTACACTTATCTTTAGTGAATGGTTAGATGCTTGACCCCACTAGCTCCCCTCCATGGAACTCACTTATATAGGGCAGCCAAGCGTCAACACCCATGAAACTCCCGTGGCATATTTTCCATTTCTACTAAAAGACTGTAAAAGTGTGGGGTGGCTTGAAAACGACCATTCTTGCACCAACAAATAGATTAAAGGATTTTGAAAAATTCTAGTACATGGGTTTTAATAAGGACTTTTCGTTCGTGGAGATTGACCCATACGACAAGAGTCCCCTTTTAGATACATCTTGTCAGAATCAAACATGTAATATTGGTGTTTAGTCCAATACCCACATTTATATACCGGTTGGAAATACTCTTGGATTTAGAGTGTTACCGGTTGAGTCATTCCCTTGGGTGAGTACTTTTTCCCCAAGGCAAGCCCTCTAGGATAAACAAAAGTGAGTGAAAACAAAATCTGTAACTCGATCAATCTTTGATGGCAACAAAGAGAGAGAATATACGGGAAGATTCCCGCACTCACACTCCCACAAGATTTTGTTCAATTTTAAACCCAAATCGAAGTGTGGAGGTGATTGCTTTGTCTCACTCTCAAGTAATGAAAAAAGTCTTTTGATTCTCAATATCACTATAAAGCGTGAGAGAAGCGCATACGTCCTTTTTCAAAGGCTTTAGTTTAAGTAAGCTTTCATGAAAAACAAAGTTGCACTTGTTCTTTTTAAATCCACAAAGCAAAATGTGATTTCTTTTTAAGAACCAAAAGACAAGTGAAAGAAATTTGTTCAATTTTTTTAATTCTAGAAACAAAACCTAGTATGTTGTGGTCCTAATGTTCATTTTAGCCTTTGCAAGAAGAAATTGAAAAATTCTTTTTAAAACCCAAACAAAAACTAGTGTCCTAAGGAAGAAAAAGATAACAATTTCTTAACAAAGTGTTAAGCAAACACTAAAGTGTTTAAAAACACTTTGATTTGATTAAACATCCTCCTCATGCTTCTCCTTCTTTTGATTTCGATTTCCCACCTACAAGGAAGAAAAACCAGTCAGATTCTAGAAAATACAGAGAGAAAAAAGCAGAAAATAGAGAAAAAATTAATCATTAATCAAATAACACCTGCTAAAATTTAATTTTTTCTTTTTACTCCCTTCCAGCATCTCAACTCGTGACTGCGTCAGAGTTTGATTTCCCAATGGTGCCCTCACAACGCCACTTTCCAGTCAGCGTTTCTCTGTGTCAGGACAGAGAGCTCAACTACGTCACACTTTTTTCCCAACGTCGTAGTTTCCTTCCAGCGTCGTAGTTTGATTAGTTTTGAAAATGTCTGTGGGTTAGCAAGCCCATCGGTGGAGTTAGAAATTCAAATTTTCTTGGCGGGACGAGTCCAGCGTCGCACTTTGAGTCTCTTGTGGTGCTATATAGCAATGTTGAAGAGACAACAGCACCAAAACAACAACACTGAGCTCCCAGCATTAGAATTTTCTGTGTGTGAGGAAAAAATGCAAAAATTTTGTGAAAAGATGAGAAAGAATGATGTCCAACCATCCTTCCAGCACCAAATGTGCGAACCCCAACCTTGGTACTTGCAAAACAACAAGAATAAACAAGTTAGACAAGAGATTTCAAGCCAAAACAAGGATCCCCCATGAAATCCATTTACAAACTCAAAGTAGAAAAGAAAACAATGAAAAGCATGATAAAAAGAACAAAATAGATTGAATCCTAATTTAAATGTGCAAACTCATGATCCCATGGGGGAATTGGTGCCAATTTGATGTGAAAATTGGCCCTTTCCCAATTCCTAAGATGCAAACTTGATGTGTTGAAGATGATTCATACACTTTGTTGGTGAGAGATGAGTGCTCCAAGCCAAAAATCTGCAAAAACCTAGCTATGAACTCAAGGATAATGGATGAAATTTGAGAGATATTTGAGCATGGTAACTTTGCATAAATTGTGGATCCTCAAATGAGGATATGAGCTCTTTATTTATAGAATTCCAAGATAGATCAATGTCTAAATTTGAGCAATGTGGGACTAACATTCATCCAATGGCAAGATGCCACTTGTCAAACTATGAATGGATGGAGGATGTGCAAGATTTGGGGTTTGTGCCAATAAATGCATAGTTTTTAATTTAAAATTTGTTGAAATGACATGTAAGAGGGAAGGGAAAATGCAATAAATGCCACCTGGATCAAGGCAAAGGACATGTAAGATGAATTTATTTCCTTGTTGGATGTACATGTTGACTTGGAATTTTTGAATTCAAATTGAGAGAATATTCCAAAAGATGCCTTGTGAGGAAAATAGAGATTTAATAAAATGAATTAAATCTATTTTTATGTGCAACTCATTATCTAGAGGATGGGACATGAGATGAGATTAAATTAATTAAGGGTTAATTAATTTAATGAGAGAGGTTAGATGATGTGACCTATTTGACTCAAATTTGTGGATTTATTTAAATCAAATAAGAGAGGAATATGATAAGAGGCTAATTAAATAAGGATATTGATTTATTTAATTAAAAGAGATGGTGTTAGACTAAATCAAATAAGGTTTTAATTTATTTAATTTAATGGATAGACTTTAGAGATTTAATCAAATAACTGATTATTTAATAAAATAGGGATAATTAGATTAGATGGATTGATTTAATTAACAAAAGAGATTGACTTAATTAGATAAAATGATTTATTCAATTAAGAGAGGAATATTGATGAATTTAATCAGATAAGGAGATTTGATTAAATGATTAGACGGAGGGATGATTCAGAAAAAAACAATATTAGTAAGTTAGGATCAGATGCACAGTGTCAATCAATATATTTTACGTGTCTACACACACATACTTTACACTTGACTTTGTCTATCCTTGAAGCTGCACGTACATATTATAAAATGCATAGGAATGCAAAGAATTCTCCAGAGCTTTTCAAAGCAATATCTTGAGACATTAACTATAAGAGATTCTTTTATACAAATTTACATCAACAAATATTGAATAAAACATTCATAGAATCATACACTCATTCATGAGAAACACGGAAGAATTGTTATAGAAACTCATGAAATTCAACCCTCATACACTATACTTAACATCCTAATTGTAACATTTGCAGAAAACCACACACTACCACCATGCTGACACTAGAGACAACATCATCAAGAACCTTAGTACTTTTGACATAAATGAAAACTCTACCACATACTTACGATAATATCCCCCTTTGGTATTGATTGTCGCACGAGCAAGAGAAACACTAATAGGATATGCAATGTCTCCCCTTGCTCTATCTCTCTCCCTTTGACATCAAGGAAAAATGGCAAATGATCTTCATATGAACTTGCAACAACATGCAAGCTCTCCCTATTTGTACAAGCCTCAACATTCTTCTATCTTCTCCTCCTGAAAGGTAGCTACCATCAAACTAGGGACACAAATGTGTCTTGAATTTTCCCCCTACATAAATGCACCAACTATGCATCTAGCTAGATGGAAGAGGGGCAACAACCCCTAGCTTATAGATACTCAAATATATCCTTTGAAAGTTTCTTTGTGAAGATATCTACAACTTCTTCCTTTGTGCACACATACTCCAATCTTACTTCTTTAATCCATAACTTTCTCTCTTAAGAAGTGGTATCTGGTATATATGTACTTAGCTCTAGCATGCATCACTAGATTCTTTGAAATATTAATGGTGTTTTTATTTTCACATAGAATTGGACTCGGATCACCATACATCACCTTGATTTCATTAATGTTTTTCTTCATCCTAACACTTTAGTTCAATAAGATGCTTTAGCAATATACTCTACTTCTATTGTTGATAAGGAAACTAATTTTTGCTTCTTGCTAAACCAAGAGACCAATTTGTATCCCAACAAGAAAGCTACATCGCTGGTTCTTCTTCTATCATCGACACTCCTAGCCCAATTAGCATTAGTTTATGTATTCAAATAAAATTCATTACCATTTTTTATACCACCATCCATAGTCTAGAGTGCTCTTCAAATATCTAAAATCCTCTTGACAACTTTTACATGAGTTTATTTTGGATCATCTTGAATCCTTTCAACCGAGAAAATTGCTTGCATAATATCAGGTCTTGAAGTAGTTAGGTACAATAGGCCCCCAATAATAGACCTATACAGAGTATAATTAGCTTTAGGTGACACATAATGCTTACTGAAATGGCAACCATTTAGCATAGGAGTACTCAATGGTTTACAAGCTTCCATAACAAACTTCTTTAGCATTTCCTTCACACATTTTGTTTGAGAGATAAAGATGCCATCATCTAATTGTTCAATTTTAAGTCCAAGAAAGAATGATAGCTCTCTTAGCATAGACATTTCAAATTATTTTTGCATCACTTCAAAAATCCTCTTACACACTTCATCATTTCCATCAAATATTACATCATCATGCACTACAGCAATTAGAATCTTTTCATCTTCTATTTTGATGTATAAATTACTATCTACAATACCTTTCCTAAATAATTTCTAAATTTAGTACTTGTCCAACCCTGTAAATCCCTAGGGTCTTGCTTGAAACCATACAATACCTTGTTAAGTTTGCATACTATTTTTGAGTCTTTTGATAGCTTAAATCCATCAAGCTATTCCATATACATTTCTTCTAATTCTCCATTCAAAAAAGAAAATTTCACATCCATTTGATAAAATTCGAAGTTCTTATGAACAAAAAATGAAAGAAACATTTTGATAGCCTCCATTATTTACAAAAGAGAAAATAATTGATCAACGTCAATTCCCTCTACTTGTGAATATCCTTTGCATACCAGTATTTCTTTATTTCTTACAACTTCTCCATATTCCTTGAGTTTATTTTTGAACATCCATTTTGTTCCTATTACATTCTTGTCTACATGTCTTGGAACCAATTCCCAAGTATGGTTCTATCAATATAATTTAGCTATTCTTTCATTGCTTGTATCCATCCTTCATCTTTTCTAGCATCAACAAAAGTCTTTGGTTTTATTTATGACAATAGAGAAAAGTTGACCTATTCATTTTCTTTTGCAAACCTTTTTCTTCTCTACAATCCTTGATTCTTATCGCCAATGATATGATATTTTGAATGATTCCTTTGAACATACTTGGTAGGAGTCTTGGTGACTTTATCTTGTGCTTCCTCTATGTAGGTAGATTCATTAGTCCAGTAGTCTTCTTGTGCATGTATGATTTTGTGTGATTCTCCATCCACTCTGACATTTGCACTTTCAACAACCTTAATCTTTTGTTATAGGATTTTTAAGCTTTGCTCCTATTTTAATACCCAAGAAATATTACTTCATTTGATCTTGAATAAAACTTTCCTAAACCTTCTTCATCTCTATTGATAAGGAATTTTCTTCCAAATATTCTAAAAAATTTGACAATAGTTGGTCTTCCATACCAAAGATTATAGGGAGTTTCGGTGCTATCCACCCTTTGTTGACCTTTGTTAAGGATATAGAAAATAGTATGGACTTCATCATTTTCTATCCACCCTTATTTATCCTCTATTAAGGATAGAGATAATAGTATGGACTGCTTCATTCCAATAGACATCAAGCAATTTTGCTTCATTCAATACTTTTCTTGCAATTTCCTGAACTAATCTATTCTTTCTCTCCACCACTTCATTTTGCTGAGGAGTTGTAGAAGAAAAATCATGTCTCTTTATCTCATTCTCTTCAAAAAATTCTTCAAAATAACTTGATGTGAAATCACTAGCTCTACCATACCTTAGACTCTTGATTCTAGCATTCATTTCATTCTCAACCATTGAATTAAATATTTTAAATCTATTGAAGACTTCTGATTTTTCTTTTAAGATGGTAACCCATGTCATTGTAGAGAAATAAGCAATAAGTAACATGAAATACCTTTCAATTGGAAGACTCTTTACTGTAATAGGTATACATAGATCATTATGAATTAGTTATAAAGGTCTTGTATTAGAATACTCAGTTTTTAACTTTATCCTTATCTTCTTCCCAATATGAATTTCTCTGCACATGGTACTTGCAAGCTTGACAATATTTGGCATGTCTCTTAATGCTTGCATGAAGCTGATATTCACAAGATTATCAAAGTTAATGTGTCCCATCATTTTCTACCATAGCCAACATTCACTTTTATGTCCTAGCAGACAACTTCCATTAGCACTCTTAAGATTGTACAAATTTCCTTCTATTTTGGAGCCTTTTTCCACAAGTCTACCAAATTTTTATTGTATGATACCACATCCTTGATCATGAAATAAGAGATTATATCCCTTGTTGTACATTTGGCTTACACTAAGAAGGTTATTCATGACAACTTCAACATAGAGAACACAATAAATTTTAGATTTTCCATCAATTTTTATGGTCCCATTTCCATAGATCTTTTCTCATGAATTATCTACAAATTTTACTAATCTGCCATTTCATTTGATCATCTTGATGAATTTTCTTTTGTCGCTAGTCATGTGACTTGAACAACCACTCTCTATTACACAAAGATTTGATTGTCCCTGAGCATGAAATGTTGTTTGGATGACCGTTGAGTTTCCATTTCTTATTTCCTTGACTTTCTCAACACCATTTACCTTTTTGGATTTCTGATTTTGTAAAATCACTTTTGCAAGATTTTTTTATATGTTTAATATTATTGTAGACCTGACAAGTAACATTGACATCCACCAGAGAAGCAAGAGAGTTTCTAGCTATAAAATTCCTTCTATTCATTATGGATTTTCACTCTATAGTCTTATGTCCATATTTATTGCAAATGAAACAATATCCAAAAAAATCATGATTTAACCTATTTGTAGAGGGTCTTCTTATATGATATGATCTAATATCAACTTCTTGGCCTCTGATCATAGCTTTCTCCAATTCCTTTTTAATTAAAAGTATCTCCTTCTCAATCCTTTTACATTTACTTACTTTTATTTTAATCATGTCCTTTTTCCTTTTGTTCTCTTTCCTTACACTTTCCAAATCTTCAAGAGTAGAGATAAGTTCACCTTCAAAATCAACTTTACCTTCTTATTGAACTACATATTTTCTTGAACTTCTAAAGATCACAATTTCCATAAATAGGGATTCATCTCTATCATCATCTAATGTGAAGTGATCTCCTTCATCCAAGGAGTAATATTCTTCTTTGGAGAGAAGGTTCTTCTTGAAATTGTTTTTCGTAAAACCCTTGCTACTATTTTCATTTTCTCTAGAGGGACATTTAGAAGCATAATGATCAATTCTAAAATAATTAAAACATTTGAATGGTAACTTACAATTGTATTTTCCTAATCCTTTCTTCAACTTTCTCACAAAGTTTTCTTCTTCTTCCTTAGAATAACTAGGTCATCTAGATGCTTCTTCTCTCTTTACAAATTTGAAAGAAACTTATCTTTTTGTGTACTTTTAACTTCATTTCTCATTTTGTAGGCTTTGGGAGATCCAAACAACTCTTGCATGGTAATCTTTGATAGATCATTGGCTTCTTGAATTACAAAAAAATTGAGTCAAACTAGTGAGGGAGAGTTTTCAAAACCTTCTTCACCACCATAGAGTTAGTTATGTCCTCTCCAAGACCTCTGATTCCATTCATAGCTTTATCTACCTAGATCAGGGAGCTAGGTATATTCTCCTCTTCCTTCATATTCATATTTTCAAACAATGTTCTATAAGATTGCAACTTTTCTCGCTTCACACTATCATTTTATTCATATAGATTCTTGACCTTATCCCATATTTCCTTTGCAGTCCTGCATTACACCACCTTGAAAAATAAATAAAAATTGAACCCACTTAGGATAGAATTCTTTAATTTTTTACTGTTCTCATGAGCCCTTTTTGTATTTGGATAGTGATAGGATGAGTAGGTTCAAAATAATTTTCTTTGGAAACTTTCCAAACATCATAACCAAGTGATGTGAGAGGAATCCATACTCACACTCTAGTAGGAATTGTTATCTGCATTAAACTATGGTTCCATAGATGATGACTTCTTTTGAGTCATGTATTCTAGAACAAGATCTACCTTTAGTTGTTAGGCTGCACCAAGGAATTCAACTATGGTACCAATTGTTAGAACATATAAATATATTGAGAGGGGGGTGAATTAGTATATCCTCAAATAAATTTAATTCAACTTATCAACCAAAAAATAATATTTCCCTAACCAAATAAAGCATTAAAAGAAAGAGCATAAAACCACAACACCAGATTTACATGAAAAACACAAGGGAAAAACCATAGAGAGAAAGTTGCTTGGAGCTATTGTCTAAATCAATCCTCATAATAAATGAAAGAAAAATTATAATAGGTTTTCATTTCTTTATCCTAAGGAAGTTTACAGCTCCTCACTCAATGCTTACAAAATTAGGTTACAACCTCAAAGTTTAACACTTTGATGAATCAAATGATCAATCACTACCATAATATTTATGCTACCTCCTGTTAGAACTGTGAAATTCTGAATAATTTCACAAGTTTTTCATACCCTTGAGTTTCCAAACGAGTTTTCATCATAAGCACAAGGTCCTCTCTTCATAAAAATTTTCCCATATCTAGCCATGAGATCCCATGAGTCCATCTAGGTCTGAATATTCCATATTATAATTCCTATCAGCATGGGAATCAAGGTCTCCCTGATCCATATTGCACTTTTTGCTAATATACATTTGCGACAATTTATCGGCAAGACCCCGGGAATGTCACACTGATTGGAATTCATCTGTAGGTGTCTTTCGACAGGACACCAGTCATTGTCTCGGTGAAAGAGGAAGTTTCATATCGGCAAGAATGATTTCACCGAGGTGAGGTCTCACCGAATGTGTTGTGTCTCACTGACTAGTGCACAAGAAAGAACATATCGGCAGGATATTCATTATCGGAGTGAAGTCATAGTGAATTCTTTGTGTCTCACCGACTAGCATGGAACGACCAAGCACTTCGGCCAAACAAGGGGTATTCAGAATGAGGTATCAGTGAGTACCTCTGGTCTTGCCGACATGCGTAGGGGAATCCTATCAAAGGTTGTCGAGGTAAGGTTATACAGTCTTGCTGACCCATTTTGTCACGCTGACATTTTGTTGCATCAGTGTGAGAATGATATTGTCACAGTGACCCATATGTCACACTGATGAGGATATGGATATCGGTAAGACTAAAGTGCATCGGAGTAAAGTCTTACCAAAGGTGTTTGGTCTTCCCAACATAGCGAAGGGATTATATCAAAAAATTGTCAGGAGGAAGTCATGTAGTCCTACCGACCTATAAGTCACGACTATAGAATACTTCAGGGAGAGTCTCACCGAATAGAATAATCTATAGGAACAGATTCGGCGAGACATTTGGCATTGGTATGAGTCTTTTTGTAGATTCATAGTCTTGCTGATGAAATTTATTTCATCGGTGAGAAACTTGAAGGTCACACTGAGATATGGTTTCATCGGCAAAAATGTGATTATGTTTCAGCGACCAAAGAATTACCACAGGATGCATCTCAGTAAGACGCAACGTGATCTATGAGACGTCTCCCTGACTCTAAAGGGTCACGTCGAATCAAACATAACAAAAGAGAACATCTCGGTGAGACATAGGCGATATGTGGAACCTCCCCCGGACTATGAATTGTCTCAGCAACACACAAAATGGAGGGACAACTTTCGGTATGACAAATATGATCTATGGGACATCTCCCTAACAACAGAGGTCACAAAAAAATGCAAAGGGATGCAGGATGACTGTCGGCGAGACATTGGCCTCCGGTGTGACTACGGGATGTCTCGGCGTGTATTTGGTGCATGTTAAATAAAACCTGAATATAGTTGCTCGCTGACATGGAATGCGAAGCGATGTGTCTTTTCATATGCAAATGTATAAATGTTCATTTATGATTGTAAATGAATAGATAATAGAATAAGAGAGATTATATACAGTAGGTAGATTAAAAATGGATACAATAGAATAAAATTTTCAGAGCAGAGACTATGATGTATGATTTCAAAATGGAGATATCAATGAAAATCAGTTGAGGTGGCAGTTCATTTCTGGTGTCAATTGTCTGTTGTCCTTATCGAAAGTATTACTAAGTTGTCCCCAAGATTGATGCTTTCTAGTTGTTTAAATTGGTATAACAAATTTATATTCAAATTTTCAGTGCACATTTGTTGTATCTGTGTGGTTAATTAACCCGTTCTTTCAAGGAGAGAGTAAATCCTTTTGGTTGATCATAGTAATCAGGGAGATTCATCTAGATTATTAAGAAGAGCTTAGCAATCACAGTCTTGCATGTTTATACAAGTTATAAACAAAACATATGCCAACAATTTGAGTGTTTTCCAGAAAGAGGTTGCCCATTTCTATTTCATTTGACTCTGCATACCCAATAAGGCACTAGTCTCTACATTTCACCATTTAGATTCATTCATTTTCTTTACATTTGTTAACTGAACATATTAGGTTTTAGTTTTAATATTGTATATGTAGACATAAAAAATATACAAATTGATATAGCACACTCGATCCTAATCTACTAACATCGCTTCATCCTAAATTATCCCTCTATCTAACCATTTAATCGAATAGCCTTATTTGATTAAAGTCATTATAATTCCCCTTTTAATTAAATAAATCCCTCAATTTAATTAAATCATCATCTCTGTGTAATTAGCTAGGTCACCTCATCTTCATATCTTTGAGTTAATTAAATAATCCATATTATTTGATTAAATCTCTAAAGTTCATCAAATTAAATAAATCAAACATTTATCTAATTTAATCTAACATCACCCCCTTTGGTTAAATAAATCAAAAAATATTTATTTAACTAAGTCTAAATCATTCTTTTCTCATTTTGAGTTATTTAAATCCTAAAATCTAAGTCAAAATGGTCAAATCAACTAACATCATTTAAATTAATCAAATCATGATCAATGCTAATCCTAATCACTCAAATCCTCTAGATTTTGCAACTTGCACATGAAAATCAATTTAATTTTATTTATAAATCACCTATTTTCATTCCAAAAGGCATCCAAGTGGGAATATTCCTCAAATTTGAAATCTCCCCCCAAAAGGACTTGTCCCACCAACATGGCATTTAACATCTCTTACAAGTCCTTTTCTTGAGCCATGTGACATTAACGTCACCTTTCACCTCATCCTTCAAGCCATATTTTGAATTTGAATCTCCCCCCTCTTTGCACATTCTTCAAAACTTGCACATCCTCCATCCATTCACAAGTTGACAAGTGGCATTTTGTCATTGGCTCATTCTTAGTCCCACATTGCTCTATTTTGGGCATGCTTTCAACTTATCAATCTATAAATAAGAGGTTAATCTCCTCTCCTCATTTGATCATCCACAACTTGAGTAAACTTACTATACTCAAATTCATAGCAATTTTCATCCATCTCATTGAATCATAGCTAGGTTTTTGCAGATTTTAGCTTGGAGCATTCATCAATCTTCATCAAAGCTAGCATTGGATTTGAGAAAGGGCCAATTTTCACATCAAATTGGCACCAATTCCCCCATGGGATCAAGAGTTTGCATTGCTTTCAATAGGATTTAATCTACTTTCTTGTTCTTTCATTATTTTCTTCTCTTCATTCCTATTTTGAGTTTTTTTAATGGATTTCATGGGGAATCCTTGTTATTACTTGCATTTGATCTCCTAATGTATTCATTTGTTGTGTTTTTCAGGTATTTGGATTAGGGATTCACATTTTGGCGCTAGAGGGAGGGCTTGAATTACAAATCTAACACATTTTTTTAAAATTTTTGTCATTTTAGCGCTTATTTTAACTATTTTAGCGCTCTTTAATGTTCTTTTAGTGCTCTTTAATGTTCTTTTAGCACTCTTTAAAAATATTTTAGAGCTCTTTAATGTTCTTTTAGCACCCATGATCGATGTTTTAGCGCCCATGATCACTGTTTTAGCGCCCATGATCACTGTTTTAGCGCTTTTAGAGTCAGTTTTAAAATGACCATATCTTGGTCATACGAAGGTTTTTTTGATGCTTTTTTGTTTTTTGAAATAGGGTAGAATTTTGTAAGCTATCCAATGGTGTAGGTGTTTCTTAACTATTAATGAGTTAAAATTTTCAAATTTTCATCTAATGTCAAAACACATGATAACTTGGCTAAGTTCTAGGGTGTTTTGGTTAATGATTCATCTAACCCTTATATCCTTTTGTTTTTTGATCTCATCTAATGTTTTGATCACTTTTGTAGGTTAGGAATCAAAATCAAAAGAAAGAGAAGCATGAGAAGGATATCTCATTCAATCAAAGTGTTTTTAAACACTTTAGTGTTTGTTTAACACTTCTTTAAGAATTTGTTACCTTCTCATTCTTAGGACACTAGTTTTTGTTTGGGCTTAAAAAGAACCTTTTCCATTTCTTGCAAAGGCTAAAATGAACTTTAGGATCACAGCTTACTAGATTTGGTTTATTGGATTAACAATTGAACAAGGCAATTTCTCACACTTCATTTGGTGCTCTAAAATGAACTCACACATTGCTTTGAGGATTTAAAAAGAACAAGTGTAGCTTTGTTTTTGTGAGGGCTTACTTAGACTAAATCCATAGAAAAAGGATGTATGCACTTCTCTTGCGCTTTATAGCGATCTTGAGAATCAAAAGGCCTTTTTCATGACTTTGGGGTGAGATAAAGTAATCACCTACACACTTCGATTTGGGCTTAAAATTGAACAAAATCTTGTGCGAGTGTGAGTGGGGGCTTTGTTGCATATATTCTCTCTTTTTGTGGCATACAAGGATTGATCGAGTTACAAATATTGTTCTTCATTCACTTTTGTTTATCCTAGAGGGTCTGCCTTGTGGGAAAAAGTACTCACCCAAGGGAATGACTCAACCGGTAACACTTTAAAGCCAAGAGTATTTCCAACTGGGATATAAATGTGAATATTGGACGAAACACCAATATCACGTGGTTGACTCTGACAAGATGGATCTGAAAGGGGACTCTTGCCACATTGGGTCAACTCCTACGAATGGAAAGTCCTTACTAAAACCCATGTGCTAGAATTTTCCAAAATCCTTTTATCTATTTGTTGGTGCAAGAACGGTCATTCTCAAGCCACCCCACACTTTTATGGTCTTCTATTAGAAATGGAAAACATGCCATGGGAGTTTCATGGGTGTTGATGCTTGGCTGCCTCATATAAGTGAGTTGTGGGGGAGAGCCAATGGGGTCAAGCATCTAACCATTCACTAGAGATAAGTGTAGCTGGACTTGTCCAAGTGGGAATCCAACAAATATTGTCTTACACATCCATAGGATTGTACTTATTCTTGGGTTGCAAAATGCTTTGTTTGATCGAAAACATCTCAAAAAAAACACTTAACATCATTCAAATTTCAAACCCTTTTGAGGACAAATACAATTGACTCAATCCACATGTTATTGCTTTCCCTTGGGATTCACATCCTTAGAGGTTTCTAAACATTGGATTACATCTCGATTTGTCTACTTAAGTAAACAATAGGAAAACCCTTGCCTTAAGTTCATCAATTTTCCACATGACATATCTTGTGGGGTTTGAAGAAGTTAGTACATTGGAAATTTAGTTTGAAAATCTAATCAAGAAAGTGTTTGTGGTAAAATAAATTCACTAATCAAGATGAAATCAATTGAACCCAACACATGTGCTTGTGTATCTTTTTTCTTATGGTCTTTTGAGCAAACATTGATCTTTTGGTTTGAAGGGAAAAGCATGTTCTTCAAAACCTTGGCCTTGTATTCAAGTCCTTCTTAGGTTCATTTAGGATCAAAATCAAACACTTCATCCATTTCAAACATTTATCATCCCATCCCACAAGCAACTTTAGAACTTTGGAAACATCATTCTAGACTTGGGTAAATCATCAAAATCAAAATCACCTTGTTTAATTATGAGTATGGGAATGCATCCTTTCTCATTCCTCTAGTTAAATTAGCACACCTTTGAACAAGTTCATCATAAGATCACATCCAACATCTTAGTGTTTACAAGTTCATTATCCAAATCAAACCAATCAAAATCAAACCCTAAGTCTAGCATTGATCCAAAGTCCCTAAACATTACACACTCATATCATTCACTCATTTTTCATCCTCCATCTCATCATTGGTCCTAAACACCTTAGAGGTCACTTTTACAAAAAGGTCAAAACACAAGAAAAGCATGGAATATAAACTTGATCCATACATCATGAGTGGTCCAAAACAACCAAACTATCAAAACCTTACAATGCCAATGGATTTACAACACTCACATTTATACGTGGGATCATTATCTCCCACAAATCTCAATGGTACAACAAATGTGAGTATGCCTAGTCAAAATATTGGAACATCTTTCCCAATGGTAGATCTAAATCCAAAACTACAAGTCTATCCACCAAACAATCAATACATAAGTCTTCAAACAAACAATGTCATGCCAAAAGTGAATGTACCAAGTACAAGATTACCAAACATGAATCCGAAAAACTTTGGGATGGATACATTTGCAAATCATACAAATTTTCCCAAAATAAACAATGTTCAATTTCAACCTATCATGCCAAATCTGAGTGTCATCCCAAATCAGAACATTGTCCAAAATCAAACACAAGTACACACTCCAAATCTGCTTAAACAAAAGCCAAATCAGCTATATCAAAGGAGTCAAGATTGAGATCAAGAACAAATTTGGCAAGATCAAATTTCTATGCTTACCAAAATAGTTGAGTCATTACACCAAGAGACATCTCCACCACCCTTACCCATATCAACATCATTCCTTGGTTTAGGGCTTTCCCCTTTACCTAGCATTAATCATTGCATCCAAATCAATCCACCTAACACCAATCAAGCCATCACATCAAATCCTTGGAATATACCATCAACATCACACCAACAAATGGTATCTAATCAAATGACAACATCAATCCTGACAAATCAAAATATGGTCTCCCAAGGATCTATCACCTCGGTCATTCCGACCATTCCTATCACCTCGATCACTCCAACCATCCCCATCACCCCCATCACATCTCAAAACCTCACAATCACTCCAAGCGTATCTCAACCACTCATCACTACATCTAACAAAATTCCAAATACACCACCACTACCACCAAAACCAAGTGCAATAAGTCAATATTGTAACATCGCACTAAAAGCACATCAAGCCTACCAACAAGCGCTTCAATAATATCAGGTGGCTCCACAAGTAGCTCAAGCTACCCACAGTGCTCAAGCTACCCAAGCTTCCCAAGCCTCTCAAGCTACCCAACAAACACAAGCACAAACACAAAAAATGATAATTATCGGGGATACCAATGGACATTCAACCACTAGTGATACCATTGACAATCTCCCCACCACAATTGCTGAAAGCATTGATCAAGATCTATCCATAAGAGAGCACATTGGATATGTTTCTATCTCATCCGAAGATCAAATCAACATAGGTCAAGAGTCACTTTTCAATCATGATCAAAATCTGCCAACAATACCTAACAATGATCCAATTCAAGAAATGCCAACATCATTTGACCCTATGGTTAAAGACATTGGAAATCCCTCCACCATAATTGTTGAAAACAACGATCAAGATCTCTCCATCGATGAGCACCTTGAAGATGTTTTCACCCCATCCGATGATCAACTCACCATACATCAATAGCCACTTTTTAGTGATCTATTTCAAGGAGTGTTAGAATTATTTGACCCCATTAACATAATCTATGATCCATCAACCAACGATCATATTGAAAATGTCTCTACATCGCCTTATGAGTTAGAGGACATATCTCAAGAATTTATACCAAAGCATGATCAACGTCTTTCACCAAAGTCTAGCAATGGTCCTTTCCAAGACATGTTAACACCCTTTGACCTCATGGTTATAGATGTTGAAGAAATCCTCAACTCGACACTTGATCTAAGTCCACTCTAAAATCAAGAGGATATTGAGCTAGTTACCATGACTAATGATGAAATCCAAGAACCCTTTGTAAGTAATCCATCCTTTGAAACTAGTCCATGTCAAGTACTTGATCCAAAGCATGTCGAAAGCAACTCCGAAATCATTCAAGATCAAGAATTTGTATCTTCAAGATACTACAATGATTTAATGGACACTCTCCTATCCATGCAAGATGATCATATCCATGTAGCACATACTCCTCCATCTACCCATGAGATGCTTTCTTTCGATGGACACGTAGATGATCTTCATCTTAAACAAGATTTTGTTACAAAAAAGAGTAGATTATCAATTCCTATAGTCAAACTGAGTTATCAACATTAGGATCAGACATATCCCGAATTCAGACTGAGGACATCAGGTATGTGGATATCCAACATTATCCACTCAAGGAAACAAGTCGGACAGAATAGTATAATTCAGAGTTAGTGGAGAAACAAATTGAAACGTCATCTACAATGGTCATTTATCAGAGAGTGCATTCTAAACAAAAGCTCTTGGAACAAGCATAATCAAAGCATGAAGGTACTACTTCTACCATATTGGGGGCAACTTCATCTCAAGCAAACGTCAACATAGAGAGCATGAAGAATCTTTATGGTGAAACCATTGCCAATACTACAACCAGCCACGCCATGAATCTTCATCCACCCATCACCCCATCCACGAATTGGGACCAACACCAAAGGAAAGTGTTAAATCAAAGTATAAATAATTTTATCAAAGAAGTCAAGCATGAAGGACAAATCAAATACAAGTGGATACTAAAAAGTACAACGAAAGATTATCCCTATCAAACTCCATTAGTCAAAGAAACTATGGGGAAAAATAAAAAAGGGAAAAGTATCCATCAAAGATGTCCGCAAAAGTGAAAATAGGATTTTCAAGCGATGTACAAAGTGTATCAATCAGTTGGTCGTAATTCCATGCACACTTTCGTATCCACCCATCATTGCTCATCTTTCCAAGTTTGGAGAGTCAAAGGTTCCAAGATGTCAACCAATCCATCTCTTATCCATAAACACACCACATCCACGCCTCCACGCATGATATCCAGCTCGCACATTGACCATGTATTGGAAACGACCCTTCATCATAAGGATTCAGAAGGCACTCTATCACGATGTGCACACAAAGATAGAGTTAACCCTGATATCAACAAAGCAAGTCAAGAATCTCAAAAGTTGTATTCAAGTGCATGTATCTTAGCAAAGCAACTTCTTCAGGTAGGATATCAATGGCACATTATAATAGGGGCATCTACATCAGCAACACCTTGTGATTCAACATGAGCTTAAAACTTGTCGAAAAATATAAAAAAATCAAAAAATATGAAAATCCAAAAAAAAATCAGAAAAAGGATTGAAAACAGTAAAGAAAAAAATCATCCTCTAGTGAAAACCGCATGTACGACGCTTTGGGCAAGACCATGATGAAAACTTGGCAAATAGGTGTCATGTGTAGAATCGAGCATCTACGTGCGCCAGTTCGGATGAAAGCATCTCATTCCATCCATAATAACTACAACATTCCATCCATCTCATCCATAAAAAATCCATCCATCCATAAACCATTGACCCAATCCATTTTCATCCATTTGCATCCATCATCCAAGTTATCTTGATCTTGATGAAGTTTTGTGCACACTTTATGCTTGCTTGTGGCGAACATCTTGACATGGGTCATTTTCATTGACCCTATCCTATCCAGCATTATCTGAGCCATGAAGCACTATCCAAAAGAGCTTTCTTGATCCAAACACCTTATCTTATCGCAAGATAATCCATATCCATCCATCCATACACCTATCCGAGCATCCACCCATCGCATTTCGTACATTGCTGGACACTGGGGATAGATATTTACATCTTTGTTTTAGAATAAATCTTGATCTATATCCTCCAACTTATGTGGTGATCCAAACATTGGAAAATGTGAAATCAAATTGGTCAAAGCATTTGCAATCCAAAATCTGAATCATTAGCCCATGGCATATTTTGACAAGATGTTCCTTATCAGTCTTCATCTTTCATCAAACATCAATCCAAATAATCACCATCAGTCGCATCTAAATTGCACGTCAAATGTCACATCACATCATTTGAACAACTTTTGTTCCAAATCAAGCTTCAAAATCATGATCAATCGAATCCAATCAATCCATAATCTTGGATATCCTTCTCGGTCATTGTGTTGCTTAACAATATGCTTGCATTGTTGTGCATCCTCAACAATATTATCATCATCAATCCTAATCAATCAAATCCTTGCATTGTTGTGCATCCTCAACAATGTTATCATCATCAATCCTGATCAATCAATCCTTGCATTGCTGTGCATCCTCAACAATGTTATCATCATCAATCCATCTACCTAATCGATCAACCTTAGCTTGGTTTACAAAAAAATCCAAAATAGAGCACTGATATCATCACACATGTCCATATCCAAATCGTCAAAATTGTGCGAAAAATCTAAAAACATCCAAAACGTCGAAAAATCCAAAAAACACTCAAAAAGTTAGAAAAACATCAAAAACATTGGAATCTAAACTACGTCGTCTTTGAGCTTAAACGTAGGCAAGGCTAATCTTCGATCAGCCCCCAAGACATCAAAATCCAAAAACATTAGAAAATCAGAAAATCCAAAAACATTCGAAAAACATAAAATCCAAAAACATTTGAAAAATCCAAAAACTCAAAAACAACCCCAAAACATTTCAAAACGTCAAAAACATCCAAATATTTGAAAAAATCCACCCGGCTCATCTCACTTGCACCCGCAATAATCAATCATCCATAATAAACTGATCGTCACCTTCATCCTTTGGCAAAACAAACAGAAACAATCACAACAATTAGCAAAAGCAAAGCTTCAATCATAAAATCAAAATCGAAACAACAAATCTTTAAAACAAAATCAAAGTCTTGATCATTTTAAGACATGTCAATCAACCTTATATCAATAGCTTATCAATCAACTTATCAAACCATCATCATCCTATACAATGCATGTCCTAGGATATATCATTCCGACAATGGGCATCATTTTGGATATCACCTTGGATTCTTATCCTATCAAAACACATCCCTTTGGCTGAAGGTATGAAGAACATTGGCTTGTTTGTGTACTTGATCTTTTCTTTTGATTTATCTTATTGCGTTCATTCCAAGGACCTCTCAATGATATCCAAATGAAGGATTTAGAGAGATAGGAATGGGGCAATGATCATTATCTTTTGTCTACTGTGCTTGTTGGATGTTCTTGTAATATAACTTGGTGAATACTTGCTTTGTTAGGTACATCCTAGCAAGGTTTATGTATGTCAGGTGTGAACAAGAATACTCCTATTTTCTTGTCAAGTCAAATTCCATCACACTAGGTACAATGCCATCCTGGTTCTTTATACCTCGATGCATCGTACCTATGTGTGTTATCAAACATAAGGTAATTGGCCCTTTGAAAATACCAACTCCTTGGCAAGAAATCATCATCATCATCATCATCTCATGTCTTGTTGGAATCTCTTATTTTCTTCTATCTCTTGCTAATCATGCTAACATGGTACCATGACAATTAATCATAAATCATCACCATTGCATCCATCTTGCATCCACAAACCATCAACATATTGTATAATT
Source organism: Sequoia sempervirens (assembly GCA_007258455.2). NCBI lineage: Eukaryota > Viridiplantae > Streptophyta > Pinopsida > Cupressales > Cupressaceae > Sequoia > Sequoia sempervirens. The sequence continues at coordinate 110,252,396 of VDFB02271358.1, forward strand.
CATGTAATACCATATAGAAAACATTAATCATACCATATGCTTTCATCCCCATCATTGCATAATACAGATTAGTTATTCTAAACATCTCATAAACCATACATTTATCATCTATTCACATAATCATAAAATCATCATCATATCATATCATGTGCATCCATATCATCCATGCATCATCATATCACCCAAACATCATAATCATCTCATCATCAATAATGTCACTGTCATGGTACAAATCAGGATCAAGTGGGTGTAATTTATCAAAGTAGGCATGAGGCTACCCATGGCCGAGGACTGTCTACATCATCAAATCTATCTACATCAAATATTTGAGTTGAACTGATCTTGAACCTTTTTTTCGAGAGATCGACCCTCAAATCAAACCTCTTCACCCGATCTCTGGAGGGGGCAGTATACCAGCGTAATTCTTCATTCGTTGGGGCAATAGTGGGGCATCCAAAAAAAATAGGGAAATTTCAACTTTGATCTTAGCAAGATTATTCTTTGAACCAACGCAACAATTGCATCGCTTCAAAGAGGGGCAAAATGTAGACATAAAAAATATACAAATTTATATAGCACACTCGATCCTGATCTACTAACATTGCTTCATCCTAAATTATCCCTCTGTCTAACCATTTAATCGAATAGCCTTATTTGATTAAAGTCACTATAATTCCCCTTTTAATTAAATAAATCCCTCAATTTAATTAAATCATCATCTTTGTGTAATTAGCTAGGTCACTTCACCTTCATATCTTTGAGTTAATTAAATAATCCATATTATTTGATTAAATCTCTAAAGTTCATCAAATTAAATAAATCAAAGATTTATCTAATTTAATCTAACATCACCCCCTTTGGTTAAATAAATCAAAAAATATTTATTTAACTAAGTCTAAATCATTCTTTTCTCATTTTGAGTTATTTAAATCCTAAAATCTAAGTCAAAATGGTCAAATCAACTAACATCATTTAAATTAATCAAATCATGATCAATGCTAATCCTAATCACTCAAATCCTCTAGATTTTGCAACTTGCACATGAAAATCAATTTAATTTATTTATAAATCATCTATTTTCATTCAAAAAAGGCATCCAAGTGGGAATATTCCTCAAATTTGAAATCTCCCCCAAAAAGGACTTGCCCCTTCCAACATGGCATTTAGCATCTCTTACAAGTCCTTTTCTTGAGCCATGTGACATTAACTTCACCTTTCACCTCATCCTTCAAGCCATATTTTGAATTTGAATCTCCCCCCTCTTATTCTTCAAAACTTGCACATCCTCCATCCATTCACAAGTTGACAAGTGGCATTTTGTCATTGGCTCATTCTTAGTCCCACATTGCTCTATTTTAGGCATGCTTTCAACTTATCAATCTATAAATAAGAGGTTAATATCCTCTCCTCATTTGATCATCCACAACTTGAGTAAACTTACTATACTCAAATTCATAGCAATTTTCATCCATCTCATTGAATCATATCTAGGTTTTTGCAGATTTTAGCTTGGAGAATTCATCAATCTTCATCAAATCATCAAAGCTAGCATTGGAGTTGGGAAAGGGCCAATTTTCACATCAAATTGGCACCAATTCCCCCATGGGATCAAGAGTTTGCATTGCTTTCAATAGGATTTAATCTACTTTCTTGTTCTTACTTGCATTTTATCTCCTAATGTATTCATTTGTTGTGTTTTTCAGGTATTTGGATTAGGGATTCACAATATACAATTTATACCAAATTTAGTTTTATTTGTGCACTCCCATCTACCATTGTGGGAAAAACATTTCAAGAAAGATAAGTACATTAAGTCTGCTTCATTCATTTAGGTACACTTGCCTAGGTCCAGCAGTACCTGAAGAGTAGAAAGTTCAATTCATTTGGCCTTGTCTGTTATCTTGAAACGTTGTGAAAGATTGGCAACCTTTCGTGGTTCAAACCTGCATTTTTGAGAGCTAACAAATTGGAGACTCTATTAGGGATAAATAAGAATCTGTGCCTTAATCATAGAGTCGGAAATCTATATAGAATCCGTTGGGAATAACAAGTAACAATCTTTTCTCACTTTCAAGAAAGTGAGTGGCGAATCTGATAAATGCATTGCAACATGAATGGAAGAAGATCTCAATACAGGGGAGGTCATACTGGGGCTCCTGTTGGCAGTAGTAAGTGGACACACAAAGATGATAGGGTTGATAAGGGTAAAAGTATAAGTGAGGAAATGTGCATGACGAACAAATACAAATCATCAATACCACATGGTGAAACATATGATTGTTTTGATACATGGACAGATAATTCAAGTGCAGAACCTTGTACCCCAAAAGATCAAAGAAATCCTTTTTATGATCCTTAGAAACAGGCTAAGTTTAGAGCTAAATTTGAAGCTGAACGACTCAGATGTCAACACGAATATGATCAAAAAATGGAGGGTAACCAAAATGAGTCCAATGATCATGAGACTCCTTAGGAAGATTATGAATCTTTAACTTATGAAGAAGTAAAAGCACGGTTTGAGTCTCAAAGAAAGGAAAGAGAAGAACAGGAGAAGGCCCAGATGATACAAGCAATGAGAGAATCCAAATTGTAGAAAGCTCAGAACATTACTCAGACAGCTGGTTTCTCCCCAAAGTATGTACCACCTCATAAGTAGGGTAATCATGATGCATCACGTTCTGATCCACTAGGGGTCCCTCACCATCAAGTAGGGAATCAATACAAATAGCCAAATCACCCACCTCATATTCCCACACAATATACTAATATATAGCCACCTCATGGTCAGCATCATGTGCGACATCACAACACATAATACAATAACTTGATGTACCAATATTAGTACTCACCTAACCCTCCCCCTCATCAGTATACAACAATGATTAGACAATTTGATTTGGTAGGGTTTCAATTATACCCTTATCCTATGGATGGCAGTTGGATAAATTTGGTGCCTAAGTTTACAGGGAGTAATGCAATTACCGCCGAGGATCATTTAAGAAGTTTCAATGCCTTCATTCAATATTTGTATGTACCTTATGAAGAATTACATATGAGGCTATTCATGATGTCGCTTATTGAAGAAGCTAGGGATTGGTTCAACAGCCTAATAACAGCCTCTATTGATTCTCTCCAAATATTTCAGGACCAATTCCTCGAGCAATATGGGAATCTAAGTGCACCAGATGCTTCTCTTCATGAATTGATGCAAATTCAGAAAAGTTAGAATGATTCAATTTTTGATTTCAACCAAAAATTCAATAAACTATAGAATAGAATACCTCATGGATCAAAGTTTCTAGACTCTGTAGCATTGAGTGTTTACCTGAATTCCTTCGATCCTAAAACAGGATATGAACTCAGAAATAGGTTCCCAAGATATTTGGCTGAAGCTCAGAAGACAACATTAACAATTGAAAATAATAGAAGGGCTGCTGGGATAATCAATAAAAGAGACAATCCTAGGGCTCCTCAACAAACCAATAATTACCAATACAAACAGGAGAACACATACAAAAATGAAAGGCCTAGGTTACATGACATGCCTTATAACACAAATTGGAAAGATGGAAAACCTATGACAGATAGGCCTAGAAACAAAGAGACTCCTGATCCATTAAGGAAGAAGGGAACCTATATGGTGAATAACAATTATTTTTGTGAAGTTTGTAATAAGCCACATTCACCAGAATATTGTGTTGTATCCCAAAGAATGCAAGAAGAAGGAATGTTGATGGGAAACGATGGAGAAGATCACACAATATATGACTTCAAATACTTTTCACCGTGTTGAGAAGAGGTACTCATCTTCAGAGGAAGATGGATATGAGTACGATGTTTCAAATCAAAGGTAAAATTTCCATAGGGCCGAACAATAGATTCTTTCTGAATCTGAGGATGACTATGTAGAACCACATTTTGATGAGACGCCTACTCAGGACAGCATGAGGAAACTCACTGAGGAGGAGATAGAGAGATTAACTGTTGCTGCAGTTGAAGAAGCAAAGAGTAAGTACTGGTTGAGAAATAGGATAGTAAATGAGAAGAAAGGTGTCCCTAGGGGAATATTTATGAAGGATCAAAAATTGACACAAGGAGCTTCGAAGAAAACATAAAACAAACAAAATGATAAAAGTGAACAAAACCCTGTCCAAAAGGAGGAAGTAAAAGAATTACAAAAGATTGATCAGCCAAGTAAAAAGGAAAAAGAAGAGAACAAAGGAGAAACATCAAAATAAAAGAAAATGATTAAGGCTGAGGGTTCTTCTTTTGACTTCACTCAGGCTTTATCTCAGGTAAAAATGTCTGTGCCACTACTTGAGATGATGAAAATTAAGGAATATAGGGACAGTGCAGTTCAATTGATAACACATGGTAATTCTAAAAGTAAGAGGGCCACTAAAATTATTAATCAGCAAGAGAAAGTAAATATCCCAGAAGTGTGCCTTAGTAATTCAGTGTTAAATTCTCCACCAGTTGATCCTTTTTTCACTACATTACTAATAAATAACAAATTGTTGAGGAACTGCATGATAGACTCTGGCACTGCCATGAATATTATGCCAGTTGAAGTGATGAAACAACTAGGCATGTGGGTAGATACATATGAGGGGAAATGCTACGCAATGGATAACATACCTATTTTTGTGGTGGGTATAATGAAATATGTTGAAGTCAAGCTAGCTACTTATCCTCAAGTGGCCTATAATATTGATATAATAGTAATAGACACCCCTCCTCAGTTTGGTATGCTTTTATCAAGACAGTGGATGGCAGCGGTTGGTGGAAATGTCCAGTTTGATCTCTCTTATGCAACAATTCTGATGAATGGTCAGGAAGTGAAGTTATACAGGGAGCCAATGATGAATCAGGTTGTTGATTGTGTACCACAAGATCAAATCAATTGTTTTTGTGATGTCGATTTTGGGAGTTTTAAGATAGAACCAGCCCAACCAAAATTAACCAATAGTGATCCAATTGAAAAGCATGTGGCACAAAATTGCAATGAAGTTTGGAAAATGTATTTTGATGGAGCATGCAGCCAAGAAGGTAATGGAGCTAGGATTGTGTTTGTTTCACATGAAGGTATTACATTTAAGTATTCATTCCTGTTAACATTTGAATGTACAAACAATGTCGCAGAATATGAAGCTTTAATAACAGGTTTGAATATAGCTGTGAAACATAAAATCAAGTTGTTGACTGTTCTAGGGGATTCTGAGTTGGTTGTTTCACAAGTTAGATCCAAATATGCAGAAAAACATAAAATATTGAAACAATACAGGAATGTTGTGTGGGACACAATTGAGTTGTTTGATGCATTCTCAATTGAGTGGATTGAGAGGTCAAAGAACATAATGGTAGATTTTTTAGCAAATGTGGCAATAAAAAGATATGACATTACATTGGCTGGAATATCACAAATTGAGTTCAAGACAAGGCCTGCAGTCCCTGATAACATATATAGTTGGCAGGTCTTTAATGATGATACTGACCTTTTGAAATTCCTCCACTGTATAGATCAATATGAAGCCCAGGAAATTGATTTCAACGCTTTTGTTGAGGAGGTGGATGGGAAGCAAACAATATTTGGAAAGAAGATCTTACAGCTTAAAACAAATAAGCTTCCTAAGGGCTTAGTGGCATTGGAGAGGGTGTATGACAGAAATGATCATTCCCTCATGAAGCAAACACCAGTAACTAGGGAGGATATTGAAGAGATTAACTTGGGGACTGAGATGATACCAAGAAAGGTGTACATAGGGAAGAAGATAAGCAATACAATTAGAAAAATGCTGATAGAGTTGTTGAGAAAATATAAACATGTGTTTGCTTGGTCTTATAAAGATCTAAAAGCATATAGGGAAGATCTGTTTCAGCATGAAATACCATTGAAGCCAGATGCTAAGCCATTTAGACAAAAGCAAAGACCCATAAATCCAACATTGGAGCCTAAGATGTAGGAAGAATTGGCAAAGCTCAGAGATGGGGGAATCATTAAACTAATTAGACATTCAATGTGGGTCTCAAACTTGGTCCCTATGAGAAAGAAAAATGGAGATATCAAGCTATGTGTAGATTTCAGAAATCTAAACATAGCATCCCTCAAAGATAATTATCCTCTACCCAATATGGAGGCTATATTGCATAAGGTAACAGGGTACGAACTGTTGTCTATGATGGATGGGTTTTTAGGATATAACCAGGTCAAGGTCAAGGAATTTGAGCAATATAAGATGACATTTACAACTCCTTGGGGGGCATATGTATACATGAGAATGTCATTTGGTCTTACAAACGCAGGAGAAAATTTCCAAAGAGCTATGGATGTGGCATTTGTGGATTTAATCAATGCTATCATGGTGGTGTATTAGGATGACCTGACTGCTTATTCAAAGAAGGTTGAAGATCATGTTTAACATCTGGAGAAGGTATTTATTAAAGCCTTAGAGTATGGTATTAGCTTGAACCCTAAGAAGTGTCATTTTGCAATCACAGAAGGTAAGCTCTTGGGACATATTGTTTCAAAAGAAGGGATTAAGATAGATCCTGAGAGGGTTGAGGCCATTGATAAAGTTCCTATCCCTAAAACTATTAAGGCTATATAGTCATTCTTTGGACAGATTAATTTGTTAGGAGATTTGTTTCTAACTTTGCTGAGATCATTAAACCCATATTAAAAATGTTGAAGAAGGGACAAAAGGTAGAGTGGACTGTAGAAGCCTTGGATGGTTATGAACAGCCCGTGTCTTTCTTTAGTAAGTCATTACAGGGGTCTGAATTAAAGTATGATATAATGGAAAAATAGGCATTTGTATTAGTGAAAGCTATAAAATCTTTCAGGCCATATCTTGTTCGAGCAAAGGTGGTTGCTTACATCCCTCATGCAGTTGTCAAGGATATTCTGACGCAGTTTGAGGTAATAGGAAAAAGATGCAGATGTATTAATAAAATCCAAGAATTCGACATGGAGATACAAATTACTAAACTGGTAAGAGGTCAGGGCTTGGCTAAGTTAATGGCAGAAGCGAATATTGAAGCAAATCAAATTTGCAATGTAGAAGAAGAGAATGCAATTGCAAGCATTGAGCATACACCATGGTAAGAAAATATCATGCATTACCTTAAATACATGAAGTGTCCAGAGGAATTGAGTGATAGCCAGAAAAGAACTTTGAAGTTGTAGGCATCTAAGTATGTCTTCATGGATGGAGATCTGTTTTGGAAGAATAGGGATGGTATACTATTGTTATGTTTGGATGAATCACAAGCCAGGAATGTCTTAAGTGAAATGCATGAAGGGGTTTGTGGAGGACATTACTCAGCAAAGACAACTGTGCATAAAATTCTCAGGGCAAGTTATTACTAGCCAAAGGTTTTTAATGACTCTTTTACATATGTAAGAAAATGTGAAGGCTGCCAGAGATTCTCTAGAAAATTGAAGTATTAGGGAGCCTTGCCACTTCGACCTTTGCAAGTTGATGCCCCTTTTTATCAATGGGGAATTGATTTCATTGGAGAGGTACAAGAAAAATTAAGTGGTGGATATAGGCGGATACTGGTGGCCACTGATTATTTTACCAAATGGGTTGAAGCAATCCCAACTAAACAGGCTACAAGTAGAGTTGTGAAATTTTTTCTAATGGACAACATCATTACCAGATTTGGTACACCAATAAGATTGATCACTGATAATGGGATGTGTTTCAGATTAGATGAATTCAGAAATTTTTGTAGCACATATGGCATTACCATATCTTATGCAGCCCCCTACCATCCACAGGCTAATGGTCAAGCATAGTCTAGCAATAAGAGTCTTCTAAAGATTATAAGGAGGATGCGAGGTCAGAATAAAAAAGCTTGGGATTCAAAATTAAAACTGGCTGTTTGGGCTGATAGGATTATAGTGAAAAAAGAAATTGGAAAATCTCCATTTGAATTGGTGTATGGGACACAAGCCAGGATTCCTTTGCAGAATTTGTTACTAGTCTATAAGTTTGTTGTTTAGGAATATTTGGATATTCCAGAACCTATGGAGGAAAGAATGGAGCAACTAGCTGAACTTGATGAAATAAGGAGAGTTGCCCAAAACCAAAACATGAAGTTACAGACACAAATGAAGTATCTATTTGATAAAAAGGTGAAGGATAGAAAATTTGGAGAAAGTGATTTGGTATTGATGTGGAATGCAAGGTTCTAGGAGAAGCGAAAGCATGGGAAGTTTGAAGCCTTGGGGCTGGGACCTTTCGTGGTTATTGGAAAGAAAGATGAAGATTCATATTATCTACAAAATATGGCTGGTGAAGATCATGAATTGCCTGTACATTGGCAATTTCTGAAGCATTTTTTCTCTTGAACAATACAGAGGATTAAGGGTTTCCAGTGCATGGACAATCCTTAACAATCCTCTCAAAATTCTATCTTCCATGCATAGTAGTTTAGGAAATAAAAGGAATAGGACTTGCCAGTACATGGACAATCCTGATTTTCCTTCTTTCAAAATAATTTTTCCATGTATAGTAGTTTAGGGTCACTTTCATTTCCATTCATTCCCTTTTTCTCACACCATCCATCACCTTGAGTTTGGTCTGCTCACCTAGAAATGTGGATCCTCGCAATGATCTCACAATCATTCATCCCCAAATGGAGCCACTGTTAGAGCTGTGAAATTCTGAATAATTTCACAAGTTTTTCATACCCTTGAGTTTCCAAATGATTTTTCATCATAAGCACAAGGTCATCTCTTCATAACATTTTTCCCATATATAGCCATGAGATCCCATGAGTCCATCTAGGTCTGAATATTCCATATTATAATTCCTATCGGCATGGGAATCAAGGTCTCCTTGATCCATATTGCATTTTCTGCTAATATACATTTGCTGCAGATTATCAGCAAGACCCTACAAATGTCACACTGATAGGAATTCATCTGCAGGTGTCTTTTGGCAGGACACTAGTCATTGTCTTGGCGACAGAGGAAGTTTCATATCAGCAAGAATCATTTCACCGGGGTGAGGTCTCACCGAATGGGTCATGTCTCACTGACCAATGCAAAAGAAAGAACACATCGGCAGGAGATTCATCATCAGAGTGAAGTCATAGTGAATTCTTTGTGTCTCACCAACTAGCATGGAACAACTAAGCACTTCAGCCAAACAAGGGGCATTCAGAATGAGGTATCGGCGAGTACCTCCGGTCTCACCGACATGCGCAGGGAAATCCTATCAAAGGTTGTCGGAGTAAGGTTATACAGTCTTGCCAACCCATTTTTTCACGCCGACATTTTATTGCATCGGTGTGAGAATGATATTGTCACAGCGACCCATATGTCACACTGATGAGGATATGCATATCGGTAAGACTAAAGTGCATCAGAGTAAAGTCTTACCAGAGGTGTTTGGTCTTGCCGACACAGCGGAGGGATTATATCAAAAAACTATCGGGAGGAAGTCATGTAGTCCTGCCGACCTATAAGTCATGCTGATAGAATACTTCGGGGAGAGTCTCACCGAATAGAATAATCTGGAGGAACGGGTTCGGCGATACATTTGGCATCTGTATGAGTCTTTTTGAAGATTCATAGTCTTGCTGATGAAATTTATTTCATTGGTAAGATCAATTTCATCGGTGAGAAACTTGAAGGTCACGTTGAGATATGGTTTCATCAGCGAAAAGGTGGTTACTTTTCAGAGACCAAAGAATTACCATAGGGTGCATCTTGGTAAGACACAGTGTGATCTATGAGATGTCTCCCTGACTCTGAAGGGTCATGACAAATCAAACATAACAAAAGAGCACATCTCGGTGAGACATAGGTGATCTGTGGAACCTCCCCCCGACTATGAATTGTCTCAATGACACACAAAATGGAGGGACAACTTTTGGTATGAAAAATATGATCTATGGGATGTCTCCCCGACAACAGAGATCACAACAAAATGCAAAGGGATGCAGGATGACTATCGGTGAGACATTGGCCTTTGGTGTGACTACGAGATGTCTCGGCAAGTGTTTGGCGCATGTTAAATAAAACCTGAATATAGTTGCCTGCCGACATGGAATGCGAAGCGATGTGTCTTTTCAGATGCAAATGTATAAATGTTCATTTACGATTGTAAATGAACAGATAATAGAATTAGAGAGATTATATACAATAGGTAGATTAAAAATGGATACAGTAGAATAAAATTTTTAGAGTGGAGACTATGATGTATGATTTCAAAATGGAGATATCAATGAAAATCAATTGAGGTGGCGGTTCATTTCTGGTGTCAATTGTCTATTGTGCTTATCGAAAGTATTACTAAGTTGTCTCCAAGATTGATTCTTTCTAGTTGTTTAAATTGGTATAACAAGTTTATATTCAATTTGTCAGTGCACATTTGTTGTATCTATGTGGTTAATTAACTGGTTCTTTCAAGGAGAGAGTAAATCCTTTTGGTTGATCACAGTAATTAGGGAGAATCATCTGGATTATTAAGAAGAGCTTAGCAATCACAGTCTTCCATGTTTATACAAGTTATAAACAAAAAATATGCCAACAATTTGAGTGTTTTCTAGAAAGAGGTTGCCCATTGCTATTTCATTTGACTCCGCATACCCAATAAGGCACTAGTCTCTTCATTTCACCATTTAGATTCATTCATTTTCTTTACATCTATTAACTGAACATTTTAAGTTTTAGTTTTAATATTGTATACAATTTATACCAAATTTAGTTTTATTTGTCCACTCCCATCTGCCATTGTGGGAAAAAAATTTCAAGAAAGATAAGTGCATTAAGTTTGCTTCATTCATTTAGGTACACCTGCCTAGGTCTAACAGTACCTGAAGAGTAGAAGGTTCAATTCATTTGGCCTTGTCTGTTACCCTGAAACGTTGTGAAAGATTGGCAACCTTTCATGGTTCAAACCTGTGTTTTTGACAGCTAACACCTCCCTCTCACTGTCAACACTTATACACCTCTACATTTTGGCTCACTACCTTCAAAATTCACACTTTCCTCCAACACTCACTTACACACTTTGGTTGGCTCATTGTGTTCTTCACCTCACTTAAACTCTTCTACTTTCAACTCACTACCTCTAGCATGCAGCAAACACTCTTCTTCAAATTCACACACATTCCTTCACCTTTAGCACACTACTTTTAGAAAATTACATTTATCACACATTGAAATATTATGAATAAAAAATTCTTGCATGACCCATTTCTAACTCCCTTCACAAAAGAAATATTAGAATCATTAGTATGAAGATAGATATATTCATTTACTGATGCGTTCTCTAGATACCATCATGTTAAGATTAGGGGGGAAGATTAACCAAAGACTATACTTTTTAAAAAGTGGTGTTCATTTATGTATATAGTATTACCCTTTGGATTAAAGAATTCCACTATGGTTTTTAGTCAAATTATCATGAACACTTTTAGGGATATTATACATGATTTTCTATGAGTTTACTTGGATGAATGGACTATTATGGACTATTCAAAGATCATGTACAAGTACTTCAAAGTATGTTAACGAGGTGTAAAAGTATGTATATATTTCTCAACTTGAGTAAATTTACCTTTGGGGTACACTTTTTGACTTTATTTGGCCACATTAAATGTAAAGAAGGGTTAATTGTTGACCATATGAAAGTTGCAATGATCCTAAACTTACCACTAACAATGAATGCACCAAAAGTTAAAACATTTTTAGGGTATATAAGATATCATACAAAGTTCATAAAAGGTTATGCCCATATCATCACCCCATTAGAGAATATCCTAAAGAAGAAAACCAATCAAAATATTGATTGGAATGAGGAATCACAAAAAACCATTAACACCCTAAAATAGAAAATTACAGAGGCACCAATTCTAATATTTCTGGATTGGAATAATCATTTCCATGTTCATGTAGATTCCTTTGATAGAGCTATAGGGGTAGTACTCACTCAACCATAAGGAAACAACTTGGACCATCCCATGGATTTTTCTAATACAATGTTATCTACAATAGAAAATAACTATACTACTAAACAAATGGAAGCACTAGCTATGGTGTATGGGTTACAACAATATAGAAAGTACTTGCTCTCCACACCATTTACTTTCTTTATAGACCTTGAATCACAAAAATATTTTCTTAATAAACCTATAACCCATGGGAACACATGCAGATGGTTATTGTTATTCTAAGAGTTCAAGTTTAAAATTATGGTAGAACTCAAGAAGAATAATCAAGGACTGGATTACTTGTTAAAAATTAAAACTAGAGAAGAACCTGATGTCCATGGAGAAGATTTACCTAGAGCACACCTATTTCACATAATTGTAGTACCAAATAAGCTAGATTATATTCATTTTTCTTTCTATAGGATAATTCCCCAAGGATATATTATTGCAAGTAAACAATCACTTGTACGAAGGGTAGCACCATACACCCTTGTAGAAGGAGAGTTACACCATCTAGGGAGATATGATGTTTTGAGAGGATTCATTTATAAATATGAGAGGAAATAAATTTCAAAATAAGCACATGAAGGATTTTTTGGATGACATAACTTTAGAGAAACTACAACTAGAATTGTAAAAATTGTAGGCTTATGGTGGGAAACCTTGCACAAAGATACTACATAATACATAAAAGGATGTGATATTTTCTAAAGGATAGGAAAACCTACCACATAGGATGAAATACCATTTAGTTTAGTATTAGCTCAAAATTCATTTTAAAAATGGGCAATAGACTTCACAGGAAAAAAAGAGCCTCTGAGAAAACATTTGAAAGGTAGATTCATCATAACCAGAGTGGAATACCTTACAAAGTGGGTAGATGTAGAACTAACAAGAAATTGCACTGTAAATTCTGCCATAGGGTTCCTATACAAGAATATCCTTAGAAGATATGGATTCCCTCTAATCATAGTAAATGATCAAGGTAAACAGTTTGTTAACAAGATGATAGATGAACTACTTCAAAATTTTATGATAGCACATAATAAGAGTTCCCCCTATCATCCACAATCAAATGAGGATAGAAAAGCACTAAACAAGATAATTGATAGTGAATTAACCAAGATGTGAGATGGAAATATAACAGATTGGTATGTGAAGGTACTTGTGGTACATTAGGCATACCATACATCCTATTAAAAGGAAAAGTAGGTTAAACCCATTTCAATTAGTTTATGGTATTGATGTCATAGTACCAATGAGCTTCATTATTCCAAAAATATGTACCACACTCACTTTGTAGTTGGAGGATGATAAGTCTTTGGCATAACAGATAGAAGACAAATAAGTTGGATGAATTCTAGAAGATTACAATATAGAACCACCAATTGGAAGGGTAAAGAAAAAAAAAGCATGGAATGAAAAAAAATTGTAGTTAAAAACATTCAGAATAAGGGATTTGGTGTTGTTATATGGTAACAAGTTTAAAATTAAAGGAAAGGTAAAAGTCAGATTGTTAAGACCATATTACATCAATATAGGGCATGTAAATGGTGCATGCGTCAAACACTATCACTTATCAATAGACTAAAAAACATCAAATATAAACATCGTCATGTATACTATGTATTAAAGTTTAAAAACATAGAAAAATTAAAAATCAAAACAAACCTAGAAAGTGATTTATTAGATCAAAAAAATGGCTTTAAAAACCTATGAAATGAGAAGAATAATAAATACATATCTACCCATCCATCTATATAACAACTCACATATTCCACTCATTCGCTTGCTTTCCTTCTTTGCACTTAGAGCTATTTTTTCATTCAAGATCAAGCCTTAGCAGATCCCCATGCTCTGTAGAATTTTTTATATAAAAATAGCCACTCTCATAGTAGTGAAGGTATCTAAGAAGCCTTGAACCACATACAAGAAGTATCCATATAATTACCATGAAATAGACAAGGATGATGCATTATCCTATGTTCCTCACAACATAGTATAATTAGAATATGTTAAAAAGTACATCCACAAGAAAATCACAAAAAATTAACATGACTAGAGATGAACCTCAAAATAATCACAAATAATGGATTCTAGTATATGTGGCAATGGGGATAGCACACAAAATAGACTATTCCAACCAAGAAGACTTTGATATAGCTACCACAATCCACACAACCTATAAAATGTTGGTTGAGGGAATGGATTTTAACCTTTGTGAGGTCATCTGGGAGCAATTCATGGAGAATATCCAAAAAATAAAGATGTCTTCAAGTACCATATCTAGTATGGTACATTGTTCATATGTTTAATGCTTTATTTCTTCAATGAATTTTATAACTTCAAAGGAAAAGTATGGAAACTAAACTAATCCATAGTGGCACAAATCATGCACCATATTTACCAATTTTTGGACACTAAGGCCTATAAAGCTACATAATGGGGGTTTTTCAAAACCTTCAAGGAGAAGATGTAGGAAATCAAGATGATTCCATATGCATCCACCACCTAATACACAAAATATGAATATGTTCATGGTTGACAAATATTTCACATACATGGAAGTGGTAGAATTGTGCATGGTATGGATATTGTGACTCCCTTATGAAGTCACCACACAAGAAGTGGATGCTTATGCACAAATGTTTCTTTTGTCATCCCAAGGATCCTACCACAGAATGGCTTGGTACATATAAGGAGGTAATGGAAAAAAGGATTGAAAATGAGGCACAATAAAATTTGGAGAAGAATAAAGAAAAAATCCATCAATAATGGGGTATATCGAAAGGGGGATTTTCCCAATTTGTAGCTATCATAGCATAGTGAGAGCACAAGATTTTCCCAAATTGTGACTATCGCAAAATAATTAGATCACTCCACCAGAAGGTTAGGGATGTCTCAAAACACTTCCCTCGATGAACCACAAGGGCCCACAACATCTGCACAAATGGTATTTGTTGCAAGTATGAGTAGTTAATGATGTTATTTATGTCAATAAGCCTGTATTGTCATTGATGTCTATAGTTGAATGAGATTCATGCAAGAGTATGTACTCTTGATAATTTGATTATTTTCATTATGTTTTCATTAGTAAGGAAACACTAGAGGAATTGCAATTGTGTTTATTGTTTCTTTGATAAGATTTTGTTTATGATTGTGGTAGAATTGAAGATGATGAGTATCTGTCTCTGGGCATGTGTAGGATCATGGTATGCCAAACAGGCCCTTAAGTGGCAAAAAATTCAGAAAAATCAGTGTTAGGCAACTTGACTTAAATATTTGAATAAGTTATCTATATTATTTCAAAAATATGTGAGAATAGAATTTGTAGAAAATTGAATGTAGTTTCTAAAATACTAGGTTTATTTAAAAATAAATAAAATCTATTTGTTGAAAATTTGAAATTTCAATGCAGTAGTACTTAAATTTTAGGGAAAAAATAAGAAGTAGGTGTCTGTCTGACCACCCTAACCATAATAAAATGATAATATTTTTTTGTAAGATTTTATATATAAGTAGAGGACTCATGTCCTGATGTGATGCATATTTTTTGTAATTTTTTCCAAGTAAATAATTAATTATGAATTTTTATTACAACTTTTTAGAAAATATAAAAATCGTGCAATGCGACCACCTTAACTTGGTCAAAAATTCATGAAATTTAATTTTTTACTTTTTAATCCTATAGTATGTAAAGCATATAATGTGACATGTTTTGGATTCAAAAATATGATACCGTTTGAAAGTTATAGATATTTTTCAATCACCTATTGATGGACTTTAGTCATAATTCTAATAGAAAATGAATAATAATTATTTATTAAATTCAAATTAAATCATAATTTATATTTTTGGAAAGCTGAGAATCTCCTCTAAAAACCCTTTTCGTTTCATTAATTTTGGGTGAAAAAAAAGTCGTCAGCCACATACCCTACAAATATTGCCACTTTTTGGCATACCATGATCCTGCACATACCCCTCTAGTACTTGGTTTCCAAGTGCTTTTGAGAAAATATGATAAAAAGAGGAAATGGTGTGTTGTAGTGGTGGTTTGGGTTACAAAGTTGTGTTTTTTTTGCTCCACATTTCTTCTAGGTTAAAGATCTACCTATGGAAATTTATAAATGTTGGTAAGAGGTGTTCAAAGATGTTATATTCAAGAGTTGGTATATTGGATTGTTGTATAGAAGAAGTTGTGTCCACTGTGGAGAAAATTTTTCCTTCAAACATTTTGGTTTTTGGCCCTTACTTCCTTTCCACTTTGGGATTGCTCCACACCCGAAGGAAAAATACTACTCTCACATAAAGGTGTGCAATGTGCCACATAGTGGTTGGGTAGCTTTATATATATCATTTTCCTTTCAGGCCTGAACCGGGACATATGTCTTCTTTGCGGGGATTTATTCAATGCTATTCTCATAAAATTTAAAATCACCCACCTGCTTTCCACATCATCCATTTCGTAAAGCGGATCATATCATCCATAGATGTGTTTATTTTTGGACAGAGTTTTTTGGAGGGCACAACAAAGATCTTACTTTCAAGGTTGAACCTTTGGGATGGCGTCATCATTCCTCATAGACGATTTGGTCATGTTTTAGATAGGCTGTGCTGGGATTTGATTATCTTCTGACAACGTATCTTCATAGAACTTCTATAAAATCTAGAGCCATTAATGAGGTAACCTGGGACTTTATGAGAAAAGATCATTGTGATCTAATCAGGCTCTAGATTAGATTGCAGTGAATCAGGTGCAAACATCTAGCAACCATTCATCTCTTCTGGTTGCAGTGGTAGTTCTTTCTTCTAGCTATATATAGGGGCTTGTAGAAATGATGGAGAGAGTTAGTTTTTAGTTAAAAAAAGAGTTTTTGGGTTTTAGTTTAGATATTGTTTAAAAATATACTTTTATAGAACACCATTTAGATTTTATGGCATGTATTTATCAAGACTAATAATTGGATTGGAATCTGGCCATTTTTTTTAGTTGGTTTATTGCAAAACAAATATTATTAAGGAGAAGCTTTTGAAATTGTGCATGTTATGGCATTTATCATGATTTTTTACATTTTTTATATCAGTTATGCTAAAAGCTTTGTGTCATGTTTTGACTAGATAGTTTGGATAATTATTCTACATGTTATTATCTTCTATGTTTAAATGTTATCTTTCAGAAAAAAGAATCATGCTATTATAATCTTTTGTTTTCAATAGAAGATTATGATGAAAGACATATTATGTTGTAAGAGCAAGAGAAATCCTATGAATGTCCAAGTGTCTTGATAATATTTGGGATTTATTGCTTTGGTTAGACCTTAATGGATGCTTCCCATGGGGAGATTTGAATGACCTCACTATGCTTTTTAGCCTTTTTTTTTTGTTCTCTTCCCAAAAATGAAGGATTTGTGGCATTTTGTGTTCATATCATCAGAAGTAAGAGATTGCTAATCTTTGAAATGTTGTAAAATCTTTGGTGCATCACCATCTTTTTATTTTCTTTGTATTTCTCTCCCTCTTTTTCCTAAAAACCCAAAGAAGAGCCAAATTTCTTTAAAAAATATTAGAAGGAATTTAGTGAGGGACCATTTGGTCCCCCACTCGCTGAATTTCCCATAAGGTTGTTTGGAGAGGCACACAATTTTATGATCAATGGTTCTTTTTTTGTAAGGCCCAATGGGATGTGAAGTTTTTCAAACATCTAATTGAAAGTCAGAAATAATTCATAACTCTGACTAAGAAGAGAGGCTAGTAATCTCATGCCCAAAGTTTGAACAAGAGCATCTTCTAGAGGAAATTTCTAGTACTCCCAACTACTTACTTCAACACCTAGGAGGAGATGACTTACATGTTCCATATCACCTATCAGGAGTAGTAGAGTGAGAAGTGTTAGCCCACAATCTAGAACTTTATCCACTCCACTAGGAGGATGAACCTTCCAAATTAGAATAATCATCTACCCCACCCATAGGAATTTGTTCTCAATGGCCCACTTAGGTTCCCTTGCTCCTAGAAATTTTGTAACCTAGGATAGCGATAGCCTGGTACAACCACCTACTCCCATAGATGTATGGCCCACCATACCCACCAATTCTCTCAAGGAAATGCCAAAGTTTTTTGGGGAGGATTTTAAAACCCCTTCCAAGAATTTCTAGGATATTGTGGAATTTTTTAGAGTTCATAACATCATGGAGAAAAATGTGGCCCTCAAATTACTGGCTATGAATTTCAAAGGAAAGGATTAGGACCGGTATAGATCATTGAATTCCTATTCTATCCACTCTTGGGATCAACTCAAGGAGAAATTATTTGAGCACTTGTCAAAGAAAGGAGATCACTCCTCTTTGTTGTAGTAATTAATTACTATCAAGAGGGCCCTAAAAGAGGCCATGAGTGACTTTAACTCTAGGTTCCATAAAAATTGGAAAAGGATTCTCATGACGACCAAACCTCTAGAAGCTATGGCATTCATGTTCTATCTAAAACCTTTCAATTTGAACATCATATTCATGGTACAATCAATGGGAGGAGACACCTTTCCTAACACATATGATTTGGTTGTGCATGTAGAGAATAGTTTGATTGACACCAGGAAGATTCCACCATGACCATTGATGCCCATGTTCACTAAAATCTCTAGTGGCCCCCAAGAGGAGATGGTGCTTAGTACTTCTACCTTGATCCCCAAAACATCAGTTGCACCACCGCCATCCATGTATGTGTACCTAGGTGCACAACCATGTACATTGACCTCCTCTTCACTAGTGGTAGACATCAATAATATGAAGAACCTTATGCATTATTTTCCCAATAAGCTAGTTCTTATCAAGAACCAACAAGCAACACCTCTAAGGCCTCCCATGCAAACCTATCAAGGATGAAGGTCATCTTATCAATAGAACACATATCAAGGGGTGATGAAGGGAAGTAACAAACAATAGGCGCCTATGAACCAGATAGTTTCAGTTACCATGCCACTTAAGACTATCAAGAATAGCCTAAGCAAGGATTTGGTCTGAGGCTAGAACAACCTAGTGGAAGATGAGAACATGTGGTGTTTCTCATGTAATGATAGCCATATGCCCTAAAATTTCATGACGGGAAATCTTCAATAGAAGATAGTAGAATAGAGAGGCCAGGATGTGTTTTCAAACATGGAATAATATCAGTCCCTTAGAATGGAAAATTCCCACTTTAGAGCACAAATAAAATGGATGTCCTTATAGCAAGAGATGGATATCTCACCGAGCCAAGTGTTATTTTGTTGAATGGAAGAAGAAAAATTAGTATTTGCAAATGATGTTCTGACAACTAATGCCCCATAGATATAATTGAAATACAACACACAGTCCAAGAGAAGACTCATCAAAGAATATGTGTAGCAAGCACCATAGCAATGGTAACTAAAAGTAGAGAAAGCCCCATAGATTTGACCCACTCAGTAGTTGCAATCTCTACCATTACCAGAGAAAGATATGGACATAGCACTAAGCCCATCGATGTCAGATTGACCTTTTCCTAAGACAAAAGAAATACCAACATTCAAACCTAAGGTCTTTCTAGTTAGAATGCTTAATGTGGTGGAGAAACTGAAGAAGGTACCTACTAATGTGTCTCTATGGGATGTTATATCAATTCCAAAATAGAAGACATTTCTCTAGGAGGCATTAAAGAAAGAGGAACAAATGCCATAGAAAAATACAATCTCACCATGTAATCAAGATAGAGAAAAAGGACGCGCATAAAACCCCCAACCTTTGGGATCCACAACATATGTGAATGTTGCAGATAATACATATGTAAAAGAGGTAAGAAAACCAAAGCCTACTCCTTCCTTTTTAACACTTATTGTGGGGAATAAGCTTTTACAAAATAATATGATTGATTCAAGAGCTAGTACCATGGTCATTTCCAAGCAAGTGGTTGATGCCTTGAAACTTAAATAAAATCCTCTTAAGAAAGGGATCATGTAATTAGATGGGAAGAAATTCCCAACCGTCAACCACATCATGGATCTATCTTTGACCCTTTTCTCATGTTTGATCCAAACCATCACACAAGAAGTGGTTGTAATAGACATTCCCCCAATTTCTGGGATGTTTCTTTCAAAAGAATTCACAGTGAAGCTTGGAAGATATCTGGCACTTCATTGGTATCATTTTATACTACAGAAAAAACATGAGGAAAAGATGAAGATCATGTTTGGATCCTTGCACCCTAAAAATATAGTAGACAATGCAGTCCTATGCTTTAAAGTAACACATGCCTCCTCAAAACATGAGACATATTGCATAAAGATGTTGGAAGATGAAGCAAACACAAGTGATCAGACCCTTGAAGAAGAGGTCTTGCTGAATCGGTTTATTCATTTCAACCCATTTGAGAACTTCCATGCTATCAAGTTGTTAGTTTTTTTTAAAGAACCAAACAAATCTCACTAAGCATCTATGAATTTTCCAAATTCAATTCTTGAATACTCAAGAGGTGATTGGCCAATGAATGAGAGAAAGCTATAATTCTTCCCTCCTACACTTTGGGATATGCAAAACCTAGGAGGGTGATCCCACAATGTGCATCTTGCAACCTTCTAAACAATTATATCACACATTGTATACCAAGCGGATATATTACCATTAACATGCTAAATAGATGAAATCCTTTAAGAAACTAGAAATTCCTTTAAAAGGATTAAACACCTAAAGTTGAGAATACAACACAACACAAAACTTAAACAAAATAGATTGATTAGATGTTTGTTTAGGAAAAATTTTCACAAATTGAAACATGAAAACCATAGGAAATGCACTTAACACCTATTAGATCAGTGTCTTATCTTAGGGAAAGGAGTTGAAAAATAATAAATTGAATTATAAGGTAATTTTAATTTCAAACAATCATGATCTCTGTGTAATTGCATTACAATACACATATTATATTCTCAAATTCTATGACTACTTATCAGGTCCACTAAATATTCATATGAACTCATGCTTTAATCAAGGTGCTTTAACTAATTCATTAAATCAGAGCTAGAATTAAAACATATTCCACTACAAAACACAATGAAAATTAATAAAATATCATTGATCAAGTTTTCATTAATAACTCCTATGAAATATTACAGATGGAGAAATAATATACTGAAAAGTTCACATTGTTTATTTAGACATGCTCAAAAACCATAGAATTTACAAAACTTATCTGCTTGACTCAAAACCTAACATACAAACTCAAAATGTATTTTCCCTATGTTATACATTTGCATTTTAAGATCCAGAATTCAAAAAGAGACCTACACCAATGGTCATGAATTCCCTTTTATAAGAAACAAGGGAGAAAAACAAGTTTCAAGGAAAAAGTACACTTGTCATATTTTAATTTGATAGTTAATACTAGTCATTTCATGAGGAATGGTTACAACAAACTGAGAGAATATTCCTCATTGAGATAAAAGTTTCCTTTTAGTTAGTAGAGATTCATGTTCTTTGAAAAAGGTAGTTTTTTGAAGAGAGTGGTCTTCAAAACATTGAAGCATCATTATTCATTTTCACTAATAGACCAAAAGGAATGTAGAAAAGAAAGAACCATGTGGGTCAATATCCAAGTTAGCATCCAACACTAGTCCAAGTGACCAACAGTCAGCTTTATTAGTCACATATTGAATTAGGATAAACATATATTTTATACATTACAATTTCTAAGGCCAGACCTATACTATACTTGACCATGTATATATGTTCTCCATCCTTGTGTCTACAACTCCAATTCATCAATGAATTTCTTCTTCCATAATTTGTATTCTATATAAGAAGGCCAATTAAATCCCAAGAGTTCATCCATCCTCTTTCTATAAGGAACATATTTTTCCATTATTGAATTGGATGTTTTATCAAAGTCTTCCAAGAAACTAATGGTGAAAGACAAATTTTCAAGAGTATTCTTCAATAAATAAATATCAACACTCACATATGAGGGATTCTTTTGTAGAAATAGTCATATCCAACTAATCTTTCCATTCCCTGTACAAGATTTACCTCATCATATGTATGCTAAATATCAAACAACAATACCAATTCTGTCTCATCAAATTTTGACTTTAACTCTCTTATTTTTACTTCCAAAGGAGCAACATACCCTTGAAACCTTTGTTCCTTAATTCTATTAATAAATTTATATGTTGGGATAATCTTTGGATATTTTTCCTTCTAATGTGCAAACCCAAATGTTGTGAGGCTCAAATTGTCCACCGTGGGGATCCATCTGTCCATAATTGGAGTAGCTAAATCCTTATCTCTCTGAGATAGCTTTATTGCTTGCACCATTAAAGAATAATTCAAATGAATACTATTTAACTTACCTTGAATATTCTTATTCATATGCTCCAAAACTATATTAAAATTATTTCAATTATTCTCATACATTATGTCTTGAACCCATGCCAACAATTTCTTATATAATTCAACTTGCAGAAACAATTGTTCTTTTGTGGGATCATTTGATGGAGCTCCACCCAATGTTCTTGGATTCTCAAATTCAATCAGTTCTTGTCCCAAATTTTATGGAATTATTGCTAATTATTGCTCAAGTGGAGGAGGAGGAGATTGTGGTTGAGTAATTTGGGAAGTAGGTGCATCATAACTTGAAGTTGATGGGCCTTGAGTCTTCAATGTTTCTATATGTTTCTTGAATAATGCCAACTCTATTTCCATCTTAGCCACCTTTTGTTGACTATTATTGTATTCATCAATAATATCATTATACTTGCCTCTATATAAGTCTCCCTTTGTAGTGACATTCTCCACTATTTCCTTAGTGAATTTAGCAACATTGATTGCCATCTCTACTGCTTCCAATGTTGGAGTTTCAGAGAATGTTTTAATAATCAATTTCCCACTGAAGTTGGTTGGCTTCACAAATTTTGTCTTCCTAGACCCCAAAGATAGTGAGCAAAGGGCCAAGCAATTGCATTCCTTATTGAAGTCTGACCCTTGTAATGTCAATTTGGCTTCTTTCTATGTTTGAAATAGGGGCATTTCATGACTTGTTATTGTGTCTAGTACAATTACATCTACAATATCCCACTTTGGAAGCAATAATACACCACTTTTAGTAACTAGGGCTCTACCTTCCTCAGGTGTGATGTTTTGGAATTCCTTCCTCACCATCTTCCTCACATTTTCTTGAACAACTTCCTCAGGAAGTTATGGGTGCAAGATCCTCTCCTTAGCAACATTCTCTACATATTATTGATCCTTATCTCTCCATACAAATTTTTTGAATTCTTTAGTTTCCACAAAAGAATCATCCTTCAAAAATTTACTACAAGCCTCATGCCTTAGATCATCAACATTGTTTAGGCCACTAACATCTTATTTTCCTAGTTTGAGGGTGCTCTCTCTTGTGCTTGATGGAACCTACCTTGGTGGAGAAGGAATTCCTTGTTGAATATCTTTTGGTGTGACAAAAATGTCATCTTCTTTTGAATCAGGGTAATCAACTGTACCCTACCTACCTCAATCCTCTACCTCTTGGGTTGTGGCTTCTCAAATGGAGATGGACCTCTAGGAGGTGAATCAATGCCAATTATGATAGGGGGAGCTTGTCTATGAGGAGATGGCACTGACCTCACAAGAGAAGATGCTCTTGACCCCTTTGATGCAATAGGGGTTGGAAGTGTTTGCTTCTTCTTTATTACCTCCTTCTTCTTGGAGTTCACCTTAACCTTATGTGATGGTTGATAAGACAATCTCTCCTTTGTTCTTGTTGGTTGTTCTTCAATAGTCATTTCCTTCCCCTTATCTGGTATATTGTCTTCCTCCCTCAATACACTCACTATATCCTCAGAGTGGTTAAGTATATACATGACCCTATCTAATTCACCATTAATATTAGGTAGAGGGTCATAGTTGGGATCTGACATTGCAACTTTATCCATCATTTTATTGAAGGAGAGATACTTTTCCTTCCTCTCATCTTGGATTTTAAAATAAAAAATGTTCTTGCTTACATCTTCAGGATAGTAAAAATTATGGAAGGAGCCACTTCTATTCTTTTCTTTCAAAGCAACAATGAAACCCTCTGGGTCATGGTTCCTTAGGAAGACGATTTTTAGTTTGTAAGGTGCAAGAACTTGATCCAAGTATTTCCATCCCCACTTTTCCATGACAAAATTTGAAAACACAGTCCACTCAGGAAAGAATGAGGCTTTCTTCTATTGCTTAGGTAGGTGTACCATTTTTTCTTCCCACAATTTCCTAATAACTTGAATTACTCCAATCCTTAATGGCACATCTCTTGGTAATGCATGTGGGTTCACATTTGTTCCATAAACTATAAAGATTGTTGTACTAGGGTATAGAGTTTTGTCCCCCCTATTATGAGTCAATTTCAAATCTTGCCTCATTTCAAAGGGCCTCAAAAAATAATGTATCTACTTTTGAATCCTTGGTGGATTGTAAATCAAAAACCTTCTCAACTTGGAGGAAAAAACGTTTTAAAAGAAAACATAATAAAACTTCATATCATCCTTAGCTATAATATGAGTCCAACAATGGATTGGTAGTTTAATATCATCCTCTACCTTCTTTAATTTCATGTCTTTAGCAAAATTCCTCTCCTTTGAATAAGAACATGTGCATTAGGAGAGAATACCACTAGAAGTTCATCCAATTCTTT
The DNA here is from genome assembly GCA_007258455.2 of Sequoia sempervirens. Lineage (NCBI taxonomy): Eukaryota > Viridiplantae > Streptophyta > Pinopsida > Cupressales > Cupressaceae > Sequoia > Sequoia sempervirens. The sequence continues at coordinate 110,277,020 of VDFB02271358.1, forward strand.
CCATCCTACAATGTAGACAAACCCTAATGAATGTTTTCAGCCAGATATGTGGAAAAATCATACACTACATTATAGGTTGGGTGTTGTAGGTGTGTTGTCATATACATGAAACCTATTGGCATGGTGGATGGTGAATCAAAACAAAGAATTTAGCACAAGGAGAAAAATATCTTCTTAAAGTAATTTGAAAAGTACTTCATTGGAAATGGCTCCATTTCATCCTTGCCAATTTTTACTTGCTTCCATGATTTCCCAACCCTTGTACTTGTAGTATGCATGGGCAACATGGTCAACCTAAACATAGCCTTTATTTTCTCATATTCTACTATGAAGGTTTCGAGGTTAATGGGAATCATATCTTGACTCCATTCATGCAACTTGAAGATTTCTACAATCTCCTCTCTAGTTATCTTTACCATTTCAACACGATCATATGCCCTAACCACCCTTGAGACAGGATCATACCTCATAGCTATATCCTTCATTAAATCCACATCCATGTATATGTTAGGAACTACTAACTTTCCCATATCCGATCTCCAAGTGTTACAGATGGGAACTCTACAATTTATGTTCCCAAACCAATTTTGGAACATTTTCCACCCTATGTATGGCACATCCACATCCTTGATGTTGCATTATTTTTCAAGTAACCCCTCTTTACTTTTAGGGCCAGAAAATAGAGTTGTTCCCTCATCCTTTTTGCTAGTTCAGGGTTTCATTTGGTCAATGATATCTTGAGCCTTAGCAACCATTGGTAATAGGTAGGTTCTAATTAATCTAGTGTTTCAACATCGAGGAGGTTCAAAACCTAGCCTTTTTCTTCTAAAACCTAGGGCATGGTTCAAAGGTAGAAATTGAATGGGATTAATAGGACTTCAAATTATATAAGCAATTCAAACCACTATAAGGCAACTTAATGACATAAAAAATCAATTGGCATAAATATATAGCGAATATCTACCCTAATCCAAGGAAATTTAAAGAAAGCATAGAGAATGGGATTTTTTTTACCTATGAATTTTATGCTTAAAGAAAACTCTAATTCTGATCGCCTTGAATTTTGGAATGCTCAATTGATCTACTGTATGCTTTAAAACTTGGTTGCAATATTCCATTATATGAAAAAGAAATCTTTGATGAGCCTTAGGATAAGATTTTGGTAGTTTTACATGTAATTTCCACCATTACTACTTGCCCATGACAAGAAGAATGACTCTCATAACCACATATTCAATTTTGAATGTAATCTAGATTGATTGCCTCATGAGATGCCATGTTGGATGACTCAAATTGAGTCAAGAAAGTTTGAATTCCTATTGGCTTTGGTAACCTATCTTGTGCCAATAATATGTTTCGATCTGGAGTGCTGACTCATTCATTCTATGGGATCCACCTTCTTTCCAAGCAATAAGAGGATCCACATGTGGATCGCCTGCTAGCCTCACTACTTTTCATAAAACATTATTTTATTCCTACGGGCTAATAGGGAATGGTCAAGATTAAGTCTCAACAATGTATCTTGACCATTGTTTCAAATCATATCATGTTGAATATATAAGTGGAGACCATGCCCCATTCCTGCAATAGTACATGTGTATTCATCATGCTAACCCCGATAGTTTTCTAAAAACATTATTTTATTCATGTAGGGCTGGTAGGGAATGGATAGGATCAAATCCTTGGATCCAACCATTGGTAGTTTTGCACATGCAAAAAAATTATTCTTGAAAAGTGGACCAACTAGGTCAATAAGATCAAGACCCATGGGATTAAAGACTTAAGACTTAAGTCATTTTAATGGGAAATATTTTGCCCAACTTAAGAAATATTAAAGCGATAGTAAAATATGTCATGACTAACAAACCTAGACCAAGGGGCTGGTGACAACACACCTCTAATGACTTAAGTCAAGACTCAAATGACCTACAACCATGTATAGAAAGTCAATGAATGAAAAGAACACCTAGGGGAAAAGATTGAAATTTTAGAAGAGGGCTTTTGAACCAAAAACCTAAACCCTACCCTAGGGCATAAAATGCAAAGAATAATGACAAGGAAAGGAGCTAGCACATAAATTTCAATATTTAGAGGCTCTACTAGTGGCTCTAGCTCAAGGATGCATACCCCTGGTGGGTATGGAAAGAATTCAAATCTCATGGTTGAAGTAGACCAACATAGAGAAACAAAAAACAAAGGAGCTTGCCAAGATAAGGCTAGCAGATGCAACCAGAAGTAAACACACCAAACCTATATACAATAATTACAAAACTATACAATGTACATGGAAAACAACCTATTTCAAGAGAAATATGGCTTAAAGAATTGTCCATTTACTAGCAACTCAATAAGTTCACCTATTATTTATTGTAAAAATTATGAATCATCTCCATGTGTATTTGTGATTAGATATGGGCCCAGCTATAGAGGATCAAATTTTCCATGTTTTCCTTTGTCTTCTAACCTTGCATTCCACATTAGGACCATGCTTCCCACTTCAAACTTTCTTTAAATGAAATTATTATCATATATATTCTTAACTTGAAGCTATAGATTTTCATTTATTTTATGAGCTTCTCATCTAGTTTCATCAAGCTCAACTAACTCCTCCATTCTATGTTGCATCTCATCATAGATATTTGTGTCATATTCTTGAATGAACTTGCACATTTTCAACAAGTTTTTGTGTAGTATATACACTTTTGCACCATACACAAGGTTGAATGGGGATTTTACAATGACTTTCTTGATAGTAGTCCTATCAGCCCTTAATGCAAGCTACAACTTTGAATCCCATGCTTTTTTATTCTTCTCTATCACTCGTTTGATGATCTTAATAAAACTCTTATTATTAGATTCTACCTATCCATTTCCTTGAAGATGATAAAGGTATGAGTAAGAGATACTTATTCCATACTTACCACAAAAATCAATGAACTCCTCTAATCTAAAACACATGGCATTGTCAGAAATAATCTTTTCTAGGACTCCAAATCTAATCAATATGTTATTAATAAAAAAATCAATCACTACTTTACTTGTCTTCCTTGTGGGGATTGCTTCCACTGACTTTGTAAAATATTATGTTGCCACAAGTATCCAAGAGTGGCCTCCACTAGACTTCTCTGAAATTTCACCAATAAAGTCAAAGCCCCATTATTGAAAAGGAGCCTAAACTAAAATTGGTCTAAATGGAAAATTACTAGAGAATTTTAAATTGCTAGTGAATCTTTGGCATGCATCACACTTCTTGAAAAATCTTTAAAAATACTTAAACATACTTCACCACGAAAATCCTGCTCTTAGTATTTTTTGATCAATGGTCTTTGCCATGTAATGACCTCCACATGCTCCATTATGTATTTCATTTAGGAGTTATTCTACTTGATCTCCATCCACACACCTAAGCAATACACCCTTTGGGCTTCTCCACCAAACTTCATTATCAATAATGATGGATTTAATAGTCTACAAATTTAAGGTTCTTTTCTCATTATTAGGAATTCCTTTAGGACACTGCATAGTCTACAATTATTCCAAAATTCTCCTATACCACCCACAGGTCTGCATGTCAAACATAGGTACAACATTTTAATTTTCTACTTGATTTATTTGATTTGCTTCTAAGTTTTTTTTATCCATAAATTTATCCAAACATTGACCTCTTACCAATTTTTTAATCTCAACATCAATATTCAACTCCCAAATCTTGTTGGTCCATCTACATCTTCAACTTGCGATTTTTTGTTGGGTAAAAATATCCTTGACTACAACACTTGGAACATATGCCACCATAGTTTCCCCCATTAGATATTCTCTAAAAAAAATTACATCCTTAACTGATGTGTAGGATTGATATTTTGTGACATCATACTTAAGCTTAGTAGCTTTCTTAAAGCCTTCATTGTTTTTTTTTAGTATTACTCCTACCATAGTATGAAAGGGAGAAAAAGTAAATAATTGAAATGGATTTGAATAATCTAAAGACTTGATCAAAAAATCCTCCTTGATGGCATGCTTTATATCTTGAAAATATTTCACGAGTTCTTCTGTCCATGCTATCTTTCCCCCTTTTTTCAGCATTTTGGTGATAGGTCTGACAATGTCAACAAAGTTGGTGATAAATATTCTCACAAAATTTATTTTCCCAAAGAAGGATTGAATTCCTTTTACATTTTTAGGCTGTCTAATTTTATCTATTGCTTCTGCATGCTTAGGATAAATCCTAACCCCATCTTTAGAGACAATGTGCCCTAAAATATTACCTTCCTTAACCCAAAAATACATTGCTTAGGATTCAAGGAAATTCCATATTCTAATGCTATGAAAAATATCTTCTCCAAATGTGTACAATGATTTTCTTCCTTTTTTCTATGTGCAGTCAAGTCATCTTGGTATATGGACAAGAATAAATCAATAAAATCAGGAAATTTCACATTCATAGCTCTTTAATATGTAGCACCATCATTAATTAAACCCATGGGAATTCTTAGATACACATAGGTTCCCCATGGTCTAGTGAATGTAGTTTTATATTGTTCAAATTATTTTACCATAACTTGGTTGTAGCCTAAGAAGCCATCCATCATTGGAAACAACTCATACCCTGTCACCTTCTATAACATAGCCTGCATATTAGGCAGTGGGTAGTTATCTTTCAAGGATGATACATTGAAATTACTAAAATCCACACAAAGTCTTAGGTGACCATTCTTCTTCCTAAATGGAACCAAATTAGTAACCCATGAAGAATGTCTAAAAGGTTTGGCATCTAGTTTCAAAGGTATATCATGAAGAAAAATATTTTCTCTATAAGCTTCTAGGTCATCATATGACCAAGCAAACACATGTCTATATTTTCTTAGCAGAGAAATCAACATGGTTCTAATATGTTGTTTCATTTTCTTCCCTATATATACCTTCTTAGGATCGTTTTTAATTCCAAGATTAATCTATTCCAAATATTCCCCATGAATAGATGTCTTCTTAGCATTTGCCTTATCAGGGCCATCAAAAACCCTTTCCAATGCAACCAACCCTTTGGGAATATTATTTGTTTTCAATTGCATAATCTCATTGCCAAATAATTTCTCTTTACCATCAAATTCCACCACCAATGCCCCAAAGTCTATTTCTTCACTTTCATATTGATCAATACATTGCAAGAATTTAAAAATATCTTTATCATCATCAAATACTTGCCAATTGTAGATATTATCAGGTATTGTAGGCTGAGTTTGCACCTCTACTTTTAAAATACCAGTAAAAGTGATATAATCTAGTATGATAGCAATGTTTGCTAAAATATATTCCATCACATTCCTTCCTCTCTCCAACCAATCAATATTAAATTCATCAAAAGCTTCAATGGTATCCCAAACTACATTCCTATATTTCTTAAGTCTTTTAATTTTTGAAATAAACCTAGACCTAACTTGGGATATCACTAATTTAGAATCACCCAACACTTTTAGCATTTTAATGCCATGCTTTGAAACTAACCTTAGACCAAGAAGAAAAGCTTCATATTCTAATTCATTGTTTGTGTAGTTGAATTTCAATAAGAAAGAGTGTTTGAATGTCTTACCTTGTGGGGAGATCAGGATAACTCCTAAACCTGAGCCCTGCTTTGAACAAGCTCCATTGAAATACATGGTCCAGGGAGCATCTCCTTGTGAAAAATCTATGACTTCTCTATCAAGTGGTGCAGGATGAACTTCTCCTTCCTATTGTAATTCTTAAACTCTAAAAGTATCCAAACTAGTATCCACAAAATGAATTCTCTATGTTTCCTCTACTTACTCAATCATATGGAAAATTATTGATTCTCTGAAAATCTTGACATCCTTTTCATCAGTGAAAAAGGTAGCATACGAAAAATCACATTGCATGCTCCCACCAATGGATGCACTCCATTTTCTTGTCAACAACATTCCATATTTTGGTGGAATGTCAACTATTGTGACACTCATGTACAATTCCTTCTCGGTGAATGTTGCAAGCTTGTATGGGACCCTGTTAATTACTCCTATGATAGGTACCTCTCTTGAATCCATATCATAAAACTTTCCATAAGTGCTATGAACTTTAAAACCCATTTCCTTCATAATTTAAACTAGAATAACATTAGAAGAGGCTCCTGAATGAATCATGTAGTTCTTGAGCAACTTCCATCAATAATCAAACTCAAAAATGGGTTCTAACTTGGGCATGCAATAGTTGTAGTTCCTAGTATATTTGAGGGTTTTCACTAATTAATCTTCCACTTCATGTTGAGATGAAGGAGATTGCATAGCCCCTGAAGCTTCAATAAAGGACTTTAGCCATGAAAGATAATCAACCACAAAAGAAGTGTTGCAACAATGGAATGTTGATTAAAGATTCTATTGATATGATGATTGATATGATATATTACAAATGAACAAGATGCCTAATTAAATAGGCAAGAGGAAAACCCTAATATGCATGAGATGTTGCCAAGTGTTATAATCTAACAACATGTGACAACATGTGAACCCTATGGTGATGATCATTAAATGATGAGATAAGTTCTAGAAGGAATCTTATCCCACAAACTAGGAAGGGAATATTATCCCATTTATTAAATGATTGCAACCTAGGACTAAATGATTAAATGCAAGACCTAAGTTAACTTATGCTAGTGTAATAATTAATTAATTAATTACACCAACACCCCCCCATAAGTGCAACTTAGGGAGGAAAATGCAATGATTATGCAAGATGATGATGGGTCCCAGCTACGAGGCCTTGTTAGGTACCCATGTACATGATAGATGCAAAAAATCTCCCACAACCGGAGAAAAGGGGAAAACCCAGTAGGAACAAAACCCCTCTCCAAAAAGGAGATGAAAAAGTGAGAATGGGAAGGAAGGGGGACTCCCAAATACCCCCCAAGTACACCATCTGTCACATGGATACAATAGAGAGACTATATAGCCCCCCCAGAAGATGAGATCACCTGCAAGAAAGGTAAGTGTCTAAAGACAAAACAAGATCCAATGCTGACAAACAACTTGTCTCCCTTTTGGAAGAAACAAAACCAATTGCAAGTGCAGAGATGCTTCCCATTCTGGATAGGAATTAAAGGAAGGAAGGATGTATGTTGATGGTGTCTCTGAACTCTACTCAAATGTCTCCTTGCCTGAAGATGAAGATGCCATAATCAATGAAGAGAGTGACAAACCAGGTCGATGCAAAAATTGATGTTGAACAATATCGAAAGATGAAGATAGGATGAATATGATGGATGTGATGGAGACTTGATAGCCCCCCTTGAATGAAGTGTCCTCAACACCACTGAAAGAAGTCTAAAGAAAATCCAATGGTGGATGCTGAAGAAACCTCAAATCCTGAATGGAATGACAGGGAAGAAGTCTCAGATATGAAATCGTGAAAGAGAAACCAAGTGCCTCTAGGATGGTCTCTGGATTCCCAATCAAGGTTGAGACAAAGGAATGTGGATACTCAAGAGAACTCTCCAAGGTGTGATCTGAATAGAGGAGTGATATCCCCTCAAGAATGTTCTCCAAACCTGTAGAAGTAGCCAATTCAGTGATACCTGAAATGAAGCCATCATGTGATGTCAAGTTTGAAAAACTGAATGTGTCCTGATCGATGATGATAGTGGAAGCCTCAATCAATGATTCTGGACAAGGAATCACTGAATGTGAAGGGATACCAACTGTCTCTAATGAAGAAGAAGCATGAAAAGGGACCTTGTCAACCTCTTCAGAAAGATCAAGGTAATCAACTTCCTACACAACAATAGCATCATGGGGGACTTGATCTGAAGAATGACATTTTGAATCATGATCATTGAGGAATGGTGGAGTATCTGAATCTCCGTATAGCTCCCAAAGCTTAGTCCAAAGAATGTGAGGACAATCACAATGATCAATAGATCTCAAAACATCACAATCAACTTGCATCGCAATGATTTCTAAAACAATGTACCTGCTACAACTCCAAGCAAATTTTTGAACACCTTCACTTGGGTGGCAACTATACCATACAGATGAGGTAATAGATCAAGTGACTGAAGATGGTGGCAGATCCCATCTCGCCATTGTGAATAGTTACCCTTGTGCAACATAACCAAAGGAGAATAATATGCAAGCCCCATAACGAAATTTCTCCACAAAATCAAAGACACTGACCTTCAATAGAAAATAAAGACTTCCAAATAGATATGCAACAAAGAATATGCCTCCAAGATCAAAAAATTCTTCTCCAATATTCAGGATGTCTCAAGAATCAAAAAACCAAAAAAAGGATACCTGGAGCTGAAACCAAAGAAGATGACTGGACTGATGAAAAAATGCACTGAAATATCTCTCGAATGCCACTGGAATCTTCGAAATCCGACAATCTGATGCAAAGATATGCATTGTTGAGTCCATAATGAAGGGTTGACTTTAGTTGACTTTTGAATTTGATAGTAGAAAAGTACTACAAAATGGATGGCACCACTAGATAGTGCTTTGAATTCTCTTTTCGTTGATATATCGTTTGCAAATTTTTGATATCGTGGCGCGAAGATGTGGCCCTTGGAAAAAAAACTGCAATTTGATTTGAACAGGCTAAATAGGCGCAATAATTAAGCACCTTAGGGCAAAAAATATCAGCTCCCAGTCGCTGATATGACCATGGGGCTATCGGCAGTAAAAAAACCCACTGCTAGATCAACGGTGGCAGGGCGACAAACGGGTGGCAGGATTGGTGGTGCAGCCAGCGAAGGAGCCACCACTCGGGATAGAGGGTCCCTCGGTCACAGATAGGACCGGGGCGAGGGCTTCAACCTTCGGCGGGCAACGGGATGGTCACCGAAACAAAGAGTGGAGAGCGCCGGTGACCGGTGATCTGTAGTGGCCGGAGGAAATCGTCAGTGATCGGACGGTGACCGATGTTGGCGGGGCTTGATGATGGCTGATGATGCAGGAAGTGGTCGATGGGTGTAGATTGTAGGTGAATATGCCGACAGCTAATTTTTTTTGAATATTGCAAAATATTTGCAATTCAAAAATTTATTAAAAATGTCGATTAAAATGCCGACGGAGGAAAATAAAACTATAGCCTGCGATTTAATTTTTCTACCGACCTTATAATATATTTCCAGGTCGAACTCTATAGAAATTAATTTTTGCCAATACTATAGAAAAAAATGCCCAAAAAATAGCCAATTATTTTTTTTACTTTTTTAAAAAAAAATTTGCCTTGATGGAGGACAGAGAGGGAAGATTTTTTTCTGCAAAACTATATGGATAGTACAAAAAATTGCAAACCCTAGATAATACCTCATAGGCTCTTGGATGATATGTCTCTGATTTTGACAAATGAATAGGCAATCTATGGGTTTTGAGGCCTTCTGGTCGCAATGGAGAGGTCGTAGAGGGCCTGATCTGTACCAAAAAATAGCTTGGCTCCTGGGTAGAGCCAACTAGCCTACAACATAAAACTCCAAGCCTGCTTGAATCTTGCACTCCAAACTTCCCGGATCTAGGGTTGATGTTTCAATGGACTAGCTCTGATACCATGCTGAGATGAAGAAGATTACACATCCCCTAAAGCTTCAATAAAGGACTTTAGCCATGAAAGATAATCAACCACAAAAGAAGTGTTGCAACAATGGAATGGTGATTGAATATTCTATTGATATTCTATTGATATGATATATTACAAATGAACAACATGCTTGATTAAATAGGCAAGAGGAAAACCCTAATATGCATGAGATGTTGCCAAGTATTATAATCTAACATGTGACAACATGGGAACCCTATGGTGATGATCATTAAATGATGAGATAAGTTCTAGAAGGAATCTTATCCCACAAACTAGGAAGGGAATATTATCCCATTTATTAAATGATTGCAACCTAGGACTAAATGATTAAATGAAAGACCTAAGTTAACTTATGCTAGTGTAATAATTAATTAATTAATTAATTACACCAACACTTCATCACTCCTTTCTTGAATTTTTCTCTTGGGTGAATCAATCACCATCTTGTCGTTACCAACCATAGCTACACCATTAATGAGGGAAACTACCTCATTTTTATGTTCATCAATCCTCATCATTTCCAAAAATGGGACTATAACCTTAACCTAAGACAACATTTGAAACATGTCCACAAAAGCATACTTTGGTAATTCAAAAGGTATTATATCCTTGTCCATTATTTTCATTTTGTTTTTCACCCTTTTTAACACTATGCTTCTACTCTTTAGCCTTTACAGCTGGGGAAATAGCTTCCCCATCTATCTTGACATTATTAGTCTTCTTAGCCCAAATTCTAGCTCCTTTACTTTCTTTGGGTTTTTCCTCCTCTTTGTTGGTTTTTGTCTTAATGTCTTTGTTACCTACATTATTTTCTTTGATGAAAATGTTTCCTGACTTACCCTGATCACCATTCACAACTCTATTTCTCAAATTATAAGTATTCCTTTCTTGATTAGCCAATCCAATTGATAGATTTTGGATTTCTTCATTTGATGGTCTTCTAAAAAAAATTCATCTAATTAAAGATTGTTAATGTTTCAATCATTGTCTCTCTCTTCATCTGAGAAAACTTGATGATGGTATACACTCACTTCCTACCTTTGCACATCCACATCACCTCTACAAGGCTCATCATCAGAAGAATAATCATTGCAAGAGAAGTTTTATTTAGTCATGAGCACATTTATTATTTCATCTTGATCATGAGGGGGATCACAACCTCCTTGATCATCTTGTGACTCCTCTACAGATCTTGCAACATCACATTGCTATGATGAATGGGGTAATTTACATACTAGGCACCATGGAAAATATTCTATGTCATTTGTACAATGCTTTTGCAATCAATCAGGTGTGCCTTAAGCTTTTGTATTCTTTTGATTGTTGTGGATTGGATTCCCATTGTGCCAATTAGTGTGATAGGGATAATTGTGTAACCTAGGTGGCCTATCATTTCTTTGGAACTAAGGTTTCTCATTCTTTTCCACCTTCTACAACACATGACAATTTTATCCAATTTTTCATTAGGTGTTGCAACTTTTCCAGCTTTTTCATTCTAAGTTCTAGGATTCTTCAAAGTTTTAGGGTCATCTCTTCTCCCTACCTTTCTCAATTCTCTTTTATTCTTTTCTATGTGAACTACCATTTTATAAGCATCTCTTAGATTATGTGGATCTTTGTTTCTAAGTAATTAACACATCTTTAAATCAAATGCATTACAATACGCCACTAAGTATGCACTCTCATTCAGCCTAAAATAAGATGAAACTCTATTCCTGGCCTTCTGAAACCTTGCATTAAATTTAGTAACCATTTCATTTTGTCCTTTTATGATATTGTTGAAGTCATTTAGCATAAATCTAGGACCACTCTTGTCTTCATATTGCTCTCTAAAAACTCTAGAGAAAGCATATTTTGAATCAATGCTTGCACTTGGAAAGCTTCTATACCAATCTATAACATCCTCATTCAATGATTGCATTAAATACTTCATTGCAAAATCATCATACTAAATCTCAAAATATTCAACAAATCTTTGAAAATATTTTAGATGGTCTTCACCACTAAATGTATTGTTACTGGTGAACTTAGTTAAATGTTTTCTTGCATTATTAGGAATAATATTTGGATAGCCTAGAACTATATCAAAGCATAATCACCTATATCTATCAGTATGCATTTTTCTTCTTGCAAAGGGTCACTCTTGTTCATTTTGGTTGTCATGATTCCTTCTCCTATCATAATTTCTTTTAGAGATTTTGATGCAATGCTAGAGGAAGAAAATCACTCTCATGAATACAAACTTCACAATTAGGGACTCAATCCTTTCTATTTCTCCAAATTTACAAGAAAACTACTCAAAACAATGTCTTCTACAAAGGCACAAATCAAAGTTTTCACTTTCACTGACCCAAACAGACTTAATAATCATCCTCAAACTCATTAGAGACTCAATCTCAAGCAGAAAAATCCTTCACATCGACTTCCCACTCATTTTTTCACCATTACTTCATGACTGTCCTTAAATGTGCAACAATTTCCCTTCACAACCACAAACACCAACCTAGTATTTCAAGTCACAAAAAACCAACACAATATTGGAAACATCTTAATTAAGGTTAAATCAACATAATCAAACTCATTCTAAACCCCAAGTTAGAGGTTTCTTGTTTTGGTAAATATCCCTTCATTGACTATTCAAAACCCTTGTAACACTCCTTCATTTACTATTAGAGATATATTTTCACCCAGGGATCTATTACAAATTGTAAAATTATTCTTATACTCCTACTTAATATTTTTAAAACATATCACAAGATCATCATGGGTTACTTTGAGAAACAAACTCCAAAAATGACTGTCCCCGTTGGAAATTAGGCCTAATTAGGCCAGTCTGCACTAGGGATTATTGGTTCTACAAGTTGTAACCATGAATACTCTTTACCAAACCTGAAAAAATATTTTTTTGGAATTGTATAAGCTTATTCAACAATCATAGGTTCATTCCCACAATTATTTTACTAAACCCTAGGGTCTAACCCTCTTATACTCTATTTTGGTAGACTGTGCACAAAAAACCAGTCCTAAACTTCAAACCTCCACACCATAATCTCAATTACTTCGACTAAAACTTCAAAAATATGAAATCAGATGCTACTAAGAACATTTCCACCAAATCTTAGCAAAATTCCCTAGATGAAATGACAAAAAAATTAAAATTACATGCTACTGTTTACCCTAATCAGGGTTTTGGCAATTTTATGAAAAATCACAATAACTTGCTCAAATCTTCACCAATTTGCATGAAACAAAGTTTGAATGGAAGGTGATTGAAAGATCCAACTATTAAAAACAATCGAACATGTATTATTCCTTGTAAAGTGCCATACAACATCAAAATTCGGTGATTTTTTGTTGAAATATATAGAAAAATAGTGTTTTACTTTATTCAAATGAAAAAATTCAATCACTCACCCCTTCTCAATTATCTACAAGGAATTTTAAAGGGATTTAAAACTTGAATCTTCAATTTATAACTAATTTCTAACTTCCTACCAATTCCTAAAACCTAAGTGACCTTTCATATTCCTTGTGTATATCTTTTTTGTGCAATTTTACATCTTTTACAAATTTTGCACTTTTTTGACAACTTTTTACATTTATTGAAAAATAGGACACCATTACATCCTAATTATTCTAATACATGTGTAAAATGACTTATACAACCCTATACAAGATTAATACACCAAATTTTGATCAATACTCAAAAATTCCTCCATGGAATCATGATTTGGTCAAGATGCTCATGCATCATTCTCTCGGTCAAGAAGTCAATATGTCATCATCTCTTGCATGCCCCACCTCTACTTGACCTTGAAACTAATTTCATCACCTTCATTTTAACCTTAGGCTTAATTTTTTTTATGCAAATCAATCCTCTATCTTGCTTTCCAACACTCTACTGCTTCTCAATTTTCATCTCAATCCCTTGTCCTCCAAATTGTTGCATCTTAATCTACAAATTATTCCCTGTCCAATGAATTAGTACAACAAAGAAATGATATATTAGGGCTATCACAATACCTCCATCTTTTTGCAACTCTTTGTAGGTTTCCAAGATCAACTCATCCTTAATAAACAATTCTTCCCATCTTGATACCAACTCACTATCTTCTCCCTATAAAATTAGGTTCTTTATCTCTACTACTTCTTCATCTTCATGCTTGAAATTCATTTCCATGTCTTTGTCTCCTTCAAATTCTTCTACTACATCTTCAAATGCTTCTTCTTCTTCTTCCTCTTTTAACTTCATTTGTCTTCTTATTTTTGCTATCTCTTGAATGGTCCATGTAACTCTTTTCTTTATCTTCAAGTGCCAGCTTGTCATCTACTTAATCATCTGCTCCAACTTCATCATGGACTCTACATAAAAACAATTGAACTCTACATCCAATCTTCTCATCTCTTGCTTTAACTCAGCTATCTCTTTGTCAATCATCCCTTGTCTCTTCCTTTCTTCCTCTACCTACAAACATCTTCTTATCACTTCCATCCTTTCCTCTTCTCAAGAAAGCTCCTCCTTGCTTCACAGCTTCTCAACTTTCCCTGCCTTCTCTTGGCAACAACTAGGTTCTTATTAACCTGCACACAACCACAACACACAAACCAAAAAACACAAAATCTCTACCCAACACCTGCTATTCTCTGATACCACTTTGATGCAATGCTAGAGGAAGATAATAAGTCTCATGAATACAAACTTCACAATTAGGGACTCAATTCCTTCTATTTCTCCAAATTTACAAGAAAACTACTCAAAACAATGTCTTCTACAAAGACACAAATCAAAGTTTTCACTTTCACTGAGCCAAACAAACATAATCATCATCTTCAAACTCATTAGAGACTCAATCTCAATCAAACCAATCCTTCACATAGGCTTCACACTCATATTTTCACCATTACTTCATGACTATCCTTAAATGTGCAACAATTTCCCTTTACAACCACAAACCTTGGCCTAGTATTTCAAGTCATAAACAACCAAAACAAGACTAGAAACATATTCATTAAGGTTAAATCAACATAATCAAACTCATTCTAAACCCCAAGTTAGAGGTTTCTTGTTTTGGTAAATATCCCTTCATTGACTGTTCAAAACCCTTGTAGCACTCCTTCATTTACTGTCAAAGATATCCTTTTGAAAAGATATCTCTAATAGTTTTTGGCCAAACTTGACATTAAAATTAGGATTTTTCATGAGATATTCACTTTCTTACACCTATAGCAGCTAAACCATTAAGAATTTGAAGATGAATCAAACTAGTTATTTGTTAGATCTTTTGTGTAGATTCTAATTATATTTTATTAAAAAAATTTAAAAAATAAATTGTGAATCATTTTATGTAATTTTTAATAACTTATTTTTTCTACTAATCAACATTTTTAAAAAGTGATGTTTACTTTGGACCGCATAATTTTTTTTATATACAGGATACAATTCTAATTTTTAAAATATAACTTTTTCACACCAATATCTAGTGCATGAATATTTTTTCATAATTTTTTGTTACATATATGTTTTTTTAATTAATTTTCCAAGTCACAGTAATTATAATTTGGATAGAGGTGTACTTTGGCCCGCATAACTCTTTTGTTATTCATTTTAATTAACTTATTCTTTTCTTTTTATTGGAATAACGACATCAATACCTAGTGAACATGTATCTTTTATAAAAAAAAATTCTCTATTTTTCTATTTTTTCGTATGTGTGAAGCAAAGAACGTGATGTTCATTGAAAATCCTACATTCAAAATACATAAAAAATAAATATAATAATCAAATTAAACATATTTAAAATTATACATATTAGGAAGCTTATAATAAGGGCTACATGCTAACAAAACATAAATTTTAAATGAATTCATTTGATCAGCCTAAAGGTAAATCAAAAGTGATTTTTTATCAACATTTTGATAGGTGTAGAGGAGACTCGATTATAGTATTGTATATGTATAAAATTGATCACACATTTTTGGTGCCCACTATGGGGCTTTTGCCCCATTTTTAACATCTACTTGCAGGTTTTCTGATAGGTTTTCATGTTCTAAAGTTCGTCTTTTAAATTTTTTTTGCATTTTAGCACATATGTGGGTTTATTTAGTGCATCCAAGGCTTCTATCAGCACTTTTGCAGGTCTTTTGGTGCATCCAGGAACTGTTTCAGCGCATCTGGGGAACAAAAAGGCACATCCATTTAGGTCACTTCATTTAAAATTGTAAAAAATATTTTTTTTTGCATTCTTAGATTAGCGCATTTAGGATTTCTTTTAGTGCATTTAAGTTTTTTTGTAGCGCTTATGGGTTTTGTTTTAGCGCATTGACTATTTTTTTTAGCACTTTGTATGATCTTTTAGCACTTACAGGTTGTAACTAAACAAAGTTCTGAGTCTTTCGCCTTCCATAGATAGAGATTTTTCTGGTTAAAAAGAAGCAACCCTAGGGTTGACAAAATAATTTAAAATGAACCAATCTTAGGATAGACATGGAATTTAAAAAGAAGCAATCCTAGGATAGTCACCACACATTGATTTTTGAAGTTAAAATGAATCCCATGCTTGTTGTGAAGCAACATCTTCACATAGATTAAATCGTTGTCATTTGGGCTCTAAAAATAACACTATCTACTTTTTCTATGGAAATACCAAACTTTCTTTTTCAATTTCTATAATTTTAATGCTTTATTACATCCTGTAGAGGGCTTGCTCTTGTGGGAAAAATTACTCACCTAAGAGGAACGACCCAAGTGGGTTCAAGCCAAAGCTAGGCTATTCCACCCCACTATAAAATTTAAAACAAATTTGGGGAAACCCACTTTTGTTGGTAGTGTGCAAGATAACCATCCCAAAAGCCTTTGTTCTAAAGGTTGGGAGGTCTCCTGAGGGAGTTTATTATTGCCATACCAAACAGAAACCCTTACTATGAACCTACTGTAGTAGCCAATTGTGTCAGTTTCTGAACATCCTGATAATCACAGTGCAAGGGGAGGGAAGAATTTTCCCCCAAGACACTCACCATATAACTGCCAAGGATTGTTTTCTCAAGGGATCCAGTATCCACTTTCATCACTCTGAGTACCCACCTAGAAAAGACAAAAACATGGGTGCCCCTTTGGGAGTGACACGGTTGTGTGAGTCGACACAGTTCTAAGATGTGGGTTGTGGTTATTATGATGACCTACTTGAGTACTAAGAGTGAGTCTGCCTGAATTGTCTTTTATGTGCAAAACTTGTGAAAACACTTTTTGAAAAACATTTTGAACATACACTTGATGTTTAGTATAGGGTTTAAAAACAACTATTTTTAGAATGTTTACTGTGTTTTCAATCACACTAATTTAGATAAAAGATCATCCAAGATGAACATGCAAAAATTCAACTAAAATTGTTCAAAAACTATTCAGAAAATTGCTTTAGAAAACTATTTTACCGCATCTAGGTGATATCTTAGCGCATATAAGGTTTGTTCTAGTGGACTCACTAGTTAGTTCAACACATTTAGAGCCTGTTTCAGTGCATAGGCTAAGTATTATGTGAACAGTCTTGGTCATTGTCAATTTTTTTTTTGTAGCGCATATAGGACACAAAGTAGCACATTTGGGGTCTATTGTAGCACATTTGACTATTTCTTTGGTTCATGGACCTATTTCCATAGTGCATATAGGGTATAGAATAGTGCATTTGTCACTTTCCAGGATTATTACTTTTGATAGATTTGAGTTTGTAACATCTTTGGTCTAGTAGCATTTTGACATTTATCTCATGCTTAGAGAGTGGAAATAAACCAAATTTGTCAAGAAATCGATTGTCAATAGGATCAAGAAACCCAAGAAACATTTAGGTTACAAGAAAACCTTGCAACATAGAAATTTTTTGTATAAAAGTCAAAACGTCTTGCTCCATTACCCCAAGTTCATCCATAGATACCAATATTTTTCTAGGGGATTTACCAACAAGTACATTGTAGAGCCTTTATATTCACGAGCCTATTTTCAAAGAAGAGCTCTATCACAATGACACAATCACAATCAAACTCTCAAATTCGATTATCTACCACAACCTTCTATTGAATATCCAATATCCAACAAATCCCAATCAAATCCTTCAGTGATTTTAATTAGGCTATTTCGTATACTTCAAAAACAAGGATCAAATCTTAAAAGTGCACCTTTCAAACAATTTTTTTATTATTGATTCAAAATCATATGCCTATTTTTACAAGATCTCAATACAATAAGCTGAAAGAGGATATTCAACAAGAAGATACCCAAAGAATTCAAGAAGGTGAGAATAGTAATCCTCTTTATAGTGTGAGTCAAAATCCCCTCTTTAACGACAACATGGATGAAAGAGAAAAAAAATTGTTCCCTTCCAACAAAGACATGAGTAGAACTCCTGTAGATAGTGATGATGAACGAGATGAAGAACATCACCTTAGAGAAGCTGAGAAAGATCCTAAATTTCACAAAGCCCTAGAAATGATCTTAGAGCGCAACAAAGAGAAATATTTCCTGTATTTGCTGACAAACGAGCTAAATTGCCTCATGATTTTGATACTAAGAACTTAAAGAAAATTCTTGATGACACACCCTTGTTTGATATTAGTGCCTTGTCTCAATAGGTCAAGGCACTTCAAGGAAAAATTAAAGACCTACAATGGGGAACCACAATGAAGATATATGCTCTTGATGACATCTATCCTTATCCTTTTGATCAATGCCTCAACATGATCCCATTTCCCAAACATTATGAAATCCCAAAGTTTGATCATTACAATGGGAAATCAAATCCAATTGATCATATTAGGGACTTCCGAAATATGACTTTAGAGTTTACCCATGAGGATACATACTTGATGTGCTTGTTTTCTAGAAGTCTTGGAGGCCAATCTATGGAATGGCTATCAAAAATCACACTGCCTGTTAAGACATTTGAGGAATTGATTAACGAGTTCATATCACAATATTCCTACAATATATAGCATCAAATAACCATGATTGATCTCTGCAAGGCTAAACAAAATCTTGGTGAACCATTTATTACATTTCTTCAGAGATAGAGAAGATTGTTCGCTAGATATCCGCGTCATGTTCTTGAAAAGAAAAAGATCACTACTTTCATAAATAGCTTAGATCAAGATATGAGCTATCGTCTTAATCTTCATTTTCCTCCCTCTTTTCAGAAATTGATTGAAAATTCCATCACCATTGAAAGTGCCTTGGTCCAGAAAAGGATAATAAAACTTGATAAGGACAATCCTAGATTGTCCAATCACCACAATGACAAATCTAAGTTTTGGAATCACAACAAAAAAGTGGTTAATGATGGTGTTGTAGATGTAAATCATGTCTCGACCAAGCCATTTTTTCTTAGTACTTCAAGTTCTCCTCACAACAATAACTATAACAATGTTAACTCGGTCACAAATTAGGGAAACAATCCTCCTCCTCCAAGGAATAACGTGAATCAAACTTCTACTCCCAATCAAGGGAATGACAACAATCAAGCTTATTGTGGAAATGATAACAACAATAATGCCTTAAGCAATGCCTTGACCACAAATCTACAATGATCTTCATTCTTCTCTAGCAGAAGAACTTTTACTCCATTGGGTGAATCCTTGGAATCTACATTCAAAGAATTGATGGCTAAAAATGTTCTTACTTTGCTGCCTCAACACAACTTTGAACCTAGTGTGAAGCCACCATCATGGAATGATGCATACTATTGTGATTATCATTGGTGCAAGGGCCATTGCACAAATAATTGTCAAGCCCTAAAAAATAATGTCCAAGACTTAATAAAAAATGGTACCATCACAATAGAAGGACACCAACAAACAAACGAGGATCACCAAGCATTTCACAACCCATTGCCAAGCTATCAAAAGGGTGAATCTTCTGGAAAAATTGTGAATCATATCAATGATCATATAATCAATCATATCTACACTGATGACGAGTAGGTCAATGTTATAAAAGTTAAGGAAAAGATGGAATATATAGAAGTTAAAGCAACAAAAAGGGCACAAGCTAAAGTTGTCTTAAAGGGTGCTTCTTCAAAATCCACTATGCCTTTGCCTCAACATCAATATGACTTAGTCAATAAACTTCAAAAAACTCTTGCTCAGATTTCTATCTTAGAACTCCTAAAGATTTCCCCAACACACAAGGAAATTCTAGAAAAGGCCCTCGTTGAAACAATTGTATCCACCGATCTGGATGTTGACTGATTTCAAGCCATGGTGGGACACTTGTCCTCACCCACATGCCTCTCATTCTTTGAAAAATATGGCGCTTCCATGACACATCCACATAATTCATCACTATACTTAGAAGTCATGATCCACAAGTTTCATGTCAGATGCATCCTAATAGATGGAGGTGCTGGTTTGAACATATGTATCATGAAGTTAGTTTAGGCTTTAGGATTTTCTAAGGACTTCATTGACCCCAGAAGAAAGATTACTATTAAAGCTTATGATGATGAGGAAAGAGCATCCAAGGGTTTAATCATGATGCCAATCAGAGTGGGACTTGTTATCAATAATACTTTTTGTCAAGTATTAGACCATGATCTTGCATACAACACCTGTTGGGTCATCCTTGGATCCATAAAATGCAAGTTGTCTCATCCATATATCATCAATGTCTTAAGTTTCCTTATGACAAACAAGAGATCACAATACCAGCTGATAATTCAAACAGTCAGACTTGTGCCAACATCAAAGCTAGTCAAGATAGTTTGGTCCCCAACAATCGAGAAGCTCCTGCTAGTACTTCTCTCAAAGTTGATACACAAATCAATCAGTTAACCAAAAGCTTTGACAAGCAACTATGGTTCAAGGACAATGGAGTAGGGGAGTACTCTTTTTGTCTTGATAATCTACCTATATCACCTCGGTCACATGGACAACCTTCTATAGAACAAAAACAAATATTTGTAGCATCAAAATCAATGTAACCACCAATAGAGCCAAATACTAAGTTTAATGGATGATTTATCAAAGAAAAATTCCTCATGGAAGAAGGATAGAGAAGTTCCAAGTTGGCTCTATAAATATGAAGATGAAATAGTTCTTAATGTCAAACTACCTACTGATCAATATGGTAAAGGATATTCAATCATGCAAAAGATGGGCTATGATGGTAATGGTCCTGTCAGAAAGAGAAAAGAAGAAGTAGTTGAGCCTATTCACCTTCTAGGACTTGCTGTAAGAGATAAAATAGGACTGGGTTATGATACTAACTCAAAAGAAAGAGCATCCAAGAAATTGCATGATACTGTCCTCACATTGCAAGAAGGATCTAATACAAGGGAAGCTTGTTTAACAACAATTCAAAATTTTGTGGATAATAACTCTGACACAGATTCTAGTGAATACGAATGGGACACCATCTATAATGATAAGTTATGGAGGGGAAAAAGGGTCGATGTGATACACAAGTACACCCCAACTCTAATCGAAGGTGAAGGGTTAGGGTCCCAACTGCAAGGATCTAAACTACAAGGTGATTATGATTCTAGTGATACCGAGTCAAGTTTAATCGAACAAGACTATCGTGAGAACAATATCATCTTTGATCTGCCTCATACCTTAGATCCTACAGACAATTCTGTTATGACCATAACCATAGCCAATTTCATGCAACCCAATGATCTCCTACCTTTGATCCATCCCGATCTCATTAATTGGGATCTATTTAAACCTATCAATATACCTATGTTTTCAAGCAATGAATCTATTGTGAACTTCATTTCCGCAGACAACACAAATGATTGTTCCATTGGAAATTTTTGGCATAGAGTATTTATTCAAGAGATTTTTAAGTCTCCTAGCTACAAAAGAAAGAAAGAAAGAAAGATCTAATGGTGAAAACCAGAATCTGGCAGTGTTAGATAAAACAAAAGATAAAACAAAGAGCGTATCAGATGGTGAAAACATTTTTAAGTAACTAGATGATGGGATACTTGAAAATCTCCTAGAGCACTATCATGATCAATCTCCTATCTTGATTGAGCCTAAAAAAGAGTTAAATATTGAAACTATAGAAAAACCAAGGATTCTACAGTTGGCTGCATCAATGACATATGAAGAAGTACCTGAGTTCATGGATTTTCTTAGAGAAAATCAAGTAAACTTTTCCTGGTCTTATGCATACATGCCTAGTCCTAATCCTAATCTTATAATGAATCACTTGTCCATCAAACTAGGATTTAAACCTTTAAAATAAAAACTCAGAAAGATGCATCCTCATGTTGCACTACTAGTTAAGGAAGAACTCAAAAAACTTCTTGATGTGGGATTTATAAGATCAACTGACTATGAAAAATGGATCTCCAATATTGTTCATGTTTCCAAGCCCGTCAAAAGTTTCAGAGTGTGCACAGATTTTAGATATCTTAATAAAGTATGTCCTAAGGATGACTTCCTGCTTCCAAACATCAATACTATAGTTGATCTGATAGCGGGCCATGCCATGCATTCACTAATGGATGGTTTTTCTGGTTACGACCAAATCAAGATTGCACTTGGAGACCAAGACAAAACAATGTTTACATGTCCATGGGGGACTTACTATTGGAATGCCATTCCTTTCGGTCTAAAGAACATTGGGGCTACTTACCAAAGAGCTATGACTACAATTTTTCATTACATGATGCACACATTCATGGAAGATTGTGTAGATGACATATTGGCAAAGTCATACACAAGAGAAGGACATCTCAAAGTGTTATCCAAAATATTTGCAAGGTTGGAAAAGTTCAAAGTTCACCTTAACCCTAAGAAATGTATTTTTTGGGTCACATCTAGAAAACTCTTGGGATACATAGTTTCAGCAAAAGGAATTGAAGTAGATCCTACCAAGGTACAAGAAATCATGGAGATGTGTCCACCAAGGAATCTCAGTTAGTTGAGATCATTACAGGGATGACTTCAATCTATACGAAGGTTCATTGCATAGCTGGTAGATAAGAGTCTACCTTTCACACATCTACTATATAAAAATGTTCCTTTCAAATGGTGATAAGTGTGAAATGGCCTTTCAACAGATCAAGCAATACCTAATGAACCCACCAGTTCTAGTACCACCAAATCTGGAAAAACCTCTAATCTTACATGTTGCCGCAACAGAGACATCTTTGGGGCATTATTAGCACAAGAGGACTCTACAGGAAAAGAATGGGAAATTTAATACATCAGTCGAACGCTAATAGGTTATGAACTCAACTACACTTTCATCAAGAAGGCTTGTCTCATAGTAGTATTTTCCTCATAGAAGTTTTGAGACTACATGTTAACTCATACAATCAATCTTGTTAGCAACACAAAAATTTATCAATACAAAAATTTATCACCCACTACCTTCATCTCATACACCAGAAGACCTTTTGTTAGCAACACACATGCCTCAGTATACATGACCACTCCGAGTAAGAGAAAGGGTTGGAGATGATACTTCTACCCCTTCTTCAACCTTCTCTTCATTCATCATAGCAACATATCTCCCACTCAGAGTCTTAATAGCCAAAGGAGGGATAGACAGTACCTCTAACCCAAATGACATAGCTTGGCCCATAGTCGCCGGATACTAGCGGTAATTGGAATCAGTCTCCATCTTGGTTTTTGATGAATTTTCGATAAGGTCGATAGGATAATTTTGTTGACCGAACTAACCATGACCATACCAAAGCTTTCACCAAGTTCTATTGGAAGGACCAACAACTTCTTCTTGCTTTATTTCTACTTACATCGAGCTTCTAGCCTATTTTTTCACTTCATGGCTACATCTGGTAATCACTGGAAAGGACTCCCCTTTGACATCCCCATGAATGCTTTCTTCCTATCCTGAGCCTTCATCACAGGACTTTTGAGACCAAAGCTACAAAGACCTGCATACTAGGATCGATGTGGAACCAGACTTGGTCATTTTGCAACCAAGGAACACACACTCTCAATTTTCTCTCTTTGCAACAGTTTGAAGACTTGGCTACTTAGTTGCTATGATCATAATAGCAACTCATTCACTTCTATTTATTAAGAAAGTTGAGGTTATCGATTACCAATACTAAATGAGAAAAATCACATGGGAAAAGTGGGAAATTTTTTGGCATGCATGTTGGTGTGAATAAATGTCTTGTACCTAGCTAATTCATTCACTAGGTAATTATGGGACATATTCACATATTAAGTTTACTTAGGAAAAATATTCTTTCTAGAATTCTTAGTTGGCTTTTCTAGAACTTATCTTATCTAGCTATATTGCATGATTCCTAAGTAGTTAGTTGTCTCATGTCATAGGATTAAGACACTTGGCATGATCTTGTCTAATCCTATATCTCAACCTTTCCTTTATAAGCAAGGCATCTCTTGTACAATGGCATCAATTCAATCATATTCAACCAATATTCAATCTTGCATTGTGAAGCAAGATTTCTTGCCATTCTCTCTCTTGTGGAAGTGGTTTTGGTCTAGCAACTGTTCCTAGGGGTGTTGGGGAGTCACCATTTACTCCCACAATGCATATTGTCACTGTTTTGTTTGCAAGTGCATGAAAGTCTACAGATTGCACTTCATGATTGCTTGCAATTAAATCCTCACATGCACATAGATCAATTTGATCACTCCTATAGAAATCTGTCCATTAATGTGCACTGGTTGCAGATTAAAATGGCTATCATGTGCCATTTATTAGCTTTGAATATAGGCCATTGATCTTTTTCCTGGGTGGCTAATCAATTGTCTAGTATTAGTTTTGACCATTTTTGAATTCCAGCTGTGCTTCGCTAATGTGTTCTCGGCCAATTATGTTCATCCATCTCAGATGATAGTCTCTCTGTCAGCAGGCTCTACCCATTGCACAAACTAAATAGATCGGGACAAATGTCAAGATCACGTTGATCTCGCTAGTCTTAACTAGCATTCACTTTTCCCCAATGAGCCAGTGGGGAATGGTGAAGATCATTCCTGAGATTTTATCTCAACCATTTGTTGAAGGCATTGGATGATGGGCATGATATTGGGAATTAGGCCCCATGATTGTACAAGGACACGCATCCTTATTTTTCCAGCCTTGCTACTTTTAACCTACCAGCACTTACCGTCTACAAGCTAGCAGGGTACGACCAAGATCTCATCTTGGATCCTCAAATCTCAAAACCTGCATGCCAGACAATGTTAGCATTTAATAAGAGGCTTTAGTTAGGCCAACGGTGATATGACCTTTGAGGGTGAATGACTTAAGTTTAAGTCACCGAGAAAATTTAAGATCCAACTTAGGGAAAAGGCTAAAGTTGATGGGATAATAAAGTGACCAATGCTTTAGACCAAAGGGTTCGGTAAACCAATATGCAATGTGGCTCAAAAGATGACTTATGGGACTAGAGACCAGTAAAGTAGGTCAATGCATGATTGTAACATCTACATACCCTTGCAAGGAAAACCCTACTCACTCATAGGGATAAGGGTTTAAAATACAGACCAACCCCATTGGGAATGAGAAAATTCCTCAGAATTTTAGAAGCTCCATCAACTTCAATCACCCACCCCTTCTCAACTATCTACAAGGTCTTTTAAAGGAATTTAGAACATGAATCTTCAATTTCTAACTAATTTCTAATTTCCTACCAATGCCTAAAACCCAAGTGACCTTTCATATTTCTTGTGTATATCTATTTTGTGCAATTTTACGTCTTTTACAATTTTTGCACTTTTTGGACAAATTTTTACATTTATTGAAAAATAGGAGACTAAGACCTCCTAATGCTTCTAATACACGTGTAAAATGACATATAAAACCCTATACAAGGTTAAGACACCAAATTTTGATCAATCCTCAAAAATCCCTCCATAGAATCATGATTTGGTCAAGATGCTCTTGCATCACATTCCAATAGCATGTCTCTCTCAAAAGTAGATTCCCTTATCCTTTCTTCTTTCTCCTTATCCATCCTTCTCCTCATCTCATCTAGTCGTAATGCTTCTCTTTTAAGTTGCTAAACATCATTGAATATTCCATCCTCTTGGTAAGGTGGTATCAAAATTTGATGTCTCTATAATTCCACCATAATTATGGGCATATTCATCAAACCAAATCAACAAGTCATGAGGAAGGGAGTATTTGTGTTAGAATTTGAGATCAAACACCTTGTAACTCTAGCATGAATAAAATTTACATTATCTTGTTTTATCCTTTCCTTCTCTCTTCTTTGTTTAGCCATTAAGGCTTGATTTGAATGTTTCTCACTCACAATAGTTTTCATTGTAACTTTCCCTCTTTCAAGAGAAGTATTATCACTTAAGTCTAAAAAATTTCTTTCACATTTAGAACTACAACTAGAATGAATTTCATGCTCAGGAGTTGGATAAGTAGTAGACTCACTTGTTCCCGTATCATTTGCTTTCCATTTTTCATAAGTTTTCTTTTGCAATTCTCCCTCCAATCTTTACTTGAGATGTTTCTTCATATTGGCATGGGTTCCCCGCATTTGTTTTTGTATCATCTTTTCTCTTATCAACCTTCTCAATCTTCTTTTATTTTTTAGCTTAATTTCTTTGATAACTTCAAGTATTTTTACACACTGGTGTGGAGACTTTAGAGTCACCACCCAAATTGATTGGGATGAATTTATAGCAATGGTATTACAATTTTATGCAAATTTTATAATACCCTTAAATTTTACATAGAAGACTTAACATTGACCTTTACAGACTCAAGCAAGCCTTTTCAAATATGAGGCAATTTGGGTTGAACTTTGGGCAATGAATTCTAAACAAAGAAATGGCGGGGAGTCTAGAACAAATCTGAGCAATGGTTAATAGAAACTTCAATATAATAACTCTAAAGATGAATATCACTATAAATCATAGTGATCCAAGACATGGCACTCTAGAGAACAAATATTTTATCAAACATGATCCCCAGAAGAGTCACCCATCTATTGGTTATTTTTAAAGAACCAAGAAAATCTCACCGAGCATCCATGAATTTACCAGATTCAATTCTTGATTACTCAAGAGGTGATTGCCCAAAAAATGAGAGGAATATATAATGCATCCCTCCTGTACTTTAGGCTCTAAAAAAACTAGGAGGGTGATCCCACAATGTGCATCTTGTAACCTTCTAATAAATTATATCACACATTGTATACCAAGTAGATATATTCCCATTGACATGCTAACTAGATGAAATCCTTCAAGAAACTAACAATTCCTTTAAAAGGATTAAACACCTAAAGCTAATAATAAAACAAAAAACCAAACATAAACAAAATGGATTGATTAGACACTTTTTTATGAATTTTTTTCTCAAATTGAAACATCAGAACCATAGGAAATTCACTTAACACCTATTAGATTAGTTTCTTATTTTAGGGAAAGTAGTTGAAACACAATAAATTGAACTATAAGGTAAGTTTAATTTCAAACAACCATGATCTTTGTGTAATTGCATTACATTACACATATTATTTTATTAGATTATGTGAATACTTATTAGATCCACTAAATATTAATATTAACGCATGCTTTAATCAAGGTGTTTTAACCAATTCATTTAATCAAATTCATAATTAAAGCATATTCCACTGCAAAACATAATGAAAATTAATGAAAGATTATTGATCACATTTTCATTAATAACTCATATTAAATATTACAAATGGTGAGACAATAGACTCAAAAGTTTGCATTGTTCATTCAGATATGCTTGAAAACCATACAATTTATAAAACTTATTTTCTTGACTCAAAACCTAACATATAGACTCAAAATGTATTTTCTTTGTGTTATACATTTGCATTTTCATATCCATAATTCAAAAAGAGATCTACACTAATGGCCCTGAATTCCCTTTTATAAGAAACAAGGGAGAAAAACAAGCTTCAGGCCAAAAGTACACTTGTCATATTTTCATTTAACAACTAATACTAGTCATTCCATGAG
Source organism: Sequoia sempervirens (assembly GCA_007258455.2). NCBI lineage: Eukaryota > Viridiplantae > Streptophyta > Pinopsida > Cupressales > Cupressaceae > Sequoia > Sequoia sempervirens. The sequence goes on from VDFB02271358.1 coordinate 110,304,545, forward strand.
GAATGGTTACAACAAATTGAGATAATATTCCTCATTGAGACAAAGGTTTCCTTCCAATCAGTGGAGATTCCCATGCCTTCCAAATGGTAGTTTTTTGAAGAGAGTGGTCATCAAACCTTTGAAGCATCATTACTCCTTTTCACTAAAAGAAAAAAATGTGTGAGAAAAATAAAGAACCATGTGGATCAATATCCAAGTCATCATCCAACACTAGTCCAAGTCACCAACAGTCAGCTTTATCTATCACATATTGAATTAGGGGAAACATATCTTTAATACATTATAATTTCTGAGGCTAGACCTGTACTATACTTCACCTTGTATATATGTTCTCCATCCCCATGTCTATAACTCCAATTAATCAATTAATGTCTTCTTCCATAATTTGTATTATGTATCAAAAGGCTAATTGAAATCCAAGAGTTCATCCATCCTCTCTCTATAAGGAAGCTAATGGTGAAATACAAATTTTCAAGAGTATTCTTCCATAAATCAATATCAACACTCTCACATATGAGGGATTATTGGGCAGCAATAGTCATATCCAACTGATCTTTCCATGATTGTAGAGGTTTTACCTCATCATATGTATATTGAATATCATGCAACAATACCAATTCTACCTCATCAAATTTTGACTTTAACTCTCTTATTTTTACTTCCAAAGAAGCAGCATACCCTTGAAACCTTTGTTCCTTTATTTCATTAAAAAATTTAAATGTTAGTTAAATCTTTGGATATTTTTCCTTCTAATGTGCAAAACCAAATGCTACGAGATTCAAATTGTCCACCCTGGGGATCCATCTATCAATGATTGGAGTAGCTAAATCCTTGTCTCTTTGAGACAACTTTATTTCTTGCAACATTAAAGAATAATTCAAATGAATACTATTTAACTTACCCTAAATATTCTTATTCATATGCTCCAAAAATTTACAAACAATCTTTGAATTATTATCATACATTATGTCCTGAACCTTTGCCAACAATTTCTTATATAATTCAATCCATATAAATAATTATTCTTTTGTGGGCTCGTTTGATGGACCTATAGCTGATGTGCTTGGATCCTCAATTGCAATTGATTCTTGGCTCAAATTGTATGGAATTATTGCTAATGATTGCTCAGGTGGAGGAGGAAATTGAGGATGAGTAATTGGGGAAGTAGGTGCAACATAACTTGAAGTTGATGGGCCCTGGGTCTTCAATGTTTCTATATGTTTCTTGAATAATTCTAACTCTATTTCTAGCTCAACCACCTTTTGTTAACACTTATTGTACTCATCAATAATATCATTATACTTGCCTCTATATAATTCTCTTTCTATAGTGACATTCTCCACTATTGCCTTAGTGAATTTAGCAACATTGATTTTCATCTTTATTGTTTCTAATGTTGGAGTGTCAGAGACTCTTGTAATAATCATTTTCCCACTGAAGTTGGTTGGCTCTACAACATTTGGCTTCCTAGAGCCCAGAGATAGTGACCAAAATGCCAAGGCATCACATTCCTCACTGAAGGCTGACCCTTTTAACACTAATTTGGCTTCTTCCTCTATTTGAAATAGGTACTTTTCATGCCTTCTTGTGGACATGAAATTTGTACTCCTTTGCAGAAAGTACAATCTATGGCCTAATTTGGTCCTATTTTAGACACCCTTGCACCAATCACCCCTTAAAAACTGCATTTATAGGCCCCTAATGCTCATTAAAATTTTTGACAAATAATGCTTAAATTATTCATATCTCAAAAAACCACCTCTAAAAACCACGTTGGGTGAATGAGTCCCCTCTAGTGGAATCTATTTTCCAAGGGTGGTGAATGAGTCCTTTTTGGGGAAATTTTTCAATTTTAAGTGGGAAACACACCGACTTAATTCAATTTTTCAAAGGATGTTGGCCCCTTAGTTCTAAATAACAAGAAATTAGGTATTGATGCCTATAAATATGTGTTATTAGGTCATTTTTCACATCATCTAGTCATTTTTACCAAGCAAATTAAAAAGTCAAGTGTTGAATATATTTTACAAGAAGATTCATTAGTCTTTCTATAGCAAAGTTAAAGCTAAGTTAGGATAGAAAGATAGGGTTTTTTCAGGTCTTCAAGCTCACTTCCTATTCAAGATCTTACATTGCAAGGAGTTGATTATGGATGCCTAGGTAGAGTCATGGAGAAATATAGGTTGAGGAGATGCAACTAGCCATCAAATCAAGCCTAAAGACTTGTTTTTAAAGTGATTTCATCTTCCATTTTCTCTCTATCTTTAGATTTAAGGTTTTCATGTCATTAATATTCATTTAAAATGTTGTAAGGTTTTTTAGGTTGAAGTCTTACATCATTCAAGTTTCATTTAAACATCTTATTCTAGCACATTAGAGTAGGGTTTTGTCTTACTTCAGATTTTCCTAGTCTTAGACACACTTAAGGCTAGGGTTTTCTATAGATTTTATTATCCCTCCAAGGTTTAATTACCAAATTAGGGTTTGACCAAGGAAAACCACCCATTAGAAAATAAATTATATTTTGTTTTGTAGGTGTTTTCGAAGATTCAAATCCAAGATTTAATCTAGAAGTGTAGTGCAGGTGACAAAGTGTAGATTTGAAACTTTAAGTTTTAGAAAATGAGAAAAGGAATAATTCACCATTAGTGGAAAATAAGTCCCACTAGGGGTGTCTATTAGAATAGAGTGCGGATTCTAATACCCTTTTGGTAGAAACCCTAATCTGGGACTAATTCACCCAGGTCGATGAAAGAGACCCAGTCAGTCAAAAAGTCAACATTTCCAAATTTTCATTCATTTCCAATCTCGAACAAGTTTACAAGTGCACACATTTATTTTTTATAGCTTTATGTTTGGTTTTACTTGCATTTATATTCATCTTTTTATTTATTTTTGCATTCCACACTATGTTTTCAAACACATTGCATTTCTTAGTTGTGCATGCATAATCAGTCCATTTTTTTAGTCCTTTGCATTTAGATCATCTCATCTAGGCATATTGCATCCATATCACATTATTATTGAGTGTTTACATTGCATTTTGGCCCATCTTTCTCCTTTTGGGTGAAAACCCTAGAAGTGCTAGAAAAACCCTTGGAAGACAAAATATTTGTTTACATTTTGGTGAACCTGTCCTTAAAGCATTTTTACTTATGATTTCAAGTGCATTTACATCCTAGGGCTAGGTTGCATCAACATTGCATTAGGTGTTGCATTGTTTTCCATCCTAGGGTTTTCAAAAATTGTATTAGTGAAAAGATCACATAGATCTCATTATTGCATTTACAATAATTCAAACTATTGAAATTCTATATTTTCACTTTAGATTAGCACTGTACAAACCTAAAAACATAGAAAAAGAAAAAAAGAAAAAAAATCAAAGTACCCCTACTAGGACTCATTTTCCATCTTGGGAAAATTAGTCCCAGTACAAATTTTGCATCATTGTTTCCATAATTCAGTTTTTAGTTTTTAACCTTTGATTTGTTCTAGTTACTTTTCTATTTTTGTTTGGTTATTTTCTGTTACATTCAAATTATTAGTGTTAGAATCATTTACTTTAATGGAAATTATGGATAGAATTATATTTTACAATGTTCATTTTCAGCATTAGTTCCTAGTTCATTTAGATTATATTCATCAGAAAATGAAAACAAAAACATTAACCAATCTAATGAAACAATCAAAACCATGCTTCACTTTAGGAAAACTATATTCTCCAAACCTCTTAGTAGTGATGACTCTGATAGGTTAGATGAATCTCTACAAGGCTTCCTCTCACTAAATTCATCCACTAAGGCTTGTGATGAAAAAACCAAACCAATTAACAATAACTTATCTCCCAAACCTTTTAGTAGTGATGACTTTGATATGTTAGATGAAGCCCTTGAGGACTTCATCTCACACAAACCATCCACTAACGTTTGTTGTGAGTAACTTAAAATAAAATATGTAAATATAATTCAACCCCAACTTGTCCTTTACCCACCTTCACATCAACCTCAACCTCCACCTAAACTTGAGTTTACCCTTTACCCACCTAAGCATGATGTTGTTTCCCACACACATTACACTAGAAATAACCTGTAGCCACCACATCCAACCTGAAATTGCTTACCTTTTCCCAATTCCATATTGCTTAGTGCTCCTTGATTAAGGGAGTATGAACTTGTTGACCAACTTAAGAGCACCCCCTCCAAAGTATCCCTTTGGGTTGTTCTTCAAAATTCACCAAACTATCATTCTATGCTCCAAATGACATTGCAACAAATAGTGGTTCCTCCTGGTACAAACACAACTAATGTGGCAACTCTTATACAAGGAATGAATGTAGTTAATGTAAAAATTACCTTTCATCAACATGAGCTCCCTCTATTAGAATTAAGGAAACAAAATGAGGCCTTTATGATAATTTCTCAATACAATACAATAGGCATCAAACAAACCCTTGTTGATGGCTCTACCCTTAATGTGTGTAGTGTAAATCTCCTAGATTAGTTACATGTGGATAAATCACAAATCAAACCTGATTCCTTATCTATTAGAGGATTCGACAATATTACAAAGCAACTACTTGGTCTAATCACTATACCTATCATAGTCAGAGTGGTTACCTTGCAAACTCCTATTCATGTCATGCCCTATGATCTTGCATACAATCTTCTTTTGGGAAGGCTATGGATTCATGAGATGCATGCGGTACCTTCAAAACTTCATCAAATAATGAAATATTTCTATAACAATAAAGTTTATCAAGTTGCAATAGACCCCGAGTTTGAAAGATTCTTACAACTTGAAAAAGGAACAACAATTCCTCTAAACACTTCAATTCCAACATCTCACATAGAAGATCTTGATACCAATAAACAACAAGAAGAATCAATGTCTAAATTTTTAGGTGATGATTGGGGTACATTAGAATTCACACCTTCATTTATGGATAAATACATAATCACATGAAGAGAGGATGAAAAAAAAGAACAACCAATGGTTATGAAAACTCAAAAGTCTGAAGAATCCTCCCCAACATCTACCTCATCTACTTTAGAAGAAAATACAGCCTACACAACAAATTTTGATGAGATAGGTTATCAAAAACCACCCAATCCAAAGGAAATGGAAATAATTTATCGATGAGGCTACAAACTTATGAAACAATTGGGATATAATGGTAAAGGATGTGGAAAGAATAGACAAGGCATTCATGTCCCTATAGAACCTAATACATAAGAGACAAAGACTGATTTAGGGTCTTCCTTTTCTAAGATAACAAAAGCAACTCAATTCCCATCACTCAATATCAACACCATCACATGTAAACCAAGAATCAATCTCACATAGTTAAAACATCCTAAATTCCTCGATATGGATTCCCCACCATCCTAGGAGTACGTTGAAATTAATGAATCCTTGAAACAAATGTTAGGTGCTTCTGATAAGCCATCTTCTTCCAAGAGAAAAATTACTAGCGCTATGATAAGTACCACACAAAAATATGGTGATACTAATGAGAAAAACACGAGCATGGAACCATGTGATCCTAAATTTCCAAAGTCTAATGCACTCCCCTTAGGAGACACAATTGATATATGTGTTGGAAAAGCAAGGAAAGACAACCAAGAGGGGGGTGAA